>LQNS02278096.1:2536481-2550939 GCA_001587735.2 Parhyale hawaiensis | reverse complement strand
CAGGTCCTTCCAGTCCTTTCCGAGTGTCTGGCGACAATCCGCTCATTCACATTCACAGTGATACGTTCCAGAATTTTCCAAACATATATGATTGTAAATCGTTCGAATCTGCGCTGCATTAAATACAAGTGGAGACAGCTGAGTCATTTGTGGTAATCGTACTCATGCATGCCTCAGTAGGCATTTATTCGGAGCGATATCCACTACGGGCTAAAACAGCATATTTCTCTACAGGATCTTTAGTACCGGCCGCGCTATTGTCGTTCACGACCGCTTTGCGTGCGTGTTTGTGTACGCAAATCGCGTGCGTGTGAGCGGCGTTCAAGTTGGCGCGCCGCGCTGCTCGCTGTATCGCTGATTAAGTTAGGTTACGTTAGGTTAGGTAAGGTTAGGTTGGTTAAGGTTAGGTAACGTTAGGTAAAGTTAGAAAGGTTAGGTTGGGTTAAGTTGGGTTAGGTTAGGTTAGGTTAGGTAAGGTTATGTTAGGTTAGGTTAGGTTAGGTTAGAAATATAGGAAAGGAGGTTTGGCTAGGTAAGGGTAGGTTAGGGTAGGCTAGGTTAGGTTAGCTTAGGTAGTGTTTATTTTAGTGGGGGCGTGCGCAGGAAAGCTTACGTGAATGCAAGATGGTCGTGAACGACGATTGTGCGTCCCGGCCTGAAAGTCTTTTGAACTCAAAATTTCGACGCATTTGGCAATGCAGAAACTATATAGTGACCATAGGTGGGTATCTTTGATACGTCTGAATCATGGAAGAAACTGCCGAAGTAAAATTCACGCTGCTAATACTGTATTTTTCTATTTTTCTGAATGATACGCTGAAATGTCAAGTTCTCACGAGCATTACACTTGAATTTTTTCGGAGATGGAAACCACAAAAGAGAAGTAGAGGCGACAGACTAGAGAGAGGCAAAGAAGGAGCCGAGCAAATTTGAGTAGGGGTGTTATTTATTATCCTTAGTTTAAAAAGAACGTACCGTATCTTAGTAATGGGTTATGATTCATCTGACTGCAAAAACATGCAAGACTGCCGTCAATTTTGACGGCACGGGTACACTCGTGGAGAATAATGCTTAAAGAAACTGAAGTTTGGTCAATAAATACAGCTCTAAAATCAGTGAAGCCCTAAAATCAATGGAAATGGTCATGTTCACCGATTTAGATAGGCTTCGGCTGCTGACAGTCACTTGCGTCTGCTTCACCGACTTGCTACATGTTGGTTCAGCCAGCAGACTATCCGCTCAGAGTGATTTGGTAACTGTCCCATAGGAGAGTGGTGGCCGGACTCTGTACGTTTTACAAGGAACATGACAACAAGAGTCATTGGTTGTATTCTTCTGTCCCTTGCTGCCCTCAACTTCTTATGGGAATAATTAGAGCTGCAGTTGATGCGTACTCTTGTACTTTTGAGAATGTTAGGTACCGAACTCGTGAGTTCAGTCGATGTTTCCTGCCTTAGCCTGTTTCCGTTTGAAATTCACTATCGGAATCATCTTTCGATGGTGTCGGCCTTCAGGATTTTTAAGTCAGCTGTTAATGGTTTTCTGTTGGATTTGCCTTAGTAGCGTTTCGACTTCCAGGTGTTGCATAATGCTTCAATTTTTGTTGTGCTATCTGCCGTGGTGGCCTGAGCATGAAGTTATAATGATGATAGTAAAATTACTAACCAGCAAGAAATACGGAGTCGTATGTGGAAGTCCCGGATGGAAGTCGATCGTTGAATTTTAGAACACCCTAAAAAAGTTATGGTATGTGCCAGTTATAGTAGACACAACATCCTTCATTGTAGAATTAGTAATCCGAGAGTAAACGATTACGAGTTAACACAAATTCTATGCAGTCATTTATGATCGTCGGACTCACTGATCTTAGCTATAAAAAGATTAGAAGAGCTTACGTGATGATTCAACAAAAGAGATTGTTGGCTTATTTGATTGACTCCTATAAGCTAAAATCACGAAGAAAAAACTACCTGACGGCACCAGCTAGCGAAGTTGGTTTGAATGATAAAAACTTTCCCATGTTATCTTGACATAAATTTCTTAACTTCATTTTTCGAAAAGAAGCAAGAATCACAGCATTTTCGCGATTGGCATGTGCATCATGCAATCAATTGTACAAACAAGTGAAGAGGGCAAGCCATTTTTAATTTAAGTAAAAGACGTCAAACACAGTTTGTCTTAATATCACTACAACATTTGGCGGACAAAACATTCAAACTAAAGACTCTGTTTTCTTTCAATTCCATAATTTTAAAACTATGATTAAGAAATGTGAAAACGAATATTTTCCAATGCGAGCATTGCATTTTTCGTCGGCCAGATGATTTCCAATCAAATTTTCTATGAAAATAACTCTCAATGAAACAGGTAAATCAGCAACGAAGTGTCATCAATAAACACCATTAAGTGCGTTAGTCATAACAGAGGGCAATTGAGAGCCCTGCTGCATATAAAGGTTTTAATTAATGAATGAATGACGTGAAATGCCTATTATCTTGTCAGAAAGTTTCTTTGGCCAAGACTTTCAGTATCACGCCGTATAGTTAACTGTTCGATGCTGTGCATCACAGCGTAGTAAATATATAAGTGGTCAATCTGGCAGACTGGTCAGTGATCATGAAAGGGTCATATCAATACTCGTATGTCAGCGTTAGCATTACCATTGAAGTTCATATAGCAGCAATTATCAGTTAAATTGTTTCGTAAGTGGGAATTAAAACAGACGCTTCGAGTTGTTGGTACAGTTGAGTTACAGTAGCTGTGATAGCACTATAGAGAGTTGAGAAAATTGAATGGTTGATACATATATAACGCACCATTGACTGAAAATTCGAGGTCTAATGCACTGCGGCTCTGAAAGAGTCAGTAGCATTGTGAATTTTACTTCGAATAGAGTCCAAAAAATGTTTCAAATCGACTCTCTATATATTTCCATGAAATAGAACAATTTATTGCAGAAAGTCATGGAAATTTGTGTTAAAAAAATGGTGGAGCTTTATTATAGCCATCAGCTGGATGAATTTTTTTACTAATAAAATCAATTAGGTGAATTGTGTTTCGCTTGAGCAGTCATGACCTACACAAAGGAGAGTATCATTAGATTTTTCTTGTGGTATTTGCTTGACAACAGATGTAACTTGAATGTTCAGAATGCCCAATACATTTCCTTGATAAATTACTTGTCAAATTTCCTCAATGATGATAATTATAATACTTGGAATCTCCTCCAATCAAGTTTTTAGGATAGAAAATAAACCAGAGACGCACTCTGAAAGTGAATACCTCCGTCAAGCAAGACAATGTTTTAGGAAAATTTAAATTGGTCCTGAATCCAGAATTTCCTTTGTATCATCGGCCAAATTGTATCATTAGCTTGACGTTCATCCTTAGCACTTCTTGTAAATTGATTCTGGATATAGCATTTTCAGTTATGTTCTGACAAAGAAAAAGACAAACTCAGAGGCGAACTACAAACAGATAGGTAAATCATCACAAAAATTTTGTCATTTTCGCCTCTTAGCCATCCTAATAGTTTCTGAAAATTTGATGAAGATCTGTCTACCGTTTGAGTTATTGTACTGACAGTAAACTTCAATAGAAAGTACCTCTTTGACTGAGCTAATAATAAATTACTTTATATTCACTCCTTTCCTAAGATTTGAACTGGTGTACCCATCGTTGCAACGATTCGTTAAGATAATCTACTTATCTTATTGGTGACAGTTACCAGCTGAGTGTGAATCTTCATTGCCTTTGGGGATAATATTTCAGAAAGAATTTTTGAGTCAACAGTTTTTAACATAGATTAAAATATATGGGTACCGTAAAAGTCTGTTCAAACTTCAATTACCTAAGTCTTTCATGTATTTTAAGAATCATGGTACCATTCTTTCAACAGAATTTTTCCTTTGCCGACAGCAATCTCTCGTATTTTTTGCAATTTTTTTATTACTAATACAAAAGTAGCCAAACTATTGGGAACGAAACAGAACAAAATTTTAAAATATTTATTACTAGAAATGTGTTGTTGTTTGTACATATATGTATCTATGTATTAACAACCTATAAGGATTTTTTTACATTTATCTTCAACTGTTTATCATTTTTCCCTAAAAAAAATATTTTACTAAGACCAAAAGTTAAGGAGCAACTTAGAAATCCTCATTTCATTAATTGTTAGCCTGTTTATTTGAAAAACGCTGATAAAACTTCAATAATATAATAATATTCTATTTTTGCAGCTTCGAACACAAGAGCTAATTAATTTCTTATAAACATTGCTAGTGACCCCTTCCCATTCTTTCTTAAGAAAACGCCTTGAACCAACATCAAGATTTTGAGAATTGTGCAGAGTTTGCTCTCCGATGATCTTCCAGACATTCTTCAAGGGATAGTCGGGACTCGGAGGTAGCAACTTCATTACAGCTATTCTTTGCTCCTCGATAGAATTTCTTACCTTTATAACATTGTGGTAATGCTTCCTGCCTTGCATAAAAATTTGAATTCCAACATTACCATTGCGCAACTGAGGAACAGCTTGTTGGCGAAGAAATTTTGTATAAACACTGGTATTAATTTTTCCAGTAAGTGAACATTGGACCCAAGTCCCCCACACCATTGCACTTCCACCTACAAGCTTCGCTGTTTTCTTTACCCCCTGAGGCGGCAAGCGTTATGTCACCTTACCGTCAGACCCGAACAATCTCAATTCAGATTTATCACTGAACTGAATAATATTTCCATGGTTCATCTGTCGATACAATGTGCTCTGTGGCGAACTCAAGGTAAACTATTTGATTTTTCATTGAAATCAAAGGTTTGGAAGGTGGAAGTCGCGCCAATAATTTTTCCTTTTTTCAGACAGACTTGCCAGTTTGCTCACAAAATTTACGAGACATCGATGCGGCTGTTTCCAATAGTCGTTTACAGACATTCCAACAATCAGTCGATCTTCCCGTTTATAAGTAGTTGAAGGCCTGCCGATTTTCGTTTCTGATATAGGTGTCACTAGTCTTAAATTTACTAATAATACGACAAATAATATTTTTTTGCCTTCTTACGATAGCAGCAATTTCAGAAACTGACTTTTTTTTCTGATTAGCTAAATTGAGCTGTCGTTCTGTAAGAGTCAGAGCTATACTTTTTGTTGCCCCATTTTGCTTGAATACATATATTTCAAAAAATGTTTGACAGTTGTCTAGTGTGAATCAAAACTATCACTTAAGTTGTTCAAAATATATGTAAGTTCAATATTGTTGCACTGCATGGGATAATTCAACAGGGTTCTTTAACGTTTATTCATATTACGTTGAATGCTTAATAATGATTAAAGTAAAAGTAAAATCCTTGTACGTAATTTATACATACACCTTGGTTTCAAGTATTAATATGTTAAAAAAAGCTTGTTTGTGTACATGTAAAACATTTCAGGTAGTATATAAGGATCTAAAAATTTGTTGCGGTTCCGCCGCTTATATTTTGCTCACTTCTGTATATATTTACATTAATAGAAGGGCGGTGAGTGGCTGATTATAATGTGGCAGTTAAGGTTGTTCAACCCAAAGCTGATGAATTATACTAGTGATGCAAGGAGATGTGCACTGACGACCACCTGACGACCACCTATTGCAATTGCCACCATTTGCATCACAATTGGCGGCACTGGTGAAGCAAGCATTTCAGGGTCTCTTGTATTAATTTTGACTGCTGAAATCTGATTTTGTTCCTCTTCCTAACAAAATTATCCACGCGGTAAATTTAAAAAGTTTGCTGCTGGCTGCAGTACCTCGCGCTGTCCTGGATTTCTTGTTGATCGATGGGGCAGCGGGCGCGGTGCCGTGGATACTGAGACAAACTAAGCCACGCATGGCGTGACTGTAACTACCTGGCGTCGGGCCGGTATCCAGGAGCGCAAACGCGACACAGTTGTGGCAAATTCACTCCCGGTGACCGACATCTCGATGCAACGGCGCAACACTGTGACTTCTGTCAGAAGAAGCTTTCCTATTGCCTTACCAACTTTACTGTATTGTCGTCATAGGCGTTATGACGCCATTGCTCCAAGAGAAGCTATCCCCTTCACTCGACACTTCCAAGAGAATTTTTTTAGTTACGACTTTCAGGTTGTTGCCTTCGCTGTATTGTGAGGAATACTCTGAATGAATTTTCTAAATAATAGGATAAAGCATGGCCAGGCTGGTTGAGGACCAACAGAACTACTCCGTGTTTACATGAATTACACTGGAGAAAAATTGATCAAAATTAAAACACAACTGCTATATAATTGGAAACTACTGAAGCGGTCCAACAATTGAAGTTCATTCAAAGTTACTTTTTTCTCATTACCTTTAGTTTAGTTCCCCGATGCTATAAGTTAAAGTTTATTTAATTAAAGAAAATCTTAGCTGTTTTAACTATTTTTATCACCCGTGAACAAAGTGAGAGAAGTGATAATATTTTCGTTGAAGATTTATGTATACATACTTGTATACTATATTCTTGAGATGGCATAAATGTAGATTTTGATTAGAAGCAAAATTTCTTTCTCTGCTTCTAATCGAAATCTACATTTATGCCATCTCAAAAAATACTTGTATACAATATATATTTCGATATGGCCTATTAGATGGCCACGGATATTCCTATACGGCCTGATAAGTGGCCGGCGTTTCGATAGAGGTACCAAAAATCCAGGCCACCTAACGGCCTGTTTGTTTCAAATCAAATGACGAAAAAACGTTAAAAACACCATAGATTTTCGCAAATTTGGTTTATATTAGAAGGGAAATAAGTTTACGTTGGCACGCACGCCCACTGCTCGATAGATAAACGTCCAATTTTTTTTTTTTTGTACTGAAGCTTCCTACCCCAACCTTCCATCCTAGTACAGAACCCCGTCCAATGAGCTCTTACCCAGCCAACCTTGTAGGTTAGGAGGACAGGACTGGTTCTGCTAGTGTTCTAATGACTTTTAATACATAGTAAACCCGTATATACTGTATACCTATATACATAGGATATTAACAGAACCAGTCCTTGCCCCCTAACCTACAAGGTTCTCAGAGGAGGTGTACCTGTATTGGGCCAATTAGATACATCATATATTTGTATATATTTTCTTATCATTCCGTTAAAACGGCATCATACAAAATTCACCCATTAGGACGACACGCTGAAAAAACTCTCCGGGTCGTTTCGTAGTTGTCTCGAAAGTAAACGCGCGCTTAGATACTGTAACCCACCAAGACCGATCACCATCCTAGTACAGCAGCCCTTCCTAATGTGCTCTTACTTCGAGAACCTCGTAGGTTAGGAGGCAAGGTCTGATTTGTCTAGTGTACAGTATTTTAGGTGTTTTAAAGTGTTTTAGAATGTATTTTAGGATATTAGAAGGGCAGTACTGGCCTCCTAACTTACAAGGTTTTTGTCAAAAGAGCTCATTGTTGGTTAGCTGTTTGTTAGCGTCAATCTTTGATTGGCCTTACTTGCGTCGTCATAAAAAATTGACGCTATGTAAGGCCAATCAAAGATTGACTCTAAGTCTAGGTACAGGGGGTAGTTCAATAACCTACTCAAAAAAAGTCAGCCTAACGAGAAAAAAGTGCCGTCCTAAACGCCCATCTATAAATATATATTTGAATATATGCCTGTCCACCCAATAAGTGGTCGAATGAGTTGAGCCGTGTTCATGATTTTTCGCAGGGAGTCTGTTGGGTTGTCCGTGATGTGACCAACGCCAAAAACTGTGAATAGCTGGCCATAAAAAATGACGGCAATGACATTTGCTCTCCACCCTAAAACAGGTAGGAGTTGAGCTGGGTTCGTAACTTTTGAAGAGATCTGGTGGGCTGTCCTCGATTTCACCCGTGCAAAACAGAAAAAAATAGGATTCGCTGGCCATAAAAAATGACGGCTATGAAACTTGCTTTTCACACAGAAACAGGTAGAAGGAGTTGAGCTATGTTCATGATTTTTTGCAGGGAGTCTCGTGGGCTGTACTCAATGTCACCCATGCCAGAAAACTAGGATTAGCTGGCCATAAAAAATGACTGCGATGAACTCTTCTCCAACCGCGGGTGATGGTCCTACGCCACGAGGTGTTCTAGTTTTGTCTGTGTTAAATTTTTATCAACGATATATTGTTTCGAGCGCAAGGATGCAATTCTTTGCATCATTTTTCGGACGAGAATCATCCACTGTTTTCTATCAATGAGGCATGACGTCGCTGGCTTGTGCTGGTTGTATCCAATAACTGAGACACGGTCTGAGTTGATGGTGCCTTGTCCCAGTGGCGTCACCGTGGTGCCTGGTGCTGCTATCATTGGACGTTCCCTAAGGCTATTTTTGGATTACCTAACTAACGTCTTTGCCGGCCTTCCTTGTAACGTCGCTACCAATCTTATATATAGTGACATCGCCAATGACATCGCAACGTCGTCACTGGTCCCTCTCAGTGCGAACAACATCACTAATGACTTCGTGAGGTAACGTCAGTGTTGGTCTTTCTTGAAAACGTCATTTCCGCCCTCTTTTTCTCAACGTTACTTCTGACTTCTCTTGGCATCGTCGCTTCTGATGTCTCTTGGGTTACATCACTTCTGACTTCTCTTGGCATCGTCGCTTCTGATGTCTCTTGGGTTACATCACTTCTGACTTCTCTTGGCATCGTCGCTTCTGATGTCTCTTGTGTTACATCACTTCTGACTTCTCTTGGCATCGTCGCTTCTGATGTCTCTTGGGTTACATCACTTCTGACTTCTCTTTGCAGCCTCACTACTTCTTTACTTAATGTCATCACTACTCACTTGGCCGAGCCAAGCACACCAACGTTCCTAGCTCTCGCTCTTTGTACTGTAGGTCCGAGGCCAACCCAGGCACGCGAGCTCTTTGCTGATCTATGTGTGCTGACTCGGCAGCAGTGGGTGTGTAGAGCGTCGGGGGAGGGGGGGGGGGTACTTGCCTCCTCAGAGATGAGGAAGTGAGGTTGGGTGACACGGGTCATATGAATCTTCCGTCAAATAAGCGCCATAGTTCTTTGTGACTCGTGGTCGGCTGCAGCCGCACTTACTCCTCTGGGGCAGCACCAACCAGTACGTGTGGGTTTCCCAGTTGAGGGTGCGGTCAAGTTGACTTAACCTTTACGACAGTGTTGCTGTTCAGCGGTTGCGATAAGAATTCGAGGACTTCTAGCACAAATTAATGCAGCCACCATCTTTCCATCATAGACTAGCTGCTAGTTCAGCGTCAAAATTCGCACGATTCGGAAGTTAGTTCCAGTGTTGTACTTGACTACTACTTTATAAGTAGGTACCCACACAGTTTACCTACGGGCACTTGGTAAAAGAACAACTCTTCCAAAGCCGTGACCCGTCTAACTAATTGCACGCTCAGCTTGCTCGTCGTTCATATAGTAAGTACTTTCAACGGGTATCTAGGAGACGGACTTTCCCAGTGTAAATGGGACGTGCAAGCCGGATGTGCGCGTGCAAGTGTGGCACCGAAGCAATGGACGTTTTGTCTGCTCATAATTCACCTGTTGGACGTATTGCCCTCCTCACAATTTGCCTGGTGTGATGCACATTGGACACTAAGTCCATAGGCGGTTTATTTATGCGACATGAAAAAGCTTGCCTCGGCATTAATTTTCAAGACGAGTATTTAAGAAACCACGACTAATCTATTAGCGTACTTCATGTTTTGATGAGTGAGGAGTGGATAGAAGTTCCTGATAATATGAAAAAGGTAATTTCGTGAGCATTATCATACTGGATGAAGCTAGAACGAGTGTGACTAATAGACTAGCGACACCTGACAATTTGATCCGCTTTCGTGGTTTGTTCGATGACTAGCAAGTGTTAAGTGGTTAGAAAGGTTAGGTTTAACTGTTTTCCTACAAATACAGAAACAATGCACCTAAGACATAACTAGAAAACCAGGTGGCGTGAGACCATCACTCACGGTGGGAGCAAATTTCTTCGCCGTCATTATTTTATGGCCAGCTAATCCTAGTTTTCTGACATGAGTCACATCGAGGACAGTCTACCAGACACTCTGCAAAAATCAAGACGATAGCTCTACTCCTTCTACCTGTTTTTGGGTGGAGAGCAAATTTAATTGCTGTCATTTTTTTATGGCCAGCTATTCCCAGTTTTTTTGGCATGGGTCACATCGAGGGTAACCTACCAAACTCAACAGACAAATATACAAATAAATATATATACATTGCATAATACGCGGCTTTTGATATTAGGGCGACAATAGCAAGCCGTATCTCATTAGGGAGACACGAAGAAGCTAACCAATAATGAATTGGCCTGTGTAGGTTAGGTAAAGGCCAGGACTGGTTCTGCTAGCGTTCTAATGACGTCACGAACAATTGTAAGGCCAATCAAAGATTTACGCTAAGTAACGGTAGCTCATTGCTGGGCAAGTTAAAGATTGACGCCAAGTAACGAAAGCTTATTTTGTGGTAAATATAAAATTGACGCTGAGTAATAAACGCACATTGGGACGTTAGTAGAACCTTTACCTAACCTTCCGAGGGCCAATTCATTGTTGAAGGGTTTCTGCACTAGGGTGGTGGTCGGTGGGGATTTGTAGCAGCATCTAATGCGTTTACTGTCTAGAAGACGGCCGAACCGGTGCATAGATTTATTTTTTTTTGTGTATTTTAGTCTACGGGAGGCGATTTCAGTTATGTACAACATAACGAGCACATGTGGATGGCACCCTAAAAGTTTGATGTTGCCCTGTAATATATATTTTCCTACAGCGTCACCTTAGTGATACTACCATCCCTTTATAGATACAAATATATATATACTTAAATCGTCAACGAACACATTATCACCTCTCTCACTTTGTTCGCGAGTGATGTATACATGGTCCTTATAATTTTCTTTGCATATCTACTTGGTGATTAGAAAGTTGATTAATGTTTTGAGAGAGTAACGATAGCAATCGCCGAAACAGTTTCTCATTTTTACACTGAATTGTTGAATTATTATTTAATGTTACAAAAAGAATCTAACAACCCCGGGATTTTTGCCATGGATAAACAAGGTTTGAAAATGATAATGCCCTTTTATGCATTTATTCGAATGTTAAGTAGATGGAGACTGTAGGTTTCGTATCGTAGTTTTGCTTAGAAAGTGAACTCAGGCAAGTATTTGTGATTTTTAGAGTAATGACATAAAATAGCAAAATTAGGCTAGAATATCTACGTCAAAGAGCCGTGAAAGAAGACGCGAAGGAAGTCAGTGCGGAAGTACAGTGTAGGGATTAGTTTCAATAGCTAAGTTTTTACTGTCTTTCATACCTAGTTAATTTATTTTATGTTGACCAGTAAAAACTTGCTGAAGAAACGTCAATGCCGATAATAAGCCAATGGTAATAATTGTCGGAAACAACCATGCTTATGGGCGAGCATCATTAAAAATCATCCGTAAAAATTTGCGATAATGGGGATGTTTTCCAACCTTTACTGCTGGGCTGACGCCAAGATTTCAAAGCGTAATTTTAAGTGAAAATTTGCCGATAATCAGGGATGATTTCACTCATATTCTCATTAGCGCCAAACATCATACTAGTCAAATTAATGAATGATAACAGCTATTTGCTCATATTTCAATCTGTATCATAAGTTGTAATAAACTGAAGTGTCTTGAAATTTCCTGATACCATGCCCGTCATGAAATCGTTTCGGCGCAAACCGTCAGCGGCTGCTGTGCTAGTTTGTGCGTAATTGTTTTTCTACTGCATGCTGCCACAAATCCAAAAGCTAGCGTCGACCTTGATACACTAGACCTACAAGAAACTGCAGTCTACACTTGCAAAATTTCTAAAGTGTAAGTTCACTATAGGGCTACTGAACACAGGCAAGACAAAATTTTGTGCAGAAACTGTAAAACATTTGTGCTGCAAAACAGTAAATAAATCTACTAAAGCCGATCTGTAGATCTCGTAATGTTTCTAATTAAATTCTAAAACGCAGCGACGCTGCGTACACGCGCGGTGTACATTTAGACCCATACTAAAATCATTTGTTTTGTTGTTTTGATTCGCCGCTCCGCGTTATTTACTGCTCGCGACGAGCTAAAAAACCTCCCAATTCTAATATAGCACAAGCCCCAAATTAAAGGTAAAGACATAAAATGTTAGCTAACTAAAACTACATGGTGCCAGTGTTTATAATTGTGAATCTATTGCTGAAAATTATGTGTCGACTGTGTAGCATGTTCCTTCAAGTGAAGAGCCGTCATTGTGTATCTTGCCCTTGTGCTCCTATCCTGTGCTTTTCAACCTTGCTAGCCTATATGCCTACCTATATTATTTCAGCTAACTAGCTATCGATTCTAAAGTGTAGTAACTTCAGTGAATTAGCCAGCTATATACACTGCAGGTAGCTACTATTTTACTATTAATTCAGGTCTGAATTACCAGACAAAGTATATTGTGACTGTGCCAAGTGTGCCTACATAGTGTCTGTTCGAGCCTTCTTATTATTATTATAATTACTATTTTGGTATGGTCCATCTTTTCGTGCCTTACATGCTAGGTAGTAGTGTAATGAAGTCTTGATTGACTGCTGTCTCCTGTGTTCCTTGCATTATGATGTGCTACCTGAATCTTTGTCATACTCTGCTGTAAATGGCAATATGTAGACTATGCCACCCTGTGGCTCGCCCCTGTGTGGCACTTTCTCTAGCTACCGACTAACGTGTATTATTTTACTAAATCCATATGTAACTATATAACTACACAGCTACTCGTATTTTTCTCCTAAATCCATATGTGTACGGAAAACCAGCAGCGTACTCGCTGCTAATGTCACAACTTTCCTGAAGATTACCTATATCTGTTTTTAGCCACATCATATGCGCCTCCAGTATTGATTATTATTAAGTTTGTGTTAATTTCTACTATCAGTCTTAGAGTTGTTCGACAGAAAACGTATTGTAGTTTTTGTCCGCAGAATTCACGTACGTCAGCATGCAGTGACCTGACAAGTGACTGCATTGCTGTTGCAAGCCTGTCCCTTTCAAGAATAAATGGAAAATCAGCAGACTCTTTCCGTGAACCCAACTCAGTTAGGGAGGGCCAAAACCGCAGCACAACATTTCCGTTGATGAAACATGAAAACTTAAATGCAATACTTGATCGAAAACTCCAGTACCGAATATACAAAAATGCGACAGATATCAAAAATGAGTAATTATGGTAAATTAACTGAAAGTTGATAAAATCTGAAAACAAATACAAAATGTCATAGAGGAGGTAGCCGCTAACTACATCGTCAAACTTTGTAGAACTCGATGAAACGAAAAAGAAAACGTGAAAATGCACGCAATATTTCAAATACAATACTGTCATTAGATACGATGCATACAAACTGTTGACCGTTATTAAATATCATGATTGTTAATTATGGTAGAAATTCCAACGCTGTGATTATGCACGGCACCAGAAATACAGTTTCGTTAATTAAGAAAGGAAATACGCTTTTAATAAGACGTGCAGAAGTCCGATGATAATCTTTATCATAAAGGAAAGAAATACATCCTTGATTGTTTGTACAGAAGACTACAGAAAATTTTCAATAATATGATCAGAATGCCCCTAAAAATTACCTTTTTATATAAATAGCTGACGGAAAGCCATTCATAATCGACTGTATTACAACTATTTCACTCTTAACCATCTGAGTTTTTCCCGAAAACTTCTATTTGGGTTCTACTTAAAAATTGCATCAGCCGCAAGCGATAGCAGTTCAGATCAATATTAGTGATCCCTTTTATTACAGCACTGAATAACCATGGTCCTTACACCGACCCCTGGTAAATTTAAAAACAGACAGGCAGAGCTTGTGATTATCTCACCAGCAAACCTACTGCTTACTGTTAAGTTGGTAACTTTCAACAGATGCCTTGGTCACTCGGTGGAATTATGAATACCATTTATTGTATAGTCGTTAGTTTGTTTAATGACAACCGGTTATTAAGTGCATCAAAGGTTTGTAAGATCACAGACTATGCATTTGTCGTACGCAAACATTTTCATGAAAACTTCGTGGAACGAGTAGATTATCCAAATGAACAGAGTACCCGCGCTTCCAAATTTGTGATGTCCCTTCTTCATTGATCATACTTTCGTTACTGATATATCTACAACAGAGCTGGGATTCGGTATTTTTTTTGTACCGCCAGATCGGTATCCGGTAGTTAAAAACGTGTCATTCGGTTCTGTATTTCGGTATTTTTCCCAAAAATATACCGAATGATTCAGTATTTTTTCGGTATTTGGTTCTGTAGTAGTATTAAACTTCGGGCCCGGGCTGCGAATTTTTTTTTCCTGAACCTTTCAGCAAGTACAGTCTCAAGGCAGCCAATGGCGTGGCAGGTCACAGGCCACAGTAGGAGGGGCGAAGGGTGATGGTCAGTGATGGTGTTGCACTCGGATG
>LQNS02278096.1:2435099-2465658 GCA_001587735.2 Parhyale hawaiensis | reverse complement strand
AAAAAATTGTTATTGTTAGACATCCTTAAGATTTTATTAGGTTTTTGAAAATGGGATAAAACTCCCGAAACGTCAAATTTTAATTAGTTCGTGTCGACTTTTAATTCAATCACACAAGAATAACTAAATGGCAGACTGACATCAAGATCAAAATTTATATTATAATTCTGCTTGTTCCTCCGTACCGTTCATTGCTAACAAAGCGCCTGTTAGATCTCAACATGCGCGTGTGGTGAACCCCAGTGCAGAATTTACGAAATGGAAACCTCTGTGTCTAGTGTCAACTGCAAAAAATATGCAATCTCACGATAGTGTCACATTCGCTGCACTTTTTTCAGTTAGCTGAGTTATTTCCAGTATGCTTAGGAAACCACGGAGCTCAAACTCTCGGGCACAATAATATTATTGTTACCCATACGCTCTTTAGTCCACTCAAACTCGGAGCGCAATACTTCTAAGTCGTGGCAGTGTTTTCTATTATCTTTATCAGGTGTATCGCGATAGTTCTTGGTGGTAAATTATTAATGCCTGCGAGCCAGTCCTCGCTCTTCCCCTGTAAAATCGATAGCTTTCTCATATGTCATCATGTAGGTAATTTTCTTTGCATTTTGTTCCCATTCCGGCATAGGCTAATGACGTCCGATACGATGCAGCCATAACTATTGCAATTGTGTCGTTCGACAAGCTGTCAATGTAGGTCAATCGTCCATGCTGCGCTTGATCTTTGCAACATTATGTCCCGTGTACAACGTATGATCCTCGTAGTCAAAACCTTTAGCAATTGGCGCGCATCTCGCTATAATTTCTTAATTAATTTACATGTGCATCATTTTATTGCATCGAATCACACTCAACACGTGTGACTGTTAGATACAGGCTTCAGCGCATCACGTTGTAGCTACTAACAACTTATATATGCATGTGATATCCGCATAACAATCGACATTAGGTCCGTGCTGTAACGTCTAATTCGTTTTCATAATGTCGTAGTCTTCCACTCTTATAACATTTGTGCGTCTGCTGCATACTCGATGCTTAAGGATAACAAAATTACTTTACTGGACGTGTTGATCATTCCTAATTGAAATGCTGTAAAAATAATACCTGTACCATGCCTAAACACTGTCGTGATAGAACTGTATTGTAGTTTTTCTGCCTACCATTATATGACTTTTATCTCTCACGATCTAGGGATAATTATTGTTTTGACCTTGATGTCAGTCTGCCATTTAGACTTTTCATGTATATATCTGTAATATTATAAGTAGATTAGATTAGATAGGCGGCAGTAGACGAATCAACAGGCCCATTCTCAAAGGGATACCGAAACTTGCGCCCCAGCCCTCTATGAGCTATTGCCATCATGTTAGTAGGATATAAAAGACTGGGGCAAAGAGAAAAAAAAGAGGAAGGAGGGAGAAGAGTCTCAGTTAAAGAGACGAACATGAATGCACGCAATCACGGTCAATAGCCGCTGGTATTCGGAGTTAAAGATGTCAGACAGTGTAGTTGGAAAAAGGAGAGAGAAGAAGACGGATAAAGGAAGCCTCGGAGGCTTCGGCCTTTAAGAGTGTGCTACTCGTGGAGGAGGAATCCTTAGCTGTGGGGTATGTCTCTCCCAATGTATGTCAAGACGATTTTTAAACGCGTTAACTGATTGCGCACTAACTACGTCGGAAGGGTGTCTATTCCAAATGCTGACTATGAAATTCAGAAAGAACTGCTGACTTAAGGTCGTTCTTCGAGCTTTATGTTTGAGTTTTTCACCATTGTTTCGCAAGCGATCATTGAGGTCTCTTTCAAAGAGTCCCGTTGTAGCTACATCGTTGAAGCCATTCAAATACGTGAATGCTTCTATTAGTTCCCCCTGAGTCGTCGTTGCTCGATAGAGATCAGACCCAGTTCCTTTAGGCGACATCAACACGGCTTGTTTTGCAGCTGAGGTATCAATTTCGTTGGACCAGCATTCAACAGCAAATTCTAAGAGTGGCCGCACTAATTCCTTGTACTAGGCATCCATTTATAATTTCTTTAGTTGTTGTGCCAACAAAAAAATATTTTTGGAGATGAATCCGAATACTCTGCTTGCCATTTCCACACTCTTGTCAACTTGCTGACTGTGTTGTAGTTTGTTTGTGATAGGGATTCCCAGTCACTTTGTTGGCTAACAGGAGCCAATTCCGTCCCATTCATTTTCAATGGAGTTGAAGGGTTCACGAGCCCTACGTGCATTACTGAGCATTTGTCGACATTAAAGTTCATCAGCCACTATGTGCTCTATTCCACGAAGTGGTCAATGTCTTGTTGGAGCTCAGCTCTTTTCGTGGCAGGATACCATAGTTTTGTATCATCCGCTGTACGTCTTTTGTGTAGCTCACTATATATTTGAACTCAAAAGAGAGTCAACAGAAGTACTGCTAAATCCTACAAGCGTGTTTTCTCATTCTCCTTCTCAAATCGACGCATGCCGCGACACTTATTCTTTTACGCCGGCGATTGGAGTGAAGAGAGACGATAGTGAGAGAGATATTAGTAGGTAGAGGGGAAAATGGAAGAAAAGGTGAAATAGAAAAATAGGAGGAGGATGAATGACCGGGCAGTGCCTGTTTAACTAGGGTAAGTTATTTATCAGATTTCTGTGAAGTGTGCAGTTGAAAAAAAGGTCGTCAGAGCGTTGTGATGTAGGTTGGTCGGTTTTGTAGTTAGTGGTTGTGTTGTGGGTTATCTGTAGAGTGGGTCAATGTTGCACCTATCACGTCAGGTTTTAAAGTTGTGTGGTAAAGCTTTATGAAGAGAGTGTATGCACGCTAAGGTTGGGTATTTTAATAATATGCGTGTTTTATTGATGCTTTATATTTTTGAAAACAAGAGAGTGTCTAGAGGGTGTGAGAATTTACCAGACATATTTTGTTATGTTTGTAGTAAGTAACATTATTCCCATTCGGAATCACGGAGAAATATCACTGCACTGTGGATGCACTGCTATTTAGCGTACTTAACTGGGCAACTGGTCTACAGGACAACATTTGCTCCTCCCAATGACTGCAAGCAATGCATTAGCAAGTTAAAAATGTGGCGCGGTGGAATACTCGAAAGTATGCCCTTCGGAGTACTAATGATTTGGCTGGAATAGATGAATTACTTTAATGGTTGTTAGTTTTGCATGGCCAATGTAAAAAGATTTAATAAGAAATCAAGAGTCGAATAAAACACCAGTGCCTCATTCAACTGACATCTCAGTGTCTGTGGTACCGGGAAAAAAGAAAATAAGTTAGACTCACTTACTGATGGTAACGGTGATGAAATGGTTGGCATGGACATCAAGGAGGAGATTAACCGCAAGTCAAGCCACTCTGCCTATTTGATATTGCTTTGCTTTCAGCTACTGTTTCGTAGCGTATTTTTTGTTGAATGTCCATGTATATTTGCTTGTTGTCATGGTATATTCCGTCCCTTAGATTTTATTTTGAAAACCTTACGTGATGGAAAGGAATGGATTGCATATTCGTAATCAGTGGGTCAAAATTGATTAGGACCACTCATTTACATTACAATAGAATATAAAAAGTTTCAAATACAGACCAGTGTCATTCAAAACTAATATCCTAGATAGAAAAAGACGTTAGTAGTTGACGATACTTTTAAAGGAGCTCGAAGTTTTGACAAGACCTGATTCCAATGTATATCAAGACGACTATTTTAAATATGTGAACTGTTTCTGCTCCAACTACTTCCAAGAGCAGTCTATTCTAATTGTTTACTTTGAAAGATGGTATAAACTCCAGACTGGTAGAAAGTTCTTCGAGTTAATTTTTCAGTTTTTGTCCTTCATTTCGGAGGTGAACTCGAACGTTCCTATCGAAAAGTCCCGCTGTGGGGATGTCGTTGTTATCAATCAAGTACTTGAGTGCTTCTATGAGCGCCCTCTTAGTCGTCTACACTCTACACAGTTGAAACTAGAGCACTCTGAGAGCGCATACTTCCGCCAAGCGAGGCTACGGTAACGAAAAATTCAATTTGGCTTTGAAACCATTTGTGCCCTCTGATGGTATGAAGAGTTTATGCAATTTTCGTGTAAATCTGTGCATAAGTTTTTGAGTTATGCTGCTAACAAACATGATGACAACTTGAGTCAAACATACAAGCGAACAAACCGATCTGCACCAAAATTCGTCATTTATGTCTTTTGACATTGCTAACAACTCCTATACAATTTCATAAAAATCCACGTATAATCTTTTTAGTTATTGTGCTTACAAAAAAGCATAAAATCAGAAACAGTAACTAACGAAGGAACACAGGGATCATTCCAAAAATTTGGTGATTTAATATTCGTAGTATACTTAAAAAACTTATGTAAATTTCATCAAAATCCGTCTGTAACTTTTGAGTTATGGCATTGAGAAAATGAGGCAGACAAACAAAGAACAAACAAACGGATGGATGGATCTTCATCAAAAGTTAATCATCTGTTCCTTCTAACATATCTAATAATCCTTGTAAATTTCATCAAAATGCATCCATACCTTTTTGAGTTATCTTGATGACAGACAGACCGACAAACAAACAAAACCAACGAAAGCATAATTTCCTTGGCGGAGGTAATTATGCTGCTGAAAACAGTCATGCCTGGTGAGAAAAAAGTGAACATGAGCCACGTTAAGCAGTGACACGGATTCTGCTGCTGTCTGGTGAAGGCAGGAGATTGTGAAATTAAAAGAGCACCAAGAGCAATGCAGCTCTATTAAGTGGAAGAGTAGTGGAACAATAGAAGAGGCACGAGTTTTTACGCCTCTCTTTGGAGTCCTTACAGCGAAGTTGCGAAGTGGGAGGGGGTAGATGTAGAGATCACCGCGAGTCCTACACCACTTGCTCGCCTGATAGTAGGTTATCCGGATGTGGAAGTTAGCCCTGTTCCTCGTGGTTCTGGTGATCGCTCCTACCGTATCTTGTGTGTTGATGTTCGTGGTCTCTATCGTAATTTCGCTGAGCTCTCTAGCTGTAGCCTCTTCCAATTATGATCTGGTGCTGTGTTCGGAGATGCTCCTCTCTAGCTATCGTCATATTTCTGAGATGATCTCGAATTTTGAAAAGCCAATACTGCGGTTGCGAGACTCGTGCCCTGGATTTAATGGTTTGGCATCTTACGTTCGAAAAGGTATTGTTGTGCCTAGGCAAAATGAATATGAGTGCCCATGTTTTGAGCTAATGGTGCTTCGAGTGTGTGGCTTATGCAGGAACTTTTTTTTTTTATTTGATCGCAGAATGTCTGCCGATGGTAGTGTTTTTAATTTTTTTTTTTTTAGATGCAATGTTTAGGATTCAGCTACTGGATATGTGTTTTCTTTTGTCTTCATGGGTGATTACCTCCGCCAAAGAGGTAATGTTTTCGACGTGTTTGTCTATTTGTTTTTCTGTCACCAAGATTACTCAAAAAGTTATTAACCGATTTAGACGAAATTTGCAGGGATTTTTTAGGTATGTTAGGAGGAACAGATGATTACCTTTTGGTGAAGATATGTAAATCCGTTTGTTTGTTTGTCTGCCTCATTTTTCTCAATACCAAAACTTGAAAAATAGCTGCATTTTTATGAAGTTAACATTAGTTGTTAGGTATATAACAAAGAGTAAATGACAAAATTTTGGATATGATCCGTGTGTTCCTTCGTTCGTTTGTTTTTGTTTTTAGTTTTAATGCTTGTTGGCGCAATAACTCAAAAAAATAATGAATGGATCTTTATGAAATTCATAGAAGTTGTCAGTAATGTTAAAAGACATGAATGATTAAATTTTTGTGCAGATCGGTTTGTTCGTTTGTATGCTTGACTCATGTTTGTCATGACGTTTGTTAGTAGTATAACTCAAAAAGTTATGAACGGATCCTTGAGAAAATTGTACAAGCTGTTATTACTATCAAAAGGCACAAATGATTAGATTTTGGAGTTTATGCAAAAAAATTATGGTTTCAGAGTCAATTTGAATTTTTTGCTACCGTTGCCTCACTTGGCGGAGGTATGCGCTCTCAGAGTGCTTTAGTTTTAACTGCCACCATGAGAAATGGTTAGCCGCTGGGAGGACCCAATGCCACGGCCATGGAGCCTTCAATTTCCTGACTGCCTTTGGTTGTGATCAGTTGGCTGAGAGACCCACTCATTTTATGAGAAGTGTTCTTGACCACCTGTTGACTGATGTTCCTGATTTGGTTAGAGTGTCAGAGTTGTCTCCCATTAGTTCTTCGGACCATGATGCCCTCTCTGCGACACTGCAAGTTGGTCAGCGGGTTCTAAGAGTCACTGGTAGGCGTGAGATATATTGGAAGTCCTGAGTGAATTGGGACGTCGTTTCTTGCGCCATCCTTGCTCTATCTGGTAGTGCTGTGAAAGAGTCTTCTGATCCTGGGTTTACTTTAGATCGGCACTTCTATCACTGGGTGCGTGCCTATGTCCCTTCCTGCTACATATCAGTTAGGACAGGCGATGAACCCTGGTTTAATGATCAAGTTAAGAGTGCGCAGCAGTTGAAGCGAGAGGCATATGGCCGGTTGCGTACTAGCCGATCTCCTGTTGACTCAGGGTTTCGGGGAGCTCAGAGGGAGCATAATGAGAGGTCCAGGCAGTTGTTAGCTTCGTATGTGAGTGCACATGAGTGGCCGTCCACCTTGAAGAGCATTGTGCTAGATGCGAGCTCTTCTGTCCCTTTCTAATTGGTGCGGGTGGTGACCTTGTTGTGGCCCGTGCTGCCAAGGCGGAGCTTTTGTTGCGCTACTTTGTTGGGAAGCAGAGCCGGGATCAGGTGTGCATTCAATAACCGAGTAACCATGACTCGAGGTTCTCTGATTTTGCTTTCAGATCTTCCGAAGTGCACCGCCTTCTGTTTTACCTTGGCCCCTATAGGGGCACTGATCCATCGGGTATGTTCCCTCTCTATCTTTGGAGTGTGTCTGGGGTTTTTTCCGCACTGCTTCTCATGTGTTCCGACTAATAATGCGGCTGGGCTCGTTTTCAGAATGCTGGCCTGTCGGTCATGTGACGCCTGTTTTAAAGAGCTCTGTCTCATCTTGAACCTCCGACTATAGACCCATCTCGATCACACCTATTTTTTCGAAAGTTCACGTGAGGTTGGTTGTGTCGCGGTTGGGACGCTTTCTTGAAAAGTAAGGTGTCCTTCACCAAACACAATAGGGTTTTCGTTCGGGCTTGGGAACTTGTAATGCTCAGCTTCACATTTCTCATGAGTTGCAGCTGGCAATTCATAGCGATCATGATGCAAAGCTGGTCCAGCATGATTTCAGTGCTGCTTTTGATGGCGTGAATCATCTTGGATTGCTCCACTACCTTAGATTGATGGATATAGGGGATTCAATTTTCGATGTTATTAGTCAGTTCTTATCTGGTTGACTCTAATGTGTAGTTATTGAAGAGAGGAGGAATGAGTTTTTCGATGTGGTCTTTGTTGTCCTACACAAGGTAGTGTTCTGGGCACTTTGTTGTTCATCGTATATACAGTGGACGGACCTGTTTGATCTTGTTAATAATTTACTTGTTGGTTACGCTGATGATGTTGCTCTGGTGGCTGTTTGCGATAATCCTAACAATAGGTTGGCGGTTTCAAAATCAAGTCTGCGTGATTTGGAAGTGATTGATTCTTGGTGTTTCATGAGGGGGTGAGGCAAAGTGCAGGCAAGATTAAGACCATGATAGTGTCTAGATCACGTAAAATAAGACCTGCTTCCCCCGCACTCGTACTGGATGGTGTGTCACTTCTTAGGGTTATTGACTTGGTAATCTTGGGTGTCAATTTTGTTTCGAAATTGACATTTGGCCCCACATTCGTTCAGTTGCCTCATGTGCATCGCATGTCTTACGCGACGTGCTTGGAAGGTGCTTGGTTCGGTAGAGTTGACACGTCGCTGCTTTGAATGGGTCAACTCAGTGATTTTGGTCAGAGTACATCATTTTTTTAAACGAGTCCTTAGGTGGTGGGAAAATGCTTCCTAAATTATTATGGAGTGCCGAACACTGTAAACCTTCCCTGCCAAAACGAGGCACAAAAGGGGAGGGGCGTGGGGGGTCAAAATTATCCATTGTGAACAGATTGTTTTGAAATTTGCACAGTATATGTTATTTTGAGAAACAAACGCATTTTACACTTACAACTTTTTGATTTAGATCTAAGTTTTGAGATATAAAAGCCAGTGTGTTCTATTCTTTCGATATTTCCAATTCCATAAGTATACATACATTACATATATATATTTTTTTAAATATGCGTTGACATCCAGGTGTATTCATAAAGTAGTTTTCATTGAAAGTCTTCTGGGCTTTTCATTTATTTAACCCTAAGCTTTCGAGTTATTAAGCATAGCCCGTCTTCAGGGGAACCAAGGAGCTTTAATATTAAATCTCCTTGAGGGGAACAGAACTTCTAATTCTATCAGCAGAACCAAGTTGGAAAGTATACAAACATTGGATCCTAGCTATCAATAAAGCCAAAAAATAATGAAATATATCGCAAAACTTTGGAATTTTGAGAGTAAAAACGAAGAAAGTTCATTTTTAGTGAGATTATAGAAGACGACAGTAAGCTTCAGAAAAGTGAACATGCCTTTTCAATGAATTAGGATTGCAATGTGAATGAAATGCTTCTAAAAGTCTTCTAGATTTGAATTTGATTCACTGCATAATAATTTTGGAGACTCGATTGTCATTTCGTGGTTATACGATTTTACATGATTATTAACTAAAGGTGACTAAATGTTTTACTTGATATTATTATCATGCTCTTTAACTCTTTCTGAAACTTACTTACGTGTTACTCCAATATACACTGCATCACATTATTAACAATTAATTTGATAAACAACATCATTTCTTTCTTAAAGTGGGCATTTATCTTTGTTGTTGTTCAAAAATTTGTGTTGGTTTTCTAGCAATCCTAATATTATGCCGTTCTTTAGTATGGAATTGGCTTTCTCTGTGGCACCTTTGATGTATGGTGCAGATATATATTTAATTTCTTGCACATTATGTTGTGTAGACGTGCGATTTTTCTTTATGGCTGAATTGATGAAATGCTTAGGGTATCCGTTTTCTTGCAAGATGTTTCTGCCGAGAAGAGCGGCCAGCAATGTCTCCAATGCTTCATAAAAAACGATCACTTTCGAATAAGAAAAGCAAATTCAGCTATTGGATGTTTACAGCAGCTGCTACGAGAGGCGTTACCAAACACCGTGTTCTATACGCTCTAAGACGTAACACTTCAGAAAATGAGGAAAATTCAAGATCGTGTGAAAAGTAAATTAAAACAAAAGTTCGAAAAAATGATGCAGCTGAATAAAAGTCAACTTGTAAATGTTACTTTAATGAAATGTTACTGTAATACTGAATACAAGTGATTATAACCAAAAAATCGAACATCTCGATGATAAACATACTTATTAAAAGTTAGAAGTCAACACTACGAGAATATGCAAAGGAAGCTAAATAACTTGCTGGAAAAATTGGAAGTGAGAAAGATTTTGAAACGAGAACAAAATCTGAAACTGTACTGCTCTACTGCCATAACTCCAACTTTCCATGACCTAATCAAAATTCATAAAGAATGAAATCCAATCCGGCCAATCGTCTCGTTTATCAACTCGCCTACCTACGAAACCTCAAAATTTCTCTCTAAAATCTTCACTCCAATTACAAAAATAAAATACATCGCAAAAATTAGGAAACATCATGGATGCTAAACTAGCCTTGGAAGATATCAATATTCCTGAGAATCACATCTTGGTCTCCTTCGACCTTAAAGCTCTATTTACATCAATACCAATAGATCTGGCCTTGCAATGAGTTGAAAGAAAAATTAACTAATATCAAGACTTAATTAAAGAAGAAACATAACTAACGTCAGAAAATATCTTGGCTCTACTAAAAATCTGTACGGAAGCGAATGTGTTTAAATGGAAAGAAACTGTATACAAACGATAACACGGTACTCCAATGGGTTCCCCCATATCCGTCGTTCTTGCCAAATTAACGATGTAACACATTAAAGACGAAATTTTAGCAAATCCTCTATGCAGTTCTGTAATATGGAAACGCTATCTTGACGATATCATAGCCATTTTACCTTACTAACAGATTCAAAAATTTTAAAATTATATTAATAGCATCAACCAATTTATTCAATTTACTGCAGAAATAGAGAAAGATCATCAACTACCATTCCATGACCTTTTAATAACACAGGAGATAAATGGCAGAGTGAGCTTTGACATCTATACGAAGCCTACAAACTCTAACAACTATTTGAAATTCTAAAGTTACTATCCTGCGAGTACCAAACGAGCTGTTGTTAGATCATTAATGGATCGAAGTGACAAGTATTGTTCACCAAGGAATAAAACAACTGAAAAGTAGAAGGTCAGATACATCTTGCAACAAAACGGATACCCTAAGCATTTCATCAATTCAGTCATCGAGAAAAATCGCACGTCTACTCAAGATAATGTGCATGAAATTTAATATATACCAGCACCATGCATCAAAGGTGCCACAGAGAAAACCAATTCAATAGTAAAGCGGCATAATATTATAATTGCTATTAAACCAACTAATACGCTACAAAAATTTTTGAACAACAGCCCACTTTAAGGGGGCCTTTTCACGGAAAATGATATAAATTTTCAATTTTTTGTTTCATGCTCAAAAAGTATCCTTAGGTATGGGGCTATAACTTCCCAAATTTTTAGGGGGCTAGCAGCACTAGATAACCCCGAAAAGGGGGAGGCAAAGGGGGCCCGGATAAGGTCCGCAGGGGGTCAAAATTTACTTTTTCTTTTTTTGTTGCAAAATGATCTGCATACGAAGGGCTATTACGTCCCAAATTTTTAGGGGCTAGCAGCACTAGAACCCCCCCCCCCCAAAAAAAAGGGGGGCAAAGGGGGTCCGGAGGGTCAAAAATTGACTTTTTCATTATTTATTCATCTAATACATAGCTATTTCATATTTTTATCAGTGAATGACGAATGAAGGGTATTTGTTGGTTGAAATGTACTATATATAAAACATGTCAAGTACATTTCCACAGCAAAGAGCACTTTTTTTTTTTTTTAATTCATCCACAAAAACATAAAATTTGCCGTCCTGAAAAATTTGATTTTTCAAAATAAAAAAGAACGTAAGTCGATGAGTTTTTATGCTACACTAAGAATAAAGACAGTTTTGGAATCCTTGACAGATTCCGTACAAAGTTACGAAGAGATTTTTTTCAACTTCCTTTCAGTTTTTTTATTATATGAAATAGCAAGAAAATTTACATATTTTATGAATTCTTCTGTAACCCATCTAAAGTCTCATGTCAATCAAAAACTAAAAGGAAATTGAAAAAAAATCTTTTCGTAACTTTGTAGGGAATCTTTCAAGGATTCCAAAACTGTCTTTGTTTTTAGTGTAGCATAAAAACTTATCTACTTACATTGTTTTTAAAATTTATAAAAAAAAGAAAAAGAAATAAAAATCTAATTTTCTGAAAAAAAACTAAGGCCTAAACTGAAAAAGTTACACGAATAAAATTTTTTTTATTATACATCTTATGTGCAAATTTCAGAAAAATCGGTTCGAAAATAAAAAAATAGAAAAATTTTGAAAAGGCCCCCTTAAGAAAGAAATAAAGTTGTTTATCAAATCAACTGTAAATAATGTGATGCAGTAGATATTGGAGAAACACGTAAGTAAGTTTCAGAACGAGTTAAAGAACATGATAATAATATAAAGTAAAACATTTAGGCATCTTTAGTTAGTAATCATGTAAAATCGTATAACCAAGAAATGGCAATCGAGTCTTCAAAATTATTTTGCAGTGAATCAAATTCAAAATCTAGAAGACTTTTAGAAGCATTCCATTCACATTGCAATCCTAATTCATTCAAAAGACATGTTCAATTTTGCGTTATTGGTAGCTAGGATACAATGTTTAAACACTTTTCAACTTTGTTCTGCTGATAGAATTTGAAATTCTGTACCTCTCAAGGAGATTTAATATCAAAGCTCCTTGGTTCCACTGAAGATGGGCTATGCTTAATAGCTCGAGAGCTTGGGGTAAAATAAATGAAAACTTTATTGTACATATATATATGCGTCGAATCGACCTAATACAGGTACATCCCTTTTTAAAATAGCATTTATCTTGCTATAATCGATATAATGACAATGCTAAGTAAGGCCAATGAAAGACTGACGCTAAGTAAGGCCAATTAAAAATTGACGCTAAGTAACGAACAGCTAACCAACAATGAGCTCTCGAGGTTAGACTGAGAACCTTGTAGGTTAGGTAAAGGCAAGGACTGGTTCTGCTAATATCCTATGATATATTTGGGCTAAAAACACTTTAAAACATCTTTAGAACACTATCAGAACCAGACCTGCCTACCTAATCTGCACGGTTCTCGGCCTAACCTCGAAAGCTCATTGGGAAGGGCTGCTGTACTAGGGTTGTGGTAGTGGGTGGTAAAATCGAAAATGCGTTTTACTATCGAGAAATGAACGTGCGTTCAAACGTAGATTTATTTTCCTTCAAATGAGACCAAACCGAAAAAAATCTGCATTGTTTTAAATAATTTTTAGGCTTATTTTCAGGCTATTTGAACTACCCGGGATGATACTATCGAGAAGTGCTCCAGTACTCCAGAAGAGGGAGGAGGAAGCAATTAAAGCAGCGACGTGTCAATTCTACCGTACCAAACTCCCTAAAAGCACGCTTCATAATTAAGATCAATTTTCTGCGATGCACGTGAGGTAACCGAACGAATGTGGGGCTCAAACGTCAACTTTGGATCAAAATTGACACCCAAGATTACCAAGTCATCAACCACAGGAAGTGATACACCATCCAGTATGAGTGCAGGAAAAGGAGGCCCCACTGTACGCGAAACGGCCACGAGCATGGTCTTAGTCTTGCCCGCATTTAGCCTCATCCCCCACCTAGAACACCAGGAATCAATCATCTCCAAATCATGCTGAATGGATTCTGAAACCTCTAATCTATCTCTAGGCTTATCGCAAACAGCCAGCAAAGAAACATCATCAGCGTAACCAACAAGTAAATTACCATGAAGATGAAACAGGTCAGCTGTATATACAATGAATAACAAAGGGCCCAGAACACTACCCTCCGGGACACAAGAAACCACGTCCAAAAACTCACTCTTCTTCCCATCAATAACTACATAGATAAAAACTGACTAATTACTGCGAAAACTGAATCACCACTACTCATCAATCTCAGCTTATAGAGCAGCCCAAGGCGATTCACGCGATCACAGGCAGCATTGAAGTCAAGCTGTACCATCCAAACCTCATGACCCCATCATAAGCCAGCTGCAACACATGAGAAATATGAAGCAGAGCATCACAAGTTCACAATCCCTTCCCAAGCAATACTTTGTTGGGAGAAGGACACCCTGCTTCTGAAGAAAACGACCCAAGCTCGACCCAACCAAACTCTCATAAACTTTCGATAAAACAGGTGAGATCGAGATGAGTCTATAGACAGAGATTCGGGATGAAACAGAGCCCTTCGGAACAGGCGTGACATGAGCCACACAGCAGCATTCCGAAAAGAGCCCAGCCGCAATATCCAACGGAACAAGGAAGCACGCAGGGGTGCGAGCACACCAGCCACTCTCCGAAGAAAGCGAGGAAACCTGCCCGATGGATCAGTGCCCCCATAGTGGTCCAGGCCAAAAAGAAAGCGGTGCACTTCAGAACATCTGAAAGCAAAACCGGAGAACCTCGGCTCGGGATCACACACTAAAGGAATGCGCACCCGGTCCCGGCTCTGTTTCCCTGCAAAGTAGTGCAACATAAGTCCGGCTTGGCAGCAGGGTCCACAAAAAATCACCACCAGCACCAATTCAATGGGTACAGAAGAGCTCAAACCAAGCACAGCGCTCTTCAAGGTGGACCACCACTTATGTTCGCTATCTGACGAAGCTAACAACTCCTTGGACCTCAAATTATGCTCCCTCTCAGCTTCCTCTTAAATAGCACCTGCTCGACGCTGCTGGTCCCTGAAACGCTGAAAGTCAACAGCAGACCGGCTAGTATGCTAACTGACAAATGACTCCCGCTTCAACTGGTGGGCCCTCCTACAGTCATCACCAAACCAGGGTTCATCACCTGTCATGACCGTAATAAAGCTGGAAGGGACATAGGTGCGTACCATGTCGGAGAAAAGCCGATCCAAAGTAGACTCAGGATCAGGAGACTCACAACACCTCAAGGTAGCGTAAAGATGGCGTCCCAATTTACTTAGGATTTCAAAAATATTTCACGCTTAACAGTTACTCTAAGGACTCGCTGACGGACTTCCAGCGTCGCAAAGAGGGTACCATGGTCCGAGGACCATGGTAGACTCGTGCACTTTTTCCCATCTTCGCCATAGAAAACGGGAAAAAGAACAGGAGTCAAAAGCTCTTTTTCCGATTTTGCAAATCTGTACAAAGTTTCATTCAAAAATCGGAACAAAAATGAAAAATCAAATTTGAACCCTCTGACGGGAAATTTGTTTATATGAAATTAGAAAATACGACTGAGAAAAAAATTTCTATTTATGTACAGATTTGATTGAAACTTGGTATAGATATGGGAAATCTGAAAGTAATGTGGGTTAGACTCGTATAATTTTTTCCGTTTTTTATGGCAAAAATTGAAAACAGTACAGGAGTCAAACCTCCATTTTTTCCAATTCTACATATATCTGCCAAGTTTCAGAAAGATCGGGCAATAAATAAAATAGTTTTTGAAGTCAAAAAATGAAGTGTAACCAACACGCAACCCCCCCCACCCTAAGACCCCTATTCTACCCACCTACGATTACACTGACTGTCAAAAATTTTGATTGAGTCCGTCTGATGTATAGCTAATGCTTAGTGGTAAAAGGGAATTTCGATAATTGGAAGGTTTTTTGGGCGTACGGTCCCTTTAAGCCTTTAAATAAATTCTGAAGTGTGCGTACCGTACACTATCGATCACCGTTTAAAATACACCAACTCTATTTAATATCCTCGAGCGGAGAGCTCGGTCTTAGATATAAAGTTACTGCAGCAGTATTCAGGAACCAAACATCTTCACTTTGTGAAGAACTCGCTACAAATAGCTATGCATCTATAATTGAAGTTAATATCACTAGATTGTTTAGATTTCGTCAACTGCATTTCACTGACTGACTGACACGAGACAGTAAATCAGGCGGGAAATAAGCCACTGCAAACGAAGGGAAACAGAACCAAGACGAGACGCGGACAGAGAAAATCAATCATATTCATTACTCAAATGCTCGTCAGTTTGAGTCAACGAAATGACATTATAGACAAGCACTTTTAGCAAAAAACAAAACTAATATTGCAATAAAATTTTCAACTCGATATTTATATATCCAATATACACATAAATCTTTAGACAATAGAAGTAAAGCGTGACACTGGCGACGATACACGTTAGAATGGGACGTTCTATTGTTATTACCTGCGAACAAAGCGTGAAAGATGATTATGTTTTCGTTGGAGATTTAAGTGTGTATATTTGTATCTATAATTGTTTGTATACTTATATATTAATTTTGTTTGCACAGCCAATAAGCGGTCGAAGGAGTTGAGCAATTTTCATAATATTTTGTAGGGGATTTGGTGGGCTGACCTATATTTGACCCATGCCAAGAAACCAGACCAGACGAAACCGTGAAAGTAAGTCGTAAATTTTCCTGGCTATGTTCAGTTGTAAGTATTAGCTGCCCACTTACAAAGAAGTTGGAAAATGAGACAGTTTTATCAATGAAAAGTAACGGAAAGATGGCAAGTAAGAGAGAGCCCGTAAAGTTTAACAAAGCCATATAATGAGAAATTGGTCAGGTTTGTCCATTAGTAATAACTGCCTATTTAGCGCATGCATAAATAATACAACTAAAAATGATTCTGAATACGAATACTTCCGGAAAGCGTTGTAACGAAAATGAAAACTTTATGTTGGTCCTGAAACCAATATTTCTTTTTTATCATTACCAAAATCTGACCATTTTTGCCTCTTTAGGTCATTTATACTTCCTGTAATTTTATTGAAAATACATAACTTTTGAGTTAAGTTCTACCAATTACTAAAACTTAAATTCCAACACAGAAACAAATTGATCATCGCCAAAACATATCCTTTTTACCTTCCAAAGTTTTCAACAAATCCTGTTAATTTAATGAAGATCCGTGCACAGCTGCTAAGTCATTTTCTGGAAGAAGTAAAAACAGGCATTGAGACTAACAAACAAACTGACTGACAGATTGCGACAGATCCCCAGATGCTCTTCGTAATGTTTCCAAAAAATTGCTTCAAGTTTCATGAAAATTTGTTAGCAAATGTTGGAGTCATAGTAACAAGGAAATAAATATGCAGACTGGCAGATCTCCACCAAAAGTTAATTTTCACTTTCTATTGATATGCTGAAAATAAACTGAAAATTTTTAGGGATTGTCTAAATCTTTTTGAGCTATCTTGATGACCGATATACAATTCCGACCAAAAACATAACCTCTATGGTGAAGGTAACAAGTCCCTCCCGAAGAATTTCAGTGGCTCTCGCAATCTATTGAGCGAAGAAAGTTATGAAGAAAGAAGAGAAAATTCTTGAAACATTGAAAGTAAGCGCAGGTTTGAAAGACGCTTTCCTGAAAGTTGAGCTGCTACGACTAAAAAGAATGTGAATAGAAAGTACGTAAGATAAGTGCTTTTGTTTAATCAACAAGTGTTGGATTAAATGGAGACCGTAAAGTTAACTGAGGAGCGTTGAGTTAGACCGAGTTGTGTTAGGTTGGAGTGTGCGCTATGAGTAGATGAGAAGCGCTAGTTCGAAGAGAAACGTGACGTTAGCGGAGGGATGTTAGGTTAGGTGACGAGCGTTAGGTAAAATGAGAAGCATTATGATGGTACCTTATACTTTTGATACCTTATACCTTTGATGATACTTCGGACGAGGTCCAGGTGACGTTATGCACGCCACGCATCTTGTGCAGAGGTGATGCTACAGTCCATGACCAGCGGGGTGGCTAACAGCGAGTTCTTCCCACAGTTCACATAGCCGCCTACAGCAGGTTTGTCTGGCACTTTCAGTAAGCATGCGTCCAGTAAGTTTTTAAATTTCGCAGTCTCCGTACCGGTGAAATTTCGAATGTATTGAGGCATTTTGTTGAATAATCTCGTCCCTCGGACCACGAAACTATGTATTAGAATACTTTGTGGCTATTGCATCACCGCCAGTTTTGATAGGAATTCGCACTTCACAAGTGCAACCAATACGGTTTGAGTGTCTGGCCTGGATTCACCCACTGACGTTGATAGTAATTCCTTCTCGAATTTTCCGAACATATATGATCGTACAGCGCTCGAATCCCCTTTGAATTGAGTACATTGAGTGAGATTGCGCAGTCTTTCGTGATAGTTTAAATCTCTCATGCCTCGGATTTTGGCAGTGAACGATCTCTGGATAGCCTCGAGGTGCTCTAAGTCTTTCCGTTTGCTTGGCATCCAAAGAGGTGAACAGTATTTAAACCTCGGCAGTATCAGTTGTTTCCATAAGGTGAGCATTGTGTCTGCCTCTCGTGAAGAGAAAGTTCAAAGCACCCAAAAGCTCTACTTCTTGCCTATGGTGACAACTCGAGCCACGTGATCTTCAAAAGGAGCATTATCTTGTATTCTTACCCCAAGACCCCTTAATATTTGCTTTCTCTCGAATTCGCTCCCATCTCTCGTCGAGTAAGACGTAGATTCAGTAAGGGAGAAGAGTTTTCCGTATCGTAGAACTTGAAATTTTGTTTCGTTGAAAATCATGTTGTTAGCCGACGTCCAGTGCAAGATGTTGGTTAGATCTACAGTATGTTACCTTTGATTGTGCAAATACAATTTTTTGAATTTATTTTTCAAGATAAGTGTTGAACTTTGAAACATCAATATTAACTACATGTATTGCTGAGTTGCAAACATAAACAGCAGTTGTAAAATAAATATTTAGTCATTTGCTAAGTTTGTCACACAATTTGCTTATCTACGAGGTTTTTACTGTTACCTCAGATTATGCAAAAAGTTAATGAAACCATCATAAAGAGGAAATAAATACAGGTGAAGAGGAATGTTTCTATTACTCGTCCAAAACCAAGAAAATATAACCAAAACAATTCAATAAACACTCAAATAAGTGTTCAGTAGTGGTAAACAAATAAAGTTAGTTTTGAACATAGCACCTCCATTTTTTCTGATTTTTTAAGGCGATTATCAACAGACTTTGTCAGGTTTGATATATCAGATTGTGGAATAGAATCTGCAGCTGTTTTTACTGCATTCTACAGGCTTACTTTGCTCGAAAACCGGGGACCACCTTCATAGACCTTCCATTTGATTATTGCCCAGAGGTTCTCAATGGTATTTTAATCGGGGCTATTCGCTGGCCAGGTCATAATCCTTTTTGATTTAAATCCTCCATCCGTAAGCTAGTTAGCAGTGTACAGTGCTCTTTGTAAGGGAGCGTTATCGTGCTGAAATACCACTTTGGATCTGCTTGCGATAGTGTGCTCATCAAGCCATGGAATCAAGTTGGCTTCAAGAAACTGGCAGTACCCTTCTGCATCCAGTTTACCTCCTTCTGCCACTTCAAATGGACCAATAAGGGTGTCACCTACTATCCGGCGCCAAACATTACACCTCCAGCACCTTGTAGACAATTGAGTCGTGTCTGCTGAGGTCGCTCATGAAAGACCCATCCAGACTACCATCCATCTGGACCATCAAGAGTGGCTCTGCATTCATCAGTAAATATGACATTGGAGAAATCAATTTTCATGTTCCCTACAGCCCATTTGACCCTACTTTCTCAATGAGTTTTTGTTAGAAGTGGTCGTTTTATTGCCTTTTCCACTTTCCCTAGCTTCCGCAGAACCTCACATTTTGTCTTTCTGATTTGTACTTGGGCTCCAGCGTCTTCAAAATTTTCAAATATCATCTTACTTGTAGAAATTTGCTTTCTAGCCATAGAAACCTTCAAATGTCGCATATCCCCAGCAGTCAATTTCCTCGTAGAGGCTCTATCCGGAGTTTTCCGGTTGACTTTACTTTCAACTGCATAAGCCCTAGTTGTTCGGTGACCACGCTGTAATTCCTTGGAAACTTCGACTGCTGTCTTACCAGAAGCCAAAACCGAGGTCACTTTAATCTTTTCTTCACCGGTTTGACCGCTTTTCTTACCCATGTTGACTAGAGAGTGATGTTGCGTAATCTGGCGTAACAGCAGAACCCCATGCGATAAGCAACTGTTGCCAAAACGTGGGAAATGGTTTCGTTTTATTTTTCTCTAATTGTTTTTATAGTTACAACATACAAGTGCACTAACTTGCCATTAACATTTTAAAAGTTTGACAATCATCTTGAAAAAAAAAAAAAATTATTTGTATAATCCAAGGTAACGCACTGTATTTGCACATTCCTTGCGTCTGCCATTGATTGTATCGCCGCTAATATCCGTATGTCATCAGCAAACGATGAGGGAACGGCATACTTGCATTGGTGTCCCATATAATTTATCATGATGAGGAAGAGTATTGGACCAAGCACAGTACCTTGTAGGACTTCACTGAGTACCGGCTGTCGTTTGGACGCTTTATTATTTATAATTCCTCTTCGGGTTCAGTTTGTTAGGAAAGCTTCGATCCATCTAAGACATTTTCCACTATGCCCATGTTGAAGAGTTTGAGTAGCAGTATCCCATGGTCTACTTTACCGAATGCTTTAGAAAAATTTAAATATATTACGTCTACACGTATGCCTTGCAATAGTGAGACGAGAATAGTCATAATGCTCAAGCAGCTGCGAAGTGGTTGAACGTTTATGGCGAAAGCCATGTGGATTGGATATAAGTAGATGTTTGCTTTCTAAATGATGTACTAGGTGTTTCCTAGACACCCTTTCAAACGTCATCACTGCGTGGCTGTTCAGGGAGACAGGTCTATAGTTGGCTGGATCCATGCTATTTTCAGCTTTACTAATAGGTGAAATAATCGCGTGCTTGTATATATATATATATATATATATATATAGGTGAGTGGAATTACTCCAACATCCATTGATTTTTGCCACATAAGATATTGGGGGTAAGAGATGCTTAGATTGAACATCTTAAGGATTTTTGCAGGCACATCATTTGGTCCCACTGCACTGTTGTCGCTAAGTTAATCAGTGTCTAGTTCAATGCTCAGTTTTGCGAACTCGAAGTCCGCTAGGTAGTTTGTAGTTATATCAATTTTTGAGATTTCAGGGTTTTGAATTTTGTCACTAAAGACTTTTTGGTATTGACGGCTTAGTATTTCCTTCATTTCCTGGTGATTCTCAACAATACCAAGGCCCCGATTTTTTATTTTATCAAGGAATGATGTGTTGCATGGGCAAAATATTATTCGCTATTGCTTTCTATTGTTCGATGGCTTTCTTTTTTTTTCTTATTTCTCTTCATCGTGTGATCTTGCAAGTTGACGTTCTATCTCATCAAGCTTTTTTTAAACTCGGATTTGCGCTGTAGTAACTTCGTTGATTGCTGGTATTCGATAAATTCTCTCGTTTCTTAAGTAGTCCTTAGCAGAATTTTGGGGATCGGTTTTATTAATTTTTTTTGTCGGACTAAGATACTTTATTCACTTTTCGAATAAAATGTTTTCTCGGTGATGTTTTCATTTCCTGTAGAGTTATTTTGAAGTACGTCCCAGTTTACTTACTGTAGTTCTTTATTCAAGACGTCTCAATTTATCTTTTTATCGTGTACGTTCAAGTCCCGTAGACTGGAAATGGAGTTTATTTGCGAATTTTTCTGCGGTCTATGGGAATCGCGTTCGGCAAGCTGAGTCGTTATTTCAACAAGCCTATGATCAGATAATGTTGTATCCTAGATTTCAATATTCATAATCAATTGTGCGTAATCTACGAAGAAAAGGGCTAAGACATTTTCTTTGCTTGTAGGCAAAAATATCATTTGGGTCAGTGAAAATTCTTCTATTATGTCCTAGAGAGAGAGAGGGCCTGATATTTTTCATCTCTAGTGGCCGATGATGTTCTGGATAGTACGAAGCTTCCAGTTTCATTTGGCAAGTCTGTCTTTAGCCATTTTAAGAAGGGAAGTTGAAATCACCAGTTATATACGTATGATACTCTGAACTTCCTTGAGATGTGTTGATCACTTGCAACATATCGCATATCGGCAAATTTTTCGGTGGTAGATTTTGGCGGTCGATAGCACACCATGCACATCAATTTAAGTTTTCCAATATTAACAATGATACAATCACACATTCCATTAGAGAATGTCTGCTTTGTATCTGAACCAAGGTGATCTCTTACGTATAATGCAACACCACCACACCTTCTATCTTTGCGGTCACTTCTATGAAATACAGTAAAACCCCTCTAATTCGCACAGCACAGGGGGAAGAGGGTGACGGATTAGCGGGGATTTCGGATTACTGGGGTACTCACAAATCTGAAAAAACCTCAGTATCCCTCACTAATACGGATTATAGAGAGATTGTTTGTACCTTCGGCGCAGCACCTCGTGCAGATTTTTCGCTCATCACATCTTTTATCCGAAAAATGAGAAGTGCCTTGCTCGGATTACAGAGGTACTTGTAGGAACTCCGTACTTTACCCCATTAATCCGAAAAATGCTCACTTATTCAGATAGCATTTCAAACTATATTGAGATGTTCGGATTAGGGAGGGTTTCGGATTATTGAGGTGCGGATTAGAGGGGTTTTACTGTACATAGGTTTTTTTAGCTTTTGATTTATTCACTGTTTCATCAAGGTGGGTCTCAGTAACGGCAAAGAGTTTAAAACCTGCATCATTTATTAATAAAATTATTATATCCTGCAGTACCACGTGTTTTCTGCAATTTTTGTTAACAGGCCTCGTATGTATATAATGTGCATTTTGCTAAGTATTTCATCTTTATTTGATTTTAATTCCTGGTGTTCATTCTGTTTTGCTGTGATACTATAGCTGTTGGCGTTTTTAGTTCATGAGTTGTTCTAGGGTCCTACTCTCACAGTTGTGTAGGATTTTTTACTTCTGATGGAATCCAAGGTGAGCGCTCTTGGCCCTCCATGGTGCACTTTTTCCATATGTCTCCATGGACGAGATTTTTTCGTTCATTGTCTGTAATAATTGCAGCATAATTTGCGAATCTTTCCTTATATCTTGATTGTACACACTCTTATCATGCTCATTCGTGGTGATATTTCTTTCCACATTGTACTGGCGGTTATTTTTTCCGTTCTTGTTGGTTTGTATGCCATTTGAGTTTTGCCATGGTGAGCGTTAGATAAGAAAAAGTGTATTGGATTATATGAGGAGTGTTACATTAGATGGAAAGCGTTAGGCTGGATGAGGAGCGTAGTTGCAACGAGGATCGTGGTGTAGAATAGAGCAGCACGACGAGTGATTTGTAGTAGAAGGTGCGTCGGGTTGGCTGACGAGCTTTAGGTCGAATGAAGAGCGTTGCGATGACTGATGAGCGTTAGTTTGGATGAGAAGTGTTACGACGAGTGAGAAGCTTTTGGTTGGGCGAGGAAAGTTTACTTTATTGGCTTAAGTAGGGAGCGTTACAATGGACGAAGAGCGTTAGCTTGAGTGAATAGCGAAAGTTTAAATGAAGTGCGTTATGTTTTATAGGGAGCGATAGGTTAAATGATGAGCGTTGGGTTACATAAAAAGCGTTAAGTTGAACTAGGTGCGTTCAGTTAGACAGAGCATTATTGGATGGCGAGTGTTAGATGAGGTGCATTGGGAAGGATTATGTGGTGTGAGTTGGCTGCTAAGAGATAGCTTAGATGAGGAGCGTTACATCGGTTGAAGAGCTTTAATTTAGATGAGGTGCGGTAGGTTAGGTAAGGAGCGTCAAGTTGGATAAGGAGCGTCAAGTTGGATGAGGAGCGTTATCTTAGAGCAAAGTTAGATGACGAATGTTGAGTTAGATGAGTGGCGTTATAAGCTCCACTGATAATAAAAATTACTCATCTGTTATTACATGAAGCCTTCAACGAAACCTCTGTGTAAGGGGTAATTCAAAAAGGAGGTGGATCTTTCAATCATATTCTTTGCTACTTTAGTTACTCGGTAGTGGGTCCTTTGGTCGATATTAACATCAAACTGAATCAGAAAGGCTAAACTGAATTGCTAAGTGACCAAGTTGCGCCATTTGCACCGTATCTGCATGACGATCGAACTGCTACTTTGGCAAACTTTCAGCATGATAACTGCATTATAGATTGGGCTAGATAGGTCATGTATTGGCATTAACCCATTGCAGCTATGTATGGTTCGTATTATGGTCGGCTAAGTTTCCAGACATGAACGCCGTCGAGAATTCATATAGACCATTTGGACCAGTTAGGCGCCGAGAAGATTCTGCACGTACTTTAGGTGATTTAAGAAATCGATTGATGTGAAAGTGGTTCAAAACGTATCAAGAGTACATTATAAATTTTGTAGCCTAAATACCTTTCAGAATAATTGCACTGTCGTAAGTTCTTGTAGAGGGGCTACACCTTATTACTAACAGGTGACTAATTTTTTGTCCCGGAGAGCGTATTTGACACGGTGAGTTTCGTTAGATATGGTGAGTTGCATTAGCTGTGGTTCGTTATGCTAGATGAGGTGCACCACAAGCTCGCTAAATTAGATGGGACAGGTCGGTTAGTGAGAGTGAAGGGGTCAGCTGATGACCGTTACGTTAGATAAAGTTCGTTAGGAAGTTTGCAGAACAGGTCGTACGACCTGTTCTAAGACTGGTATGGAGTATTGGATGTCTTACTAGCGTTATGTTAGAGCCTTAGACGATATGTGCCAAGGAAAACGTACGTTGTTGAGTTGCAGTGTTCGCCAGGGTTTAAGCGACTGGCATTAACTTAGACGGTATGGGTTCCTTTAGAAGAGCTGCATTAGGTTAAAATTAATTGAAGTTGTAGCAGCATATAGGTCTGGTATATCTTACAAGCAATGACTCAAATCAACCGTGGCATTTCCACGGGTCCCGCTACTATTGAATTATTTACATTGCAGCCAAAATTCGACGCTTGAGGTTCACCTCTCGCTTGGTATCCAGGTTACCGTAAGACCTACTTATTTTTGGTAAATTCTGTTGACTGAACTCAATTTTCTTAGTGATGCTCAACGCTTGGCCAATTTCAAACTGATATTCGGGCCACATCTAGCAGGGGTGATATATTGTTCTCGCAAAACACATGGCAATAAAACTTTCGTTTCATTAATGAAAGATCAGGCCTGCAGGGGTGAGACCTATTTGACAGCGAAACGTCTCGTTAAAACTTAAAACCGAAAAAATAAAAAGCGTAATCACAAAACTACTGCCGTCATTTTTGACGGCTGGGCCATCTAGCAAGGCTACATGTTATCGTCCAATAGACTTTTGCTCAAAGTTCGATCAAAAGGAGTTACAGTACAGGGGAAAGCAGTATCTCCGAAACAGTTGGAATTTTACCTCTTCCTAGCAGTGACTGAACATTACAGCGAAGAGAAGAGATAAGTGACTCTTAGTGACAGTGACCAACTCCAGCTGGGAACTATCTCGTTCGCCGCTTTAGTGACATGTGCCGCGTGCCGCATGCCAATACAGCTGGGCAACGGAAGCCGGTACATATTGGTATCAGCGCACATGCGCATCGGTACAGAGGCATTTGTCTCTGAAGTTTACAATTAAATGGACAATGACAGTAGACTCAAGCAAATGCAGTCATAGCATCGAGCCTGTAAAAATGCATAGGAGATACGCCATCAACGATTTGATGTATAACCTGTTTCAGGGGGAATAATGTCATTTCCTACATCATCCAGCTTCTCGCCCATAAACCAACAATTAATCCATTATTCTTCCTTCTTGTGCAAACTTCATCCCGACCGAATAAGGCCGCTGTCTAGCTCAACAGGTCAGGTCTTGAGAGGAGCCCGGACCATCATGAGAGACCCTGGTTGGAGGGTCGCTATTGAGGAGCCAGAGAGTACCGTTGTTGATAGAGTCAGTGATCTCCGCACCCCGGGCAGCAGCACGCTCATCCCGGTTAGCAGAGAACTAATCGGAGTCGTGGGCATTAAAATCACCCATTATAAGGGTATCAGCATTGGAGTTAGAGAAAAAAACTGGAGGAGTCGAGACGATACCCAGGGGGCAGGAACTAGCCGGAGGATCATAGATGTTAAGAAGGGTAAGGAGTGAGGAACCCAGGGCGATAGCAACATCCAGGTGTTCAGCTGTGTGATCATTAGAGAAAAGATGGTTTATGCTAATTTGTTTATATGGGATTTCTTGTCTAATCAGGAAGAGCAGACCGCCACAACCATTGGCGGTAGGATGGTCTCTCCGAACCGGAGTGTAGTCGGGAAGGGAAGAGCTAGGAGTAAGTTTGGTTTCCGGTAGAGCTACTGTGGAGGAAAATGGCGAGTTCGAGTCTGCAATAAAAGAGTCCGTTGCAGTGGAATTGCATAAAAGTAAGCGGAGGAGAGTGAGCAATAATCGGAGGGAGACTGGCAGATCTCCTATGGGGAGATGGAGGGGCAAGAAGGGTAAGGGGACCTAGAAGGCAGAGGGGAGAAGGAGGCAAGCGGAGAAGGAGTGGTGCGCATCGGAGGCAAATCCACACAGGATGGTAGCTCGCAGCACTTAACAAGCCTGAGCAGGGCTTGTGGACCCTTGTCGCGCAACCTGAGCACCAGAAGAACCACGTACCGCCTGCTGGTAACACTCGTAGTGCAAACCGAGCAGAGGTAGGTGGGGCCAGGGTTGGGGTTAATATCCCCACATATGAGAAGAAATAACGGGAGGAATGGGACAGAAAGGGAAGAGAAGTAGGAAAGGGTCTGCCGATTGTAAAGCGGGCAGGTCGTCAACAGTAGGGGCCTGTTCGTAGAGGAAAGCACAGAAGACAAGGAAGAAAGGGATAGTTAGAGAGTAGAGGGAGAGGAGGAGAAGTCACAGGACCCAGAAGTTTCTTCGCTTGCGAGTTCCTGTGGTTGATCTGCAGAGAGCCTCCGCAGAGTCCACCTATCGGTCATAGACGCACAGGCATCGGGTGGCTGCCGAAAACTTCGCCTGCTTGACCGCCTGATCCACAGCTGCTATTTCATGAAAAACCGGAAGTCCTCTAAAATGTCAGGGCTACCATCCCATGGAAAGTTTTCTTCACGGTCTTTTTCACATCTCCTCTCTTTAAAAGTAAGTATTTTTTGCTTTCAAACGCTTTTATTTCCAAGTCAGGTCATGTGAATCCCAAATTTTGTATGCAGTTTTCATCGGCATACTAATACTCTAACAAACTAGAACACTCTGAGAGCGCATACCTCCGCCAAGCAAAGCAACGGTTTCGAAATATTCAAACTGGTTCTGAACTATGCTTTTTTATATAAACACTAAAATCTAATCATTTGTGCCCTTCAAAAGCGTTAACAGCTTCAGGATTTTTTTTTTAAAGATCCGTTTATAAATTTTTGGGTTATGTTGCTAACAAACATTCTGACAAACATTAGTTAAACTTACAAACGGACCCACCGATCTTCATCAAAGTTTAACCACTTATGTCTTTTAACATTACTAACAACCTTATATATTTCACAAAGATCCATTCACAATTTTTTTGAGTTGTTATGCAAACAAACATAAAATTAAAAACAGTGACAAACTAACGAACGAACAAACAAAGAAAACATTACAAAAATTGGTCATTTACTTAGTGACATACCTAATAACTCACGTAAGCTTCATAAAAATCCATCTATACCGTTTTCAGGTATGGCACTCAGAAAAATGAGGCAGAAAAATCAACAATCATACGGATGGGCGGATCTTCACGAAAGTCAATCATCTGTTACTCCAAACATATCTTAACAATCCGTGTAAATTTCGTAAAATCCGCTCACAACTTGCTCAGTTATTTTGGTGACAGATAGACAAAGAAGCAGACAGGCAAACCTGACGAAAATATAACCTCCTAGGTGGAGGTAACTCTATTTATCATATATTAAATTTATTTTTTGTGACGAAATAATTAACAACAAAAGTCTTCTAATTTGAATCTGTTTTACTATTTTCAAACTTCAATAAAGTCAAATCTAAAATAAAAATTCCAAAGTTTTGAAAATAATTTTGTTAGCCTATGGGTAAATGTTCCAAAACTGTCTTTCATTTTGATTCACATGATGTACTGTACTGTAAATATATCACGACATAAATCTCTAGGCGAGTACCCCACAAGATTTCCCGTTTTCTATCGTAACCTGTTTTTAATATCAATTTTAGAAATCTTGATATTTCATATTGTGCAGCAGAGCGCCAGAACTATGTGTATCAAATTTGGGAGGGATGGGACGATCAGCATTCTTTTATTCCAAAAAATTAGAATTGAACACTGTATTCCCTTTAACGGGACGATGTGCAAGCTGGATGTTGGGTCACTAAATCCAACGCGATGTTGTCATGTGTGGCTCTGGATTAACACTCACCAAATCCATAGCCTTCAAGTTGGTAGGCATCATTGCACAGTCGGGGACATTCTTCCTCCGATAACTGTCCTGGTCCCAGCCCTCGATCGCCATCTTCACAGACTTGGGCTGAGGGGTGAAGAGCACGCAGCAATAATTTATAATCGTACAGATATCACCCCTTTAATTTGGTCAGAATGTACATAATTCGCTAAAATTGAAAAACAAAACAAAGAAAAATTATTAGGTTGTCACATTTAACTAGAGGCTCAGTCTAAACTACGAACGATGAAGCCATAGACAACACAATGTATCGACGCTTCACTGGCCAGATTTCTGGCAGAGCGATCCGCAAATGGGCCTGACTATGTTCTGTTGACTGTATGCGACCGTTATTTCGTATTGGAATATTCAGTAGTAGTTATCAATAAACCTGTTTATTTACATAAAACCAATGTCAATAAGATGCTTGCACAAGTATGGCGAAGTGAAGAGAAGTAGTGTAACGAAGAAGCAAATAACACATTTTGTCTTTGCCATAACCTGTAGTAGTTTAAAAACTTAGCGATATAAGGAGTCACCAATTAGAAAGCAAGATCTTCTACCAACTTCATCAATCCATGAAATTTTATTTAAAATTCTTTTTCATAGTGTATTTTCTGCATAGTTTGTGTTGAAATAAGGTTTGTCTTCTCTGGAAACGAGTTTCTGGGTAATTTTGCAGTCTTGAATTCCGAGACGATTATCAAAGCTAGAGAGCTGGTCATTTACATATAAGTTTTAAATTGTTAATAATCCCTGTATGTATGCATTATGCCTGTATCAATGCTATTCACTTCAATCTTGATAAAAACCATAAGTAATCTGAAACAAATTCATTTATTTTTGTATGTGTAGAATGAGTCAAGGTGTTGTCAACATGTACACGCAAAATACTTTCTGTAAAGTGTAGTGACGCACCCACGTTGATTTTTTCAATGAATTTGTGAACGGATTTGATTAGGCAGAAATAATGATATAAAAAGTTTAATTATCCATACAAAAGCCTGCCATTTGCTTCAAATGTACTGCACGCATTAACCCTTAATACATTAGTTTTCTTTGAGAATGATTTTCAAAAATATTGATTTATTGAAAGTTTGTGTTGTTTGGATACCATAATCTCTGGTTTCTACTCCGTAATCGATTTGGTTTTGCTGTTATTTACCAAATAAGAAAATTATATAAATGATCTATTCTATCTCAATCATAAACTTCTATACTATAGATCACTCTGAGCAATAGATTTATTCGTGGTCGTTGTTAACAGCTATACAACAAAATACTGCGATATCATAAGCATAACCAGCGACACTCAGTATCAGCAGAGTAGCCCATAGCTATACACCTGACACCACATAAGCACAAACTAAAGAATGGCAGCAGATGTTAGTAAAGCCTCGTCTACACGATCATTTTTTGTCTATGTCTGTGTTCGCCGTACGATTTTGATTGACAATGACACCCGGTGAGGCCTCAAATATTCTGATTGACGAGGATCCAACATGTTCAAAAAACTTTCAGCCCAAACTCGCGGGAGTTTGACAAACACAAAGTTCGAACATTCTATTCCGCTGTGTGAATAACATAGGTACTTGTAGATGAATTCATTATAGTATTCAGCAACGAAAGCATCATTTTTTTTATTTAAATTAATCCGTGTAGTGAATTTTGTTTATGTCTGATTCCAAGTTTTGGACAGCGGAAGCATTTGGCAGCTATATGTATGTTGCCAATTACTGATGTAGCATATTCGTCTAGTTACGTCTGTTTCTTCTACTTTTCATTATTTAAAGCTACAATGGAGCACGATTTACGTTTTAAAGGAAGAAACGAATGTACAGAGTCTGAATTGCAATAGAAAATCAAGATATATATATATATATAAATTAAACATGAGAAATTATTGTTCTACCATCCGCATCTCCGCATGTGAGGGGATGCCAGTGAGTGAATCATTAGCTATACTTTTCGCCAGCATAAGTAAAGTTTTACCATTTAAAAAAGCCAACAAACATGAATTGTTAATAAATGGTGCATACAGTGGGACGCGCATGTGCATCTAATGAAAAGTTTGATTTTGCTTCACCGCATCAAGACCCGTGATGGATCATGTGATTCCTATGGACTCTTGTTTACGATCCGGTACCATCCCTAGCATACACGTACAGAACATGAGACTTGAGGATCTACGTTTGACAATGAAGAAAGCTCTGTTTCCAGCTTTGATCGAAAACTGTGGGCAGCCATTAAAACAGTTAGTCGGTCTCCTGAAACCAGCGTTTAATTTCGTAGCTTTGCAATTGACTCATTGGCTGATTATACTAATCGTAATGATATTGTAAACTAGTTGTAAGCTGGCGCACTTGTAGAGCGCATACCTTCGCCAAGCAAAGTAAAGTTAACGATGCAATCAACATGTATCAAAATTAGGATTTGCTTTTTCATTGACAAAGCTTAGTCTTTAGTGCCTCTTGACAAAGATAATTGTTTTTGCAGTTTTCTTGAGGATCCGTTTATAACTTTTCATGTATTTTCTGAAGCACACTGGGACAAACATATGTCAAACTTACAAAGAGACAAACCAATCATTACCAAAATTTGCTCATTTAGGCCTGATACCATCTCTAACAATTTCCACAAATTCTATGAAAATATCTTCTTAACATTTTGAGTTTTGTTTCTGACAAACATATTGACACTCATTTGTCAGACACGGACGAGTCGATCATTAAAAAAAACTTGCTCATTTGTGTCCTTCACAAATTAGAACTACTCCTGGGAGTTAATAATAACGGGAGGAAGAGACAATAGCAGATCGAAAAATAAAATTGCGAGGCCACAGCCACAGTACAGTAAAGGTAGTAGGGAAACTTCTAAGGGGTAAATTAGCGCAACATTTGGCTGATGGGCGTGGTTTAGAGGCCTACGTCATCGTTCCTCAACGCTGTGATTGGCCATGGCCA
>LQNS02278096.1:2402142-2420441 GCA_001587735.2 Parhyale hawaiensis | reverse complement strand
GACAAAGTGGTTCGTCGATGTGCGTTCATGCTGGGTGGTGTTGTGCCTTGTGATCTGGTGCATCGTCGCAGAGTTGGTGGGGTCTGTTTTCTGTATAAAATCTATAACTGCCCCAGTCATCCACTGTCAGAGTTTCTTCCGGATCCACTTGTTCGGGTGAAGTATACTCGGCGGACTGGTGCTCTTCATGGGTTTGCCTTGGAACCGTTACGATGCCGTACGGGCCAGTATTCCCGTTCGTTTTTCCATCGTGTGTGGATGTTTGGAATGGTCTTTATGGCTCTGTCTTTGCTGGTGCTGGTATTGGCAGCTTTAAACGATCTGTACACAGAGCAATTCTGTGATCGGATCTTATTTTTTTTCATTCTTTTGTTTTCTCTACCCGCTGGGCTAGTTACGTGGGGGTTTGTTAACCTCATGGAATTTCTCCGTTCCTACGTCGCCAGTCTGGTGTGGTTTAATAATAATAATAATAAAACAATCCGAGGGCTCTGCTAAGCTTCTTGCAGACTTCGTTAACATGTAGATTAAAGGATAGCTGGGTTTCCAACACAACACATAGATATTTGAATTCTTTTACCCACTCAAGTTTAATGCCATTAAGAAATAGGGTAGGAATACGTGGTGTATCTTTAGTAGTGAGGAGCATTAGTTTTGTTTTTCTTTCGTGTGGGACTAGTTTGCTCCGAGCAAGCCATGACGTCAGTTGTTCAATGAGGTCCCCAATTCTACTAAGAGCTGAATCAAAATCATCGCCAGTAACATAAAAAATTGCATCATCCGCAAACAGGACACAATTTGTGCCAGGTATGGATGTGAGATCATTAATGAATACATTGAAAAGAAAAGGGCCTAAAGTTGATCTTTGGGGAACACCTAGCGATACAGATTTACTAACAGAACATGCTCTATTGTAACAGACACATTGAACCCTGTCAGAAAGATAGGAGTGCAATAACTTGAGTGCGCTGTGCGACAATCCATACTTCTTAAGCTTAATAACTAGTATATCTGGGTTAATAATTGCGTAGAAGGCCTTGCGAAGAACAAGAAATAAACAAATAGTGTACTGGTCACGATTAAAAACCTTAAGAACATCAGAAACAACAGACAATATTGCACTTGCAGTCGTTGAACCTTCTCTAAAACGAAATTGAGTGGGAGATAAGATAATGGAAGCTCTAAAGTATGAATTCAGACGTTTAGAAATAATATTTTCGAATACTTTATTGAACACTGACAATGTAGATATCGGTCTGTAATTTTCTGCTAGATTCATACAACCACTTTTAAAAACTGGTATCACCCTAGCCCGTTTAAAAATATTGGGATAAATATTCACACATCTATTTAAAAGTCCGGCAAAAGTCTCAGAAATTATTGGTAGCAAATCAAATAGCAGGGCTGGTGCTAGGTCGCCATAGTGAAATTTCTTATGCTTAAAATCAGACACAATAGATTTAATTTTATCATAGTTAGTTGGATAAAAATGGCATGACATATGAACTTCGGGAAACTCATATGGTTCATATAAAACATGAATGGCAGATTACTGGTGAGGTCGAGTGCCACTAGAGCAAAATAATCATTAAAATTTTCTACAATAGTACTGGGGTCATCAGTGGACGTTCCTTGGTCAAGCAGTAAACAAATTTTATGTTTGATGTTGTCTCATCTTGATCATATCCCCCTCACTGTTGACCAGAATGGATCTCAATTTACGCATAACTCGACAATGAATAGTACCAGATCTCGTTAAGAATTTTATAAGTTTTTTCGGGTTTTTCTTGTTTAATTTAATTCTTCTCATATAATAAATTTCCTCAGCGAGCCTCAAGACCGTAGTAAGAGTATTTTTATACCATTTAAGATATCTATGACTAATGATGCCTCTGCGAAATTGTTTACGAAGTTTGTTTCTCTTTCTGATGAGAAACTTTATGTCTCTGTTAATCCAGGGAGCGAATTTAACTCGATTCCTAATCATTTGGTTAAAACAGGACAACATCTGTTATACTCGGCCATTATCCTTCGAATAAAATAAGTCATACCTGCACAAGGATGATCAAGAGCTATGTCAAAATGAAGTTCATTAATTTTCTGTAAAAATTTATTTTTGCTAGCTTCATTCAGTAATCTGTAGGTTACTGAAATGTCTGCCAGTTCGGAATTAAATGAGAATATAACATAGGGTAGTAAATGATCGGCTTCTTCAAAATCACAAACACCGGCTGATGTATACCCCAAATTAAAATTGACCCATATATGATCCAGAAGACTGTAATACGTAAAATTATTGTTGCGATTAAATCGAGTAGGCCTGGATATCAGTGGATAAAAGTTGAAGGCGGCCATTAGTTCGATGAAATTATTACTTGTGTTATGATTAAATGGGTTAAACAAGTTTATGTTGAGGTCACCACAGACAATAATATTCGAATTTGGTGAAAAGGACTCGGCTAAGAAAACAGCAAAAAATTCATTAAAAATCGCTATGTCATTGCAAGGAGGCCTGTAAACGCAGCATACATTGATAGTTTTCTCGTCAATTCTGACAGCAAAAGCAAGCAGTTTGCAAAAACAATAGAGACCTGATACATTGACATTTACAGTAACATCTAAGTGATCAAGGTAGAATATGCAGACACCACCACCATTTCGGTTACGATTGAGACATATTTTAGAATATCCATCTAAATTAAAAAACTCTTCAATAGTGTAATCTAGTCTGGATCTGTAATTACAAAAATACTGAAGCTATAGTTTAAAGTGCCGAGAAAAGCGCGTAAATGGCAAAAGTTGTGATAGATGCTCCAGATATTGACACGCAAGATTGAAAACGAACTCGCTTGCAATGCGCTTGTTCTAGTTTGAAGCTGTTCAATTGAACGAAATTGCAGTGAATATCATGAGGTTCGCTTAAGTGGTCATAAAACTAATAGCTTAGGATGTCTTCTATAATTTCAGTTAGATGGGGCATGAATACGGGGGTGGCTAGGCATCAGGTTAACGGGAGAGAGTGCAATTGCATGCGAGCGCGAGGATGTCTGAGGGCGAGTAATCGCTGGAGACTAATTCAGGTGCAGGAGGGGTCGTAGCACTGCCAGTGGAGCTAGACAGCAGTTGTCTCATCTTGATCAAATCCTCCTCACTGTTGACCAGAATGGGTCTCAATTTACCCACAATTCGACAATGAATAGTCCAGATCTGGTATAGACACTCGTGATGGAAGGAAATGTTTGACTTTTCAGAGCGCACTTTTAAGAGCAATTGAGAGCGCGTCTTAGTTAAATATTCATTGGCGAAGAGACCTTCAAGCTGCGAGGATTTGATGTTCCTCAAAATTCTTTGCATGTTTTGCTTATCGCGACATTCAATGCGGATGTGCTTAGTAGCCCGTCCGATTATATTAACGGAGAAAATATCACCATTACCAATTAGGTCAGGAATAATTGCATTAAGTCTAATTCCAAGTTTCACAACTAACCAAATACCATCTCCTGGGGGTGACTGACGGTACTGACCAATGGTTTCCTCCAAAGAAGGACCTTTCAACATCAATATATTTTCCAGCGAGTCTTGTTGGACTCTATCAACGTCATGTGATAGTTTACTCATATCTACATTAGATGAAGATGACCCAGGGAGAGGATTGATCATTGAGGTGGAAAGGGAAAAATTGGACGATAATGCTGCACTATAGGACGCAGATGCGCCAAGTTTCTCAACCTTCGCCGACAATTCAGCATATTGAGATCTAAGGTCTTTGATTGCAGAAGACCTTATTAAATGTAGAGAACAGTGATTCAAGCTGTTGAAAGAACTCTTCATCAAAAGGCGATGACGCCCTAGTGGTAGAATCACTTGACTTGGTATCTGATCCTGCACACATACCAGAATTCCCACTTACCTCAAATGTATCCAATTTATTCACAGCTTCTTTCGAAGAGCCTGCTTCAACTCTACTGCCCTGTGTCACAATGAGTGAGGTAGATAGGACAGATCGGGCTGTACTGCCGCTGTTTAAAATTTAAGTTCATTCTATCACTATTTCTTGGTTTTCCGTTGCAGATCGAGTATCGTTTAGCATTTTGTCAGTCTGTTTCCTCTAGTTTCTATGATTCCTTCTCCTGACGTTTCTGTGCCCTAATGCGGGTGTCTGCGGCGTCAGTGGATAGAATGGCTGTCGCGTCCATTCTTGTATTTTGAACTGAACAACTATCCGTACACCCATCTATGCATGCATTCATGCTCCCATCTATGCATGCACACATCCATGCACCCATCTATGCATACATCTATACATGCGTCTATCTATCCATCCATCAATGTCGATATCCGAGTTCGCTTCTTTTCCCTGAGTGCCCACGAACCGGAGAACTTATTGATCCCACGGTGATATTACTACATATAATTATAGGCCGTCACCATACATCGAATACAGTCCCTATAATCTGCATCAAATATACTGTATGTACAGTGGTACAATAGCCTACTCTCTGCATATGTACTGAACGCACTTCCTGCTGTACGCAAAAATATTGTCCTATAGTTTAATTTTCATTTATGCGTCTTATTTTTCTTAGTCAAGAGGGCCGTGTTTCATTTTACTGCGCATAAAACTCACTTGGAATAATCAAAAGTAAAAAATCACAAAGAGTTAGTCGCTTACCCTCTATAATAAGGCGAAATGTCACCCATGGTGAAAGTGAAAGACACCAAGTGCAACAGGACTGGAAGAATTTGTGCATCTAAATAAAAAAATAGAACTGAAACCAAATTAAAGGCTCTAAATCACTTAAAAAAATAAGGAAATTAGGGGATGGAAAGTGCTAGAGATAAATTACGTAATAATATACTTCGAATGACCATGGGGTGGGAACAAAGAAGTCGCAATAAGACAATTTCTGGCTCAAAATTAGAAGTGAATATATATGAACATAAAAGTGAAGCAAGTGAAATGAAACTTGTACTGCGTATATATGTGCCACTAAATGTGTATCAATAAACATACTACCTCATTAGTGCCTCTAGTTCCTTCTTCCTCGCTTCATTACTTTCTGTATTACATTATTCATTACATCACATTTGACTTCAGTGCTTCATTCGTTATTTCATGCATCATCTCAGTAGTCACTTTATACATTATTTATTTCATCATTTCTTTCATTATTTTAACCTTTTTATTGACTTAGTACTTTATTCATTACAATTATCCTTACTTTTTCATTTGTCAATTCATTGTTTTCTATTACTTTTTTGAAGTCATTATTTCATTCAAAACTTCATTTCTCACCTTATTCATTACTACATTCAATACTTCATTTAATGATAATAATAAACTATAATTAATACTCAAGGAGACGTTGTAAATTGAAATGCTACATGGCACACAAGAAGATGAATTTTATTTCTACTGTAGGTTACAAACAAATGGCATGTCGCACGCGTCTTACATTCCAGGCATTGGCCTCCTTCAGGCAACACTTATAGTTCATTGCTCAGTTTATGAGTTCATTTCTCCAATCATTTGTCTGTTCATTTTTTCATTTTATAAATCAATCCTTTACTCATTCATTAATGGACTGGTTATTCTTACTTATCTATCGAACAATGAGTAGCCACGAGTGATGTCGAATGCGTTATTTTAGTTTGTGATAGATTTTATCTGTTTTTCTGACAGGTTTGAAAATAAATTGAATTTTCAATTAAATAAAATGCTGTAGATTTAAAAAATATGGAAATTATATTGTAAATTATTTATTTTGATCTAAATACAAAAGCCAATAGCGTAATGTTACTACTTGAAAGTTCTCCACAAGGCACAAATTTGGTTACAGTAGAATAAAAACCAGCTTTTTTTTGTGCTCCTACCATGAAATTATTAACGTTTCAGCCGATATTTCTCCTCTATGGAAGAAGTAGTCCCCTGTCATGACCAAACTTCGCACGACACGGATATTAAGTTTTCAGTGATAATAAATCTTTGATATACCAACAGTTAATTACATTAACTTTAGTGTATTGTGGAATTCAAGAGGAAATCGTTCAGTTTTCTTGATTGAGATAGAATCCTTCGATATGAGAAGTGTAGCTGTTATATAGTGCACATATTTTATGCAAATGTTGTTACTTGTGATGTTGGCTATGGCTTTACTGTAGCTGATATATATTCGTAAGGTTACATCCGCCTTCAGTTACCGATACTAAATTTATCACACGTTAATTGAAGTATAGAAAAAGAAGATGTCAATTAGTGAAAAACGATCTGTCTTATGGAGTTGAACCTGGTATTATTTATTTTCTACCTAATGCTTGGTATCGCTGCCCTTAAAAGAGCCCATTTACCAACTTAGCTAGCTGTCTCTTATATCATTCCATGAAAACCTGCGCCATCCACACATCTCCATCCTCATCCATACACACAACCATCTTCGGACAGTTATCTCCACCCAGTTATCTCAATCCATGTGTTCCATTTCTACATCCGTCCATCTACCAGCCTTTATCCAATCATTCTCATCAATCCATCCACGCCCGTTCATACATCTTCGGTTCTCCATCCACCGATGCATGAGTGCTTCCATTCATATTTTTTTCGTTCCATCTTCCGGAAGTCTTCGAAGCATTATAACATTAAAGTTCTTAATTTCATCACTGGTTTTTCATTTATTACATATTATGATTAATACTAGAGTACATATGCTGCCAAACATAACAGCGAGAAATTTTTGAATACGTGCATTCATCTAACATACTTATGTTATTGATATGCATCTGGCTAAAGGCCACAAAAATTATCATACGAGGCGGATGCTCTCTAAATCAATTAATCTTAGCAGCGCAATCATCCACCACTTTGATGAAGAACAGAAAAACGTTTACATTAGCATGCAGAAAAGCATTGCTGAATTAAATTAATTTCCCCCTGCGTATCATAGGTATAGAAGGATCAGAAGGATATGGCTTCAGTACATCTATATTTCTTTTCTCTTGAAAGAAAACAATTCTCCGTTAAGGGAAGAGAGCAAGCTGGAAGAATTATTTGTGTCTACTGCCCTGTGAATAATCATCGCTTCGCCCGTGCTCTGTAGTTCGGCTATTGAAAATTTGCGTCCTGAACTGAGAGCAAGCCATGTGTTCCGATGTATGGAGAAAGTGATTATATATAAATCATACTCTTGGTGGCGATAGGAGAAGCTGCAGATATCGTTTTCGTTGTTTCGGTGTAAGGAACTGTTTTAAGTAAGAAATGCAATCCGATAATAAAGTGAGTATTGCTCTTGTATTGGAGAATGGCTCATCGACCTGGGCTTCATCAGCTGAAACTCACCTTCGACTACTAGATCAACTTATTAGCTCAACCAGCAGGCTGCGAGCTGAAAGAGATGTGGTGAATTGGCCTCATTGGAGACGGGTGATAAGACTGTGTATGTTTATAAGGTGCGCAGCAATGAGAGACATTGATTGCATCCTTTTGTCCTTGCCCTCGAGATGTTTTGGAGAAATACTCGTGCTGCGGTTGATGCGTAGTCCAGCACTTTGAAGACTGTTAGGTGGCAAACTGGTCAGTTCAGTTGGTATTTTTGCCCTTTCCGCTTCGGTTTAGAATTCATTGCCAACATAGGCTGTCGGTCGTGCCAGCGCTGCAGGCCTTTAAGCCAGCTGGTAATTCCACAGTCATTGATTGATTTAAAGGAAATCTCAATCGTAATATAGAAAGGTAAACCAAGCAATATACAGGATGTTGCAGAATTCAGTGCAAATATTGTAACAAGTAAAGTCATCATAGCCGTACCCTGGGGTGTAATGTTTCTGGGCAAATTCAGCTTTTTGAAAAAGCTATAGCGTTTTTAACTTTTGTTCTGAAAAACAAATTTCGCTGTAAAAAATTAAATTTTCAAATGATTTTGACGAAAAATAGTAGTAACGTGAACTCTCTAATGCTCTATGCCCACATGATATAAAAATTTTAAAAATGAGTAAAATAACTGAGAAAAAGACGTTCAAATTCAAAATTATCATGAATAAAATGTGCTTAAAATTCAATTCTCCATATACCGTGCAAGTTTCTTATCCAACAGACCAAAAATAACGAAAATAAAATGTTGTCCCTAAAGTAAAAGTTTACTCAAACATAATGTATGTAAATTTCACCATGCTTAATAACTATGAATAGCACAACTTGTATTGTATCCAGAAATCTTTCTCAAGCGTAGTAAAGCCTCTTACCGCAGCAGTGGCGTTCGTCTAGCCATGCCTACCTGGTGCAGCGACAGGGTAACATGTGGGTGCCCGTCAATACTGGTGAACTTATATCTGTGTTCCTCCTGCCAATGAAATTAATCTGATTATTTTTTGGCATGCGTTACAATATCTAAAAGGTCTTGAAATAGGCTTTTATTCTTTTAATCTTTTTTTTCACGAGTGTGACTATTAATTTTTGTAGCCTAGTTCGAATTTGAACGTCGTTTTCCAAACTACTTAACATATTTTTCAAATTATGAAAACATGTGTGCATAGTGCATTGGAAGGTATAACTTACTACCGATTTTCGTCAAAATCGTTTGAAAATTGATTTCTACGGCAAAATTTGTTTTTTGGGATAAAAATTAAAAATGCTGTAACTTTTTCAAGAAGCTGAATTTAAAGAAAAAAAAATACACCACAGGGTACGGCTATACTGACTTTACTTGTGGTTAAAATGTGTGCACTGAGTTTTCCAACACCGTGTATATAAAACATGTTTACTGATAATAAGCAAACGCATCGGATCAAAATAGATCCATCTTCTTTGTTGAAGTGTCGAGAGAAATCATGAGACACAAACTGTAAAAAATTAAACCTAAAGAAAAGGCGTAATAAATTTCTCACCTACCTATAGGGCCTAAATAACTCCTAAAATGAAAGGTAAATGAACATAACCGAGTATTTTTGGGGACACAGCCGACTGATAGTTGTTAAGATTTGGTTTGTCCATATGGATAAAAATAGAGCATAATAACCTAACTTCTTGCACGTCGTTCTTACTTCCTATTACAAAAAAAAAAATATTGCGCGTGATTGGATGATTTTCAATAAAACTATGGCAAAGGACGGCTTAATTTGTATGTGCTCTTCATTGTTGCCCTGTGCGATGCGAGATGCCCCGATGTTGAGCTATTCTAACGTATAGCTGTACAGAAGTACTGCCAACGTACGATAGCTGGCAGCTGTCACATGTATACTTACAGACAACATTAGAGCGAATAAAAGTGTCCACAGGGTCGAAACGCTTGAAATGGCACTGATTGTTGCCATATTGCGATAGTAATATTCTGCAGAGATCTGTGAATAGAGTCTTCAAAAGCCTGGTAACGTCCAGGTCTAGGTTTAAAATTTGAGATCCTATGTGTGGCAATTGTAGGTAGGAAAGAGAAAAATTCTACCTACAAATGCCTTACATAGAAACTTGTTACCATTTCGTTTTCTAGGTTTGATTTTTCACAATTTAGGTTTTTCCATATTTCAGCACTAAAGGTGGATTCATTTTAATCCGAAACGTTTGCTTTTACTCACCAAACATGTTTCACATATATATATATATAGATTGGTTCTCTTTTTTATGAATAAGCCAGCTGTTACTGGCTTTTAGTTTGAATTTTCTTGGGAACGTTTCACGCTTCCCGGTGTTGTATGATGCTTCATTCGGGTTGCCCCATTTTCTGTGGTGGCTAGGCCTCATGTTTTAACAATAAATAGAGCACTCTGAAAGCGCATACCTCCGCCATGGAAGGCAACGCCGACGAAAAATTCATATTGCTGCTGAGACCATGATTTTCGTTCTATCAAGACCAAAGTGTAATCATTTCTGCCTTTCGATAGCATGGACACCTTCTGTAATTGTCTTGAAAATCCGTTCATAAATTTTTGAGTTGAGCTGCTAACAAACATTATGACAAACATAAGTCAAACATACAAACGAACCAACCGATCTGCACAAAAATTTAATAATTTATTAATAGACCGCAACAGTACTTGACTCTTAGGTCCAATAGTGGCCTCCGTCGCTGGCGGCTAAAAGTCGGCAACGGAAATATGGGATTTCTCAAGAGCTATTAGGAAAATAATTATGAAATTTAGAGCATTACAACTTTAATTTTAATTGGCGTTTAAAAAAAACATTTGAAAAATCACGCTCGGTTAGTTAGTTTCGTCAATAACGGCATTAATTTCAATAAAGTAAGATCAAAATGAAATCCCTAAAGTTTACTGAACCACATACCCAACAAGTCAACAGTTCTGGGTACCATGACAGAATAGTTATTATAATCTCATTTCAAAATTTTAAACAATGAAGGAAGAACTCTTGACTCTTGAATATAAGGGAATTGTATCCTTAAATTACATATCTTACGCTCAATATATTCACGGGATAAATATATCACTAATATAGAAAACATTTTAAATAAATAGGAATGAGATAACTATAAGTTTTTAAAAATATATATAGCTATACGTTTTCCAGAAACGAAATATCGCTGATATCCTCTCATGTCAGTGGCTAGACCGCCTTCAGGCCCTGCAACTTTCTCCTCTTGTAGTCCTCTCTTGGCATTCCCAATTTCTCAGAGCCGTCCCCTCTTCGCTTCCGGCCACCCGACGGTTTAGTCATATCTCTGGCATCACTTGTAACGTCCTTCGCAAATTTCGCACCGAAACCATTGAATAAGTTCCTGCCGATTGCAGGGAGAACTGTCTAGGACAGCACGTGTCCGTCGTGACACGTATGTTGCATCACGTCAAGGTCCCTCTCCGTTAGAATCCTGAGCAGCTTGTTGAAGGCGATGGCGTTTGACCTTTTTACACTGGCAAACTTGATTCGTCTCTGCTCTGTCGTGCACATCAAAACCTCTCAAACACAGGCGGTGAAACTAACAATGTGAGCCATGGCCATTGATGGGTACTGCAGCGCAGTGTCTGCCGACTCCCGTTTCCCTCTTTCTACGAAGCTGATGAGGGCGTGGTTTTTGACCATGAAAACTGTATCTATGTCTCTCATCAACTGTGATTACAAGCTCTGCATCTTTTTCGACCAGCGCTTGTTTGCAGCAGGCATTCAACCTGTCACGGCTGTTGATCATATGAGCCAGATAACAAGGGTAGCTGCCAAAGGCTGAAAAAACCATGTCGTCGTTCATGAGGTCTCGTGGTTCCTCTGAAAAATCCTCCGCGAGCTCATGGATCACAGTTTCGTCCCGGGCCGCCTGGTTCTGCTTGGCTTCCTGCAGGTCGGCCTTGATATCGTCGGGGATGAAACCAAGTTTGGCCATATTTATGTTCATGTGCAACCGGTGGGCTATACAGAAATTGTTGACGCTAGTTTAGTTGTTGCTGCCACACATGGTACGTCTGTCTCTAAAGGCATGCTCGTTGTCTACGCTGTTGCATTTTCCAAGGCAGAGGTAGTTCAGGCCATCGATATTTTGTTGGAAGATATATCTTGCCGACCGCACCGACTGAGGTGTAGTACATCACATAGGCTGTGGGCTTGGCAATCTTTCTGCACACGTAGGGGTCGCTGTCGAACCAGTCCTTCATGAGGTGCCTCACCTCGAGAAGGAACTGGAGGTTCTTTACAGAATACTTGGCTTCAGGCTTGATGACACAGCGGTATGTGTCGTTCCTGCGCTCGTCCTGATACGGACCATGAACGTTCAGAAAGTTTATCGATTTCCTCATCATCTCCAGGAAATCTGCTGTGTCCGTGTACTCAACTTTGTTGCGCACTTCTGCATACTGGCGGAGAGGAGCAATAATGTAAGGGTCAGTCGCCGTTATAGCAAGAGAAACGCTCTGCCTCTCCAGGGCTGTGGGTTTCAAACACTTCTAGGATATTTTGAATCCGCACTTTAGACTCCTGTATTTCTTCCACTCGTAATTAGTTTCAAGGTGATCCATCTTGACCAGCCTCTCTCTGTTTGGCTCATCTGATCCAAGGCATTTCGGCAGCATTAGGCACTTCTTATTAGGCAGACGGTAGTATGCGTTGTTAAAGAGATCGATACTGTTGAACACAGGGAGCGTCCACTCATCTGGTTTGGCAGGGTTTGGGATGGAGGGCTCGTCTGAAGATATGTTAAGGAAGGCGTAGAAGTGATTGATCCTGTGTCCGTCGAACGTTATGGTGAAAATGCGAAAACCCGCCTTGGTTAGCATTATCATAGCTGAGTTAAGCGCGTTCTTGACGTCTTCATGTGGAGAGGAGACTCGCGGGGTCATGCTCACCATTTCGCCAAAATTGCCACATGCTGAGGAAGCATGGATACTCAGTACCACTTTAGCAATCTTTCCCTCGTCTGTAAGGCCACGGAAGTTGCCGCCGCACAACTTCAACATTTCAGTGGTGTGAACCTCGTCTATACTAAAGTGAAAGATATGGTCCTTCGGGCGAAGCTGCATGCAGATGGCTCTGAAGGCTGCCTGGGTTTCTGGATCGATGCCCCCTTTATAGGGGTCCACTCGTGTAACCATCTCGCTCTTGCTCACTCTGGGCAGGATGAGGCCTGAGGTGGTGATCAGGTTCCTGTAGAGCTTCGGACTCATTCTTTGCCACACGACACACTGGGGCATAAACTTGCTGTTGAACCTCCTACCGAACTTATTGGCCTGACATAGCTGCAGCTGTGTCTTGCAGAGGATTACCGTATGTCGCTGCTCTGTAGGAAGCGACTCAACTTCGATATCGTTGAGAGCGTCTGTTGCCTGCTTAAGATTGTCACCTGGATCAGCCTACATGCTCGCTAGGAGGGTCATGGCGTTCCTGACCTGTGAAACTGTCTGGAACTTGTCTCCCTTATTGCCTATTACGTCTCTAGCCTTACACTTCGTTATCGGTGACTGCCTCATATGCCACTTGAAACTCCCATCCTCATAAATAGCGATGGATATTAGAGCGTTGGGAATGTGCCTGTTGCCTAAGAGCTACAAGCTAAAGGCCCCTAGGATTCACTGCTCTAGATTGTTGGGGGTTTTACGCCAAGTGAGGAGGAAGTCGACGGGTAGTGGGTCTTTCATAAGCTTGTCGTGCAAGTCATCAAGGTTGGAAAGCTCGTCGGAGGCCATAAGCTCCTCCTCCAGTGTGGTGAAACGCTGGATGTCAGCCTTGAACATGGCGACGGTGCCAGTTTTTGTCGTCGACTTCTCTTGCGGTCGGTGGACGGACGCGTAGTAGGAGAGGTAGTCAGGGAAGAGTGTGGGTATGGCGTTTTTCTTTAGACTGAGTTTGCATCTTCCTCTTCCTCTAGCCTTGGTGACATCGTTGTGGAAGCAGACATCTAGGAAGTGCCTGGCACGGACGACCGCATGTTGTGTGGGTTCTGCCTTGTCCCTCTTTATGTTTCGAAGCTTGATGGATTTTAGGCCCAGATTATTTGGTAACCGGAATACACAGTATTTTTCCTTCTCGTTGAGCTCACCAGTATTATCCTTCTCCTCCTGATCGATCTTGGTCAGTGCGCTGCTAGTGTTGCATTTGGGAACCCAGCATTTGTTGGGCATATTGCCTTCAAAATATTTTCAGTTGTTTCCAGTTTGTAGTTGTAATTTCAAGTAGTAATATTATAATGAACTACAGTGTGCAGTAGATACAACAGATACAGAACAATTTCTTACTAACTTCACAATTATAGACTTCCGTGTTGAGGTCTATGTGCGTATAGTAGATACAACAGCTACAGAACAACTTCTTACTAGCTTCACATTTACAGACTTTCGTGTTGAGGTCTATGTACGTATTGTAGATACAACAGATACAGAACAATTTCTTACTGTCGCTGGACTCTTGGCCGCCAGTGTCAAATGCTCTGCGCAAAAATTTCTTACCCTAAAAGTCAATTACTGTTGCGGTCTATGATTTATTCCTTCTAACATTAAAAACAACTCCTGTAAATTCCATAAATATCCATTCAGAAGTTTTTTGAGTTATTGGGCTAACAAGCACAAAACCAAACACAGTAACAAACACACGAACGAACGAACGGATCATCACATAAATTTGGTCATTTACTCCGTTATAAACCAAACAACTCTTGTAAATTAGATGAAAATCCGTCCATATCTTCTGGAGTTATAGCATTAACAAAAATGAGGCGGTCAAACAAACAGATGGACGGATCTTCACCAAAAGTTAATCAGCTGTTTCTCTTTACATACTTAACAATCCCTGTAAATTTCATCAAAGTCCGTTCGTAGCTTATTGAGTTATCTTCATTACAGACAGACAAACCCGACGAAAATATAACCTCCTTGGCGGAGGTGATAAGAAAATTATAGCACCTTTTGGCATAGCGCGCAGGTAAATACTGCTATAAATCAGAATTATTGTGACGCAACGGAGAGAATTTTACAAAAGGATGGTTCAACGTTTATCAGTCATGAACAATAAATTGGAACAAAAAAGCTTTCCAATTGTTTTTCCCAATAGTATGATTTTGTTGCCATTTTATATAGGATTGATAGTGTTAAAGGGTTTTTTAAAAAAATGAAATTTTCGAAATTTGTGTATTTTCATTCATATTTTGAAATTAAAAAGGGATGGATGGTCAAAACAAAACGGTACACTTTTAAAGTTTATGAAACAAATTAAAACAATTCCAAGAAACTAAAGAATATGCTAAGTTATATTACAGTACTTCAAAAATCCATAAAATTTGTTTAAAAATATAACAATTTTATTAGCTTAACGCAACCTGAAGACGCTTGAATAAACCTTGCAGAGTTGAATATGTTATTAGTTCTACCGTACAGTGCCTAGACATAAGTATCTGACCAACTCTATTTTTTATGTATTTTAAAAAATTTAGGGACTGCTTTAGAATAATTAATGCAGGAAGTGTATTTAACATATATATAATGGAATATTTAAACAGAACAGTGAAATGTGCACTTATAAAAAGAAAATTTAACACAAGTAAAAGTAATGAGGGACAAAAGTATTTGACAAAAAAAAAACATGACATTAGTACTTGGTGGCGTGACCTTTATCGGCAATAACAGCATGGAGACGATTGTTATAGCTGGAAATTAACTTTTACATTCACTTGATGGTATTTTTTTCCATTCGTCCATGTAGATAACCTTTAATTCAGTAAGGTTTATGGGACACCGTTTGTGGACACCAGATTTAAAAAGACGCCACAAATTTTCTATAGGATTAAGGTCCGGTGAATGGCTAGGCCATGGAAGAACATTTATTTTCTTCTTTTGAAGCCATTATTTTGTTAAATTCGCAGTATGCTTGGGGTCGTTGTCTAGTTGGAATGTCCACCTGCGCTGTCCGTAGAATTTTTTGGCACTTGGAAGCATCTTCTTCTCTAATATCTCCCTGTACATGAAACTATTCATCTTGTCATCAATGATATGAAGATCCCAACACCATAGGCAGTAAAGCAACCCCACACCATGATGCTGCCTCCTCCATGNAGAGCAGCACGGTGAACCAGTGTATATACTTGTCCGCACCTACGTTTGCTCCGGAGTGCGCGGCGACCGATTGTGACTTGTAAAAATCTTGAATCCTGAACTGTGTCGCCCCCCTTGTGTTTCACGTGCACTGTGTCAGTCCCTTCGAACGTCATCGATACTATGTCTCGTGCACTGTGTCAGTCCCTCGTGCACTGTGTCAGTCCCGTCGTACGTCATCGATACCGTGGTCTCGTGCACTGTGTCAGTCCCTTCGTACGTCATCGATCCCGTGGTCTCGTGCACTGTGTCAGTCACTTCGTACGTCATCGATCCCGTGGTCTCGTGCACTGTGTCAGTCCCTTCGAACGTCATCGATTATATGTTTTCGTGCACTGTGTCAGTCCCATCGTACATCATCGATACCGTGGTCTCGTGCACCGTGTCAGTCCCTTCGTACGTCATCGATACCGTGGTCTCGTGCACCGTGTCAGTCCCTTCGTACGTCATCGATCCCGTGGCTTCGTGCACTGTGTCAGTCCCTTCGAACGTCATCGATTATATGTTTTCGTGCACTGTGTCAGTCCCTTCGTACATCATCGATACCGTGGTCTCGTGCACCGTGTCAGTCCCTTCGTACGTCATCGATACCGTGGTCTCGTGCACCGTGTCAGTCCCTTCGTACGTCATCGATACCGTGGCTTCCTGCACTGTGTCAGACCCTTCGAACGTCATCGGTCCTGTGTTTTCGGGCACCGTGTCAGTCCCTTCGTACGTCATCGATCCAGTGCGTTTCGTGCACTGCCTCAGTGCCATCGTTCCTTCAACGTGCACCCAATCGTATATTTCCCAATTCCTCATGAGGTAGAGTAAGTTCTCTGTTGTGTTAACCCCTTACAACTAAGCCGTAGGACTCGTATGATGCTTAAAATATAGGGATGTGTTCTAGTTAATTTCTGCTAATGATTTGAATATGTCCATTATGTCTGAACATGTTACCAGGTCGCTAAATCTAAGAAGGTAAAAAGAAAATTTATAACGGTATAAGCATNGCCTTCTAAAAATTTTGTTCAAAGTGCGGGTTTTCTCCGGAATCGCCGACCCGCTCGATAGGAGCTTTATGCATGCATTCATATACATGTCACAACGCTCGGATTGAGCGCGCGTTCTTCCGTTTTTCCTGCAACATTCATTCCATTTCTTAGGGCGCGCCTTTCAACAATTAAAATTTGATGTCCCTTAATGTTCCTTATTCCATGGCACGCCCAGTGTTCCATCTGACGTCTAAATACATAAATGATTTCAATTTGTGTTTCCTTGTCCTGCATTCTCTTGTCACATTTGAACACAGTAGGATTAGTGGGGGCGTAGCTCACCCCAATGTACGTGACGTGGGGTTCCTGTCGTACGCCGATCATGCATTGTGTGCCAGTGTCCTTGATTTTGTTGCTCAATTCAATAAGTTCATGTCAAATATCGATCAATTTCATCTCATTGGGTAATAAATCTATTTAATTTGCATTCCCGTGATAATCATTTACAATTAATATTATATACATAAATTAAATAAATATAAATGGCGCATGAACGGAATAACCCTAACATAAGCGGAGCTCCAGCTCTTGGCAGGCTGGAGACCGCCCCAGTCACTTGATGCTTGCGGACTATTGCTCCAACCGTTGAAAAAGGAACATTGACACGTTCTACTATTACTCTATAAGTTAATCCCTCACTACGAAGGTGAATTATCCGTTTACGAGTAGCTTCAGGGATTTCTTTACCTCTGGGCATTGTAGTGAGAGTGTGCGCGACTTCCTCGAGGTCAAGAGAGGTAATGATTGCGCCGGCTGTGGTTTGTTTACATTGCATTTGTTTTGAGATGTTTCGTGAACGTTCTAGAATAATTTCCAAATTAATTTATTCAAATTATACTGCTAAATATCAAAGATTCAACATCATATTTATTTTGGTCAAATACTTTTGTCTCTCATTACTTTTGCTTGTGTTGAATTTTCTTGTTATAAGAGCACATTTGACTGTTCTGTTTAAATATTTTATTATATATATGTTATACAAACTTCCTGTATTAATTATCCTAATGCAGTCCCTAAATTTTTTAAATACATAAAAAATAGAGTTGTGCAAATACTTATGTCTAGCCACTGTATGTTTTATTACTATAGTTAGGTATTTGATGTAGTTTCACAGTATATAATTCTGATTCATAGATATTTGAATTATGAAAATTTTCTAAAATTCAATATTCGTGCGCCACCTCATATAATATTCGTCTATTCTTCTGACCTTCTAACATCATTGTTTTGAGGCACTTTGTAAACTTAATTTTACTATTGGAAGTCACCTTTCAGAAAAGGTTGCAAAACCCCATTTTTCGCTCCACCATAGTGAATGTGTTAATGAATCATTGTGAACTGTGTATTCAGGATGATCTATTTACTACTATTATCCCTAATACAAAAAACTTCACGCTTGGGCCACCATGAACAGCTAGTACAACCCAAATGAGGCATTCTGTAACACCGGGAAGCCTGAAACGCTGCTATTATTATTATTAAAACTTCACGCTTGAGCTCCCACGGACAGATAATACAACCCAAATGAAGCATTTGCAACACCGGGAAGCCAAAAACACTGCTAAAGGATATCCAGCAAAAAACCATTAACAGCCGACTTAAAAGCCTGCAGGCCAACAAGACAAAAAGCCGATGCAGGCAGCAAATTCCAAACTTTAGCCGACCAGGGCACGAAGCACCGACAGAACTGATTAGTTCGACATATGACAGCCTCCAAAGTGAAAGAGTGCGCTCCGCACGCAGCACGAGTCTGTCTCCCAAAAA
>LQNS02278096.1:2387433-2398201 GCA_001587735.2 Parhyale hawaiensis | reverse complement strand
AGACTGTGGAAGACTGAATACCCAGCTATGGCACCAGCCTAAAGAGAGTCCAATAAAAAGCCAACAACAGCTGACTTAAATGCCTGCATGCCTACACGACCGAAAGCTGATGCCGGCAACGGATTCCAAACCCCAATAGACCAGGGCACGAAGCACCAACTGAACTGAGAACTTTTACATCTAACATTCTTCAGCGTGAAGGCGTGCGCGTCCACCGCAGCACCTGTAATCCTCCTCGAGAAGAATAAAAACAGTGTCTCTCGTTGATGGACACCTTGTAAAACATAGAGCGTCTGGCCACCCCTCTCCTATGGGACAGATTCACCTGATCATTTTCAGCGCACAGCCTGCTGGCTGAATGAACATCTGTCCCATGTTTTGAGTACCGCATTAAAGCTAACTACCCATTAAGTTCCCAAAATCTGTTATAAGCAGACGCAAGTGACCGTCAGCAGCTGAAGCCCAGACAGGTGAGCGGTAGTCCAAAAAGCATAAAAACATCTGAGGATAATCTCACTGCCACCGAACACAAAATTCACCTTACGTAGGAGCCAAATCTCACTGGAAGCACGTGACAACAGTCGTCCAATATGCGGCTCAAAAGTAAAGGTAAAGTCAACTTGATCATACCACCAACTGGGAAACCCACATGTTCTGGTTTGTGCTGCAGATCTAGGTCTACAGAAGAGTATACGAATGCAGTTAACTACAGGATTGGCTAGAACTATGATGCCAAGGCTCCCCCAACCCTCCCCATTACTGACAATGGTCAGTAAACCTACAGCAGTACGCAGACTGGATGCCGCCTGATCACGTCAAGCGCCGCGAAGAACTTGCCTAGCTGGGAGTGAGGTTCAGACGAGTGACCTTATGAGAGCCAATGTCAAACGCTTTAGTCTACTGCTACTGCGGGTAGGGTTTTCATAAACAATAAAATAAAGTACCGAGAATCTCAAAAGAACTAGACTCCTGGAGCAAAGCGTTATCTATCTTCAACAGATGATACTGCGATATAGGTGTCCTAGATTTGCTGACAATCATAAATTTGGTCCTACAGGCATTCAGCTTCACACTCCAAGCTCAGGATCATGTATTTATCAGCGACAAGTTCCTTTTCGGAGACTTGGCCGAAGCTTTACGCACCCTTGGGGTAGGTATCACTGCTATCACTATTGAATTGTCAACATAGTTGGTAATCGTGTTCTCTAGCGAAGAGAGAATGTTACTAGTATACATAGCAGAAGACAGCAGGCCAAGTACGCTACTCTGAAGGACGCTAGACTCCACCGAGACTGATGCGATCAAAAAAACTGTGAAACACGCACTCTATGTTCGCTCAGAAAAAATCACGAATAATTGACAGAACTCTACCACCTACTAGAAACGAGTCCAACTTGTACAGTAGACCACTGTGGTTGACCCTGTCAAACGCTGCGCTAAAGTCCGTCTGTAAAAGGCATGCCTCAGAACTACAATTCAGTGCATACTGTAAATAGTGTGACATCGACAACGATGCGTTACTACACCCGAACCTGTTCACTATGCAAACTGACCAGCAGGCAGCGATAGCATAGCCTCAGCAAAACTACCAAGCTTACAAGCCATCAATTTTTCGAATACTTTCGAGAAAATGGGTGTCAGCCTAATTTGCCGGTAGTTGTTGACATTGGACGATACTGTTTTTTTGAGAATGAGGGTAATATTCCCCGTACTCCAGCAACGGGAGAATTTTCTTAACCGGATCAGACACCGGAAGATTACTCCAAGCTTCGGGGAGAGAACGCGCGCCTGCAAGGTGCTTATAAAATAAAGGAAACATGGCCACCGGGTCCATATCTTCACAAAAAATCAAGGTTTTCTTGAAGCACCTTGATAGTACTAGATATGAACGCCAAAGAGATTGGCCGAGGTCCAGGTTCAGAATGACATCCATGAGGCAACACATCTCTGCTCTTCTTCCCGTCAACGTGAGCTGATAATAGTTCCACCTTAGCCAAGGAATCAGCAGTAGTACCACCACCGGTACCAATAGGGGGGGGGGGGGGACAAAGATTCAGCACCGAAACCTAGGCCCTGTAACTCACTATTATAACGATGGGTATTCTCAATATTCAGCAGAGATTCCCTGGAACTCTGCTTCTGACGATGCTGTGTCCTCTCATACACACTCTTAGCCTTTGCTCTACAATCTGCATAGATCTGGCGCAAAGTGCGGTTACGCTAACGTTGCCAAGCCCGAAAAGTCGCTTGCTTAGCAATGAAAGTTAACCTATACTACTGATCGTCAAACTACAATTTGCCCCGAGACCTAAAAAAATAGTCCTCTTCGGGACAAACTTTCACAAGACTGAGACAGTCGAGTCGTTCAGTTCAGAAATAGGATCCTCACTGCAAACAAGAACGCCCTAACTACCTCAGTAATATCGTCCCAGTTAGGAAAGCTCTTAACGAATATCAATCTCCTGTTGTCTGCTACAAGAACAGCGTGGTTCAGCTATAAGGACGCATCTAAATGCGAGTGGGCTGAAGTGCCGGGGAGCCAATTGACACAGACACAAAGTCAGCGCCATCAGTCATGACGAGGTCGTGACTATTATTAGAAAAGTGCGTGGATACAAGGAAAAGATGCACACAACTAGATAAGGGACAAAAGTCCTACGCAGCTACGCCTTGTCCATCAGTAGGTGATACTGATCCCAACTATAGTCCTTGTGGCCAGCATTAACATCCTAGCAAAAGCAAACGCTTACTGATAATCCACGCTCTGGATGAAAGCCATCGCCCTCAGTAAAGAGTCATGCAGAAAATCATTTTTCATTTGACCTGTCATGTAACTTTGATACAAATCAACTTTCATTGTTTGAGATTTTCTAATGTACTCTTCATCTGTTATGGGTAGAGCACTGACGTTAGCAACCTGTTAAGTGCCCAAAACCTGTTATAAGCAGATGAGTATCGTAGTTTCATGATTTACTAGCGAAACTCGCGGAAATTCCACGATTGATTAGTGCTCCTGTAAATTAACCAACTCCGTCTAATCTAAAGTCCGCCTGACGAACCCCGTTTAGCGTAACACACCTCGTCCAGCGGACTCTAACCTCTCACCTGTGAATCTTGCATACAACAGTACTTCTTGCATTGTTCTTCTATCTATGCACAACTTTCTAAGCTCTGATCAGCACCGTACCTGTAATGTATTCCACTCTTAACTAATTAAACCATTTAACTTCAGCTGTCAACCTGGCTGAGTGACAGGCTGACAGCCAGTTTTACGGAACAGTTTAATAACCTGCACCATACCAGTACAAGATAGCTCGTGAAAGTTGCTAGCAAACTCTCTTCGCAAATTTGGCATCGAGAAAAAAAAAATTGACGTTCACGACGGGGCCGAAACCTAAAAAGGGTGGGTATACAGGAAACCTAGTGCTATTTTAATCGCCTTCTCTGGAGAATTGGAAATTTATTGGACGTAGACAATTGAAAAAAGGCATGGACCTGGTGCCTGACACCTGACACCTCCTCCTTTTCTAAGATCCGAACTATGTATCTGGCTGGCGTATTATGAACGTCCATCGCCACTAGAAAGTAGCTTCTATAGAGAGGAGGGAGCCAGGAGCCTCGTCCGTTGAAACTCAAGAGCTCAGTCGCATATCAGTAAAGAGTCTCTTATGGCTGTAACCAGTTGCGTATGCACCAATCGCCTATCAGTAACTCGGTTTTTCTACCGCTCCCCGTGAAACTCACTGTTCCCCCGTCACTTCCACCAGTCAGTTTCATATGAACGCGTCTCTCAGCCATAAAAGATATGGTTGACTCGCTGGCAAATCTGTGCATGGGCCGCAGGACTCCCTCCTTCTCAATTGAAGCTCCTTGGCCACAAGCAAAGCAAACACAACATGTAGTGAAAGAAATCAAATGCTGTAGATAAGATACAAGTGAAATGATCTTGTCTTCGCTTTGAAAGTGACTGGATTTTTTTAGAAGCGCTAAAGAAGACAGCTATGGTTGACTTCATTCCAGCGAAAATTAGAGCTTCATTTAAAATGAAGTCCCCTACCTTATATTGAAAAGCGTCACGGACAGACACAGGGATGGACGGATGGAGCCTCAAGCATAATTATAATATAGATGCGTAAATACTGGGATGTGTCTCGCATCTCAAATTTTCAAGTTACAATATCTGTGAGCAGGTCATCTATTTTCACCCGTCCGATGATTATGGTCGTCTACCTTGCAATTATCATCACTAAATTCTCCTTGGCAAACATAACAAGTTGTTACAAGTTATGTATATCCTCGGTTAGGCACATTCTTGTATTTACACTCCAAAACTTTTAGGTCCTTCAAGCTTCACTTTCAAATTAGGATACGGATTTTTCAGATTCATCTTCACCCTAATACAATACTAATCTTGAATATTTGTAAACCTCGCAATTTGTTCAACAACAGAAACTGCTCAGTAAATACCTTGGAATATTTTATGAATAACTTTCTTTGATTATATCAGTAATACTGTTGAATTTTTGTAAAGTTGATTAAAATCCGAGTATATCACAAACAGATATTTAGCATCTTTTGATGTTGAGTAAATTTAACCCTTTCTTTCGAATATCACTGATTTCGTTGGAGAGTGTATTGGGCATTTAGGTTTACGTTGTGTTGATCTAATAATTTTATTCCAGTTTATGCATATCATCTATATGGGCATTCACATAATTTTTTTTAACTAAGCTTTGAAGTGATGAACAGACTGGAATATTTCCTTATTTCACAGTACATAATTTTTTATTTGACAGATATGTGTGAAATAAACCTTGAAATTGTTTTAATTTGTGATTCGGAGAGGGCATATAGCCAAGTGGGGGAAGAAGTGAATTCCCTCTCAAGTAGTAAAAAAAATTCTAGTTCATTCTTTACCCCTCATGTGAACCATTCACTTCTTCCTCCACTTGACTATAATTCGAGAGGACGAATAAAATTACAGGCAATAATGGATATTTTATTTAGTGTTGCAAATTAATCAACTTCTTGAATCTTCATTGAGAATTAAGTGTCTTGAAATTTCGGCATAGCTGTTTAAGTTCTAATTATTTTTTTTTTTAACTCCTTGAGGTTATTTATAGAAACAGTAATGTCGGGCAATGCACCCCGTGAAATACTTTTTATTCGCATATTTTCTTGATTAACTTATAACTTAAATTTCTATATTTTTCAGACAGTTCTACGTAGCATGAACCTCTCAAAGGCTTGTACTTAACTTTTTTGACATGAGAATCCTGCAGATCAATTACGGGTAAACTCTGTAGTTTTCATTGTTAAATACCAAATCAGACCTTTTCATAACTTGGCTCCAGTATAGCGTTTGGATTGATCAATAATTGTTCCAGAATTAAACCTAGCGTTTCATATTTTCTATAATAGCCCTTTTTATTGCATAAAAAAGGACTTTCAAGCACAGAAATCAAGTTCTGTCTTTTGTAGCATGCGAGAGATTCCCGATTTCTCTCCTACAAAATTTACAACATTTTGTGCTTGAGAAAAATTTATCAGAAATTATTGAACTGTATTTTTCTGTACTTTTCTCTTCTGTGTTAGCTAAGATTTTTATAGTGATATTTCAAAAAGCGCGAAAGTAATTTTTATCAGTTTGGATTTCATCAGCTCCGAGATTCATTTCTTCTAGAAAAATAGTTTTTCGAATTCACATGATTGTTTGAGTTTGTAAAATTACGTAAATCCCATGCATCATTGGATTTTTTACCTCTTATTCATATAAAATTATTTATTAAAGGAATTTATTTCATGCAGATTATATAACTTACACGCATGAATTCTCATTTTCTTCCATTTTTGTAAAATTAAGTTTTCTTGAAGTTTTGAATAACATTCATTATACAGTATTTGATATCTATTATTTTTATAAGTTAATTATCCAAATAAACAAATTTTTTGCAATTTGTGAATAAGTTACTATAATTTATTTTCATTACCTTGTATTTCTGAATAAGTTTCTAATTGGCCGTAAGAACAATCAAATATTTCAGAGGTATAGAGTTTGCGAATATTTTTTCCTTTAGTCCTTCATTGTACTCCTGTAAAAAACGGGGGTTTTGGCTGCGGGTAACCGTAAATAAGAAGGCTACTAAAGTCTACCTGGTTCAACAAGCAGCGCTCACCATTTCACATAAATATTGACGGAAGAACCTCAATTTGGCAATTGGAAGCCGAAAACACTTATAAAAACTAACAGAACAATCAAGCTATCTATCCTTGAATGAAAATTCATCTGTAGGAATTTCTCTCGTGATGACAGCAGTTACGAGAAAAGTTGTGAATCCTTTTAATTCTATTTTTGACATTTCTTTTTTTTTAATGAACAACGAAATTCATGTTTATGACTACGAAGTTATGTCGGTCTTATGTTGAACTAACAATTAAGTGGTGAAAATTTGTAAGGCTCGCTTCCGTTGATATAGTGCTATTTACTGCCAAAACTATTATAGAAAATGGATAAAAATTCGCCGAGGTTCACTCTTCATAAGCACACAGGTTTAGTACACAGGCACAGACTAAACGCTGCGACCTAATGCTAAAACGCAGAATTAGTCACTATGCACTACATACACGCAGGATGAAATACTTCAACAGCACATAGGTACAAAATTAAAGAAACTGTCGATGTACGATTCCAAAATTAAGCACTAAATCCATAGTCTCAAATAAATTAGTCGAGAGCTTAGATGCAGTAAACCTTTCAGTACCACGTCATGTCAACTAATGAGGAACACGCTTAAAACAGATCACAGGGGACGGGGGGGGGGGGAGGGTAAGCCACTTCGGCCTCCGCGGCGCTGCCAAATGTTGCGGGTAAAATGTCGCATGAAGAACTCAGAATTTGGGCTAGAAACTGGAAAATGCCGCCAAGCAATTTTTTTAAACACTTCGTTATAAGCGGCAAGACTCCAACTCTATAGCGTTTGATGTTTCAAAAGACGATTTTTTTTACGTACAGGTCCTTTAATTTTGATTTATGTGGCATACGATTCAATTGCTCCACGTGTTATATCCTCCGTAATTAGCACCAGCAGTGGTGATCCACAATACTTCTAAAGACGTCACTACCTGGGCTATTTTCTGTCCCCTGAACTGCAAAGAACTTCGCACCAGCAAGACTTTGCCGCTAACTTGGCAATCCTGTGAGTTAATTTAGCGGCAACACACGTGGATGTAATCTTATCTTTGAACTGGATCAGCATTTCCGGATTCGTGGGGCCCGAGATGTACATCATTAGCCTCAATTATTCATGAAACATTTACGGCTACTCTCTCATTGACCAACAGTTTGGTACATAGTCACAAATGTATCTGATCGAATCTAGTGCACTCTCCCAGGCCACAAGTGTGTACATTTAATGAGACTTAGTAAATGAATAGAACATTTAATCGTTAACTGCAAACTGTATTTGCGAGTATTAATGAATCTTATTAAACTTCAACTAAATATAAAAATTTAACTTAACTCTAGCAGAAAACTTCAATTTTCACAACAATTCAACAACAATTCCGCGATTAGGCTTAAAACAACTCGCCTACAGCACTTTCAGCCCAACAAATCAGCTGTAAGCCACAATTATCATATTCAACCAGGTTTAGTATTTACAGTACAAGTTGATTTCAAGGAGCTATGAGCAGGTCTCACCGTACAGTCCTTTCCACCCACCTCCCAAAAAAATCGTGAGACTTGTAAATTAAAAGTGTTTGTATTCAAAGCTTAGACAGTTGGCAATTGACGGAGAAGTAGACCTTTTCCCACAGAGCAACAGGGTCTTACTATTCCCGTTATATTAAAATCACTTAGATGTCTGGGATGCAAAATAAAAAAAAATTAGTCAAGGAGTAGCAAAATCTTGCAGGTACGATTAATTTTTTTTTGCAGATCCACGGAATAGCAGAGACATCAAGATAGTAATTGAAACAAAGATAATAGCTTAGTATGGCCTCTAAAAATTTGCGGTTAAGGGTTGGTGAGTCGTGGAGGAGGAGTTTGTAGTTGTGGGATCTGTTCTCTCCAGTGTCTATCTATCAGATTTTTGAACGCGTTGACTGTCTCTGAACCGACGATTTTTCATATAAAGGCTTAAGTATTGTTAATTTTGAAATACATTATGAAAATCAGAAGAATGGTGACTCGAGAACCATGATGATAACCCGAGCTAAATTTTTCAAAATAAAATTTCGCATTCAAGAAGTTTGCTTATTCACAGATAAATTTGAAAATTGCACTCGTTCAAATAAATCCAAGCTTCTACCGATTGAAGCATTACAGTCACAGTCGCCGGTTCAAAAAAGCACTGACCACAGCTATCGAATCCCTTGCGCCATTGCAGCAGATATTGAATAACTTTACGAAACCGAGCATAGCGTTTACCAGCAGGACTTCTGGAAATTCCATAGTTAATGAAGGTCTTTACTCATTAAAATGTACTAAGCCTAAGATACGCTGCCAGAACTCCTCGTAGTGCAACTGAATTCCAATATTCAAACGTAACCCTACACGTCGTACCTAAACAACGACCTTTGGCAGACGGCGAAGTGCGTCTAACGTAACGAAGTTCATCTTCAATGCAGGGGTCACCAAACTACGGCCCGCAGGCCGAATCCGGCCTGCGACACCATTTCATCCCGCCCGCCGACGATTCTTCAGTATGCTTAATAAAACATATGGAACACTGACATTGTGATACAACCTATCTATAATGTTTAAAAATCCGGGAGATATTCACTCATCAAAAAACTCTTGCTTCAAATCTATTTTCAATGACAAGTATTGTATGTGGATCCTCTTGTTTTGTAAGTTGTTTATTTTCGGCCTGTGTCATTTTTATCCTTCCCGGCTTATGATAGCCCCTCCTACACTCTTTCACATTGGAGTGGTTCCCATGGCAAAGCACGCAAACCCGCGACCTTTTCGGCGCCCGCAAATCTGTGCTAAACAAAGCCACCCGCGGCGCCTGATAGGCAACAAAATTCTATCGTTCATGAAAATTAATATTACCGATTTTGTTATTGACATTCATTGCAGACCTGTGCCATTAGGATTACTTCATTCGACAGTTAGCGCAGTGAAGGGCGCGTGTGATAAGAGGTCATATAGTAAAAAAGTACAGTATAGCAATGACGCAAAAACCTTGTGGTAAAACAAATATCTCATCTCCATCTCCTAGCTGCTCATCAAGTGACCGACGTGAGGCATTCAAATAATATTCGGGACCATAGGCGGAACTGTGTACGAGGCTTAAACTTAATTGAAATTCCACTTTTAGGTTTATATGTTCTTTCCAAAAGGTTTATTTACCTGAGAGAAATATGTACGTTTCCATTGTTTATTAGGCTATTTGTAGGGAATGGTGGCTGCTATGTTGTGTAAAATTTTGATACGGTATTTTGATACAAAATAGAAAGGGTCAATTTGTCACCTATATATGACACATGAACAGGACTAAGAGAAATTCCTCAGACAGGGTGTTAATCGAGCTGATGTGCATGTGGACTGGTCATTCAAGCCCGTTCAGTCGTAATTTATCGTGTGATATATTCTGTTACCTCCAAATCCCGTTGTCTTCACCCTCCGTTTTGATAACCAAGCAAAGAAAGTGGCGTTTTCAGTGACGAATGAAGAGTTCAGTACTTTTTGTGGAAACAGAGGGCCGAAAACCTTGTTATTTGCTTGGATGCTGCGACACAATTATATCGAAAGAGTACTATCTTACTATCACCGAGAAGGCACATTTTGTTCGAAAGTAGGTATCAGCTATTCGATGTGTTCAGTAGTACGGAGAAGAGAAGAACTTGGTTAGATCACAGAGCTACAAAGAGGTGAGGAAGCCAGGAACATGCCCTGGTACTTCCGGGCGCTGGATGAATCTACTGATCTCCCGAGTACCTACGTCACAAATTCTCGTTTTCATTCGTGGGGTAAATCGGGATTTTCTAAAATATAAAAAAGTGACATTCGATTGCAGTATGCACGAAACATCTGGAAAAAATATTTTCATAGGTATGTAGAAAACTTTTCAAAACAGAAGACTTCAGTGCAGTAAGTTTTCATGTTTTATAGTTGCTGGAAGAAAGAACATGGCAAGAGTGAAAAAGGGTCTAGTGAGGCAGGTTGGAACTCAGTTGGAAGGTATAGAAATTCCGGCCCCTTTATTTATCATTGGATTTATAATATCATACATGAAAAAGCATTGTATAGCTAAAATTAAAATTTTTTATTACAAAAACCAGTCGTTCCTGTTACGAACAGTATCCGGGTAAGAGAATAATCATGATTTGAATCTCGAAAAATTTTAGTCATGCTTTAATCGCAAGCCTACTAGGAATTTAAAAGCAAAGAAAAGAGTTAATAAAATCCTCGTATATGTATAATTGAAAACGTTTCGGAGTCCATCTCCATCATTAGTTCATTATTATTATTAAAACTTCACGCTTGAGCTCCCACGGACAGGTAATACAGCCCAAATGAAGCATTTGCAACACCGGGAAGCCCAAAACGCTGCTAAAGGAAATCCAGCAAAAAAACATTAACAGCTGACTTAAACGCCTGCAGGCCAACACGACCAAAAGCCGATGCCGGCAACAAATTCCAATCCTTAGCCGACCAGGGCACGGAGCACCGACAGAATTGATTAGTTCGACATCTGACAGCCTCCAAAGTGAAAGAGTGCGCTCCGCACGCAGCACGAGTCGCTTTCCCAAAATCCTTGAG
>LQNS02278096.1:2358200-2378674 GCA_001587735.2 Parhyale hawaiensis | reverse complement strand
TTATAGCCTGATGATGATGCACGAGGCATCGAAACGTTGCTAGTATTGATACAGGTATTTTATTGGCTTGGTAAAACTCAAAATTTTAATAGCGAAATGAACATAAATGTGTTTTTAAATTCCCTTACACGCAGTGAACTCGAAATATTTAGAGTGGCTGAGAAGATTCAAAAGAAATGTATACTATTATAGTTCGGGAGCCCAGAACATTTGTTTCACATCTCGAGTACGGAAGCTTTAGTCGTTGGTATGGATAGGGTCCTTGCACGGGACCTCGGAATGGTTTTTCTTAATTAAGTTCTGCAAATGTGGCTAAACAGTGACGGGCGTCACCCACAGTGCCAAAAAATTTGGCTTAATTCACGTCTCTGAGGACATCCACCCCACCAATGTCAAAATGTTCGGTCTTGGGATGCTAATTCTTCAGTCCCGCAATTGTGGGAAAAAGGGCATTAAAAAGCTTCATTTAACCCCCAAATTCCCATTAAATTCACATCTTGAGTACATCCTAGATCCGCTAATTTTACTTGATTATAGTTCATGACCAGGATCCACGTTTCTTAAGTTCATCCGTTGTGAACTAAGGGCCTAAGAGGGAGCTTCAGCGAATTTTTGCCCTTTGCTTTCTGTAACAAATTTGACACTAAAAAGCTCGAGACTAACGGAATCGATTTTTATCAAGTTGCATCGCTTGTAAGATCGACATGAGACCAATGTGAATTTCGTTGCATATTACTAGAAATGTGGAATATAAAGTTTGAAGGCCTGACGGTTTTTCTTGTAACTGCTGTCATTACGGGAGAAGTTCCTACAGGTGAAGTTTCATGCAAGGCCGGATAGCTCGATTTTTCTATTAGCCTTTAGAAGTGTTTTCTTCATCTGATAGCCACGAATTAGAGTCTTTTTTATTGACATTTGAGTAGAAAATGATCGAGGCTAGCCGGACGGGCCCCGCCAACTTTCATTGCGCTTATCTCAGGCTGCCTGCAGCGTGAACAACAAGAGCTCGTTAGCACTTTTTTCTTGCGGTTGGTCAAAGCGGGTTGCTGGTGAGATGTCAGTCGATGATCAGGTTTAAATAGATTTGTGCGGTTCATGCACAATTTCGCGTGTTTATGTTTACATATATGCTTATTGTTTATATGCATCTACATAAGAGATATATTCATACATAGAGCCCGGACATTGCTTGAAATGAATGTTTAAAGCTTATTTTGCTTAAACTGCTTAAAAAATCGTAGCATTTTGTAGCGCTTAAGATGATTGAAAGCACCATCCAAATTTTTGCTAGCGCCTAAAAGTTTTTGTAACTGCTGAAAAGTTTTTGTTACTGCTAAAAATTTTTTGTTAGTGCTTAACATTTTTGGTTAGTGCGTCCAACTTTTTATTAGCGCTTAAAAATGTTTACTAGCACTCAAGTTGTTCCGCCAACCCAATCGAAAATTCACAGCTATTTATCCGACGTTATCGGATACCCTTCACTATTATCCTATAGACAGCCGATAAATGCCTATAAATTTCCGATAGGGAGCTTTTAGCTTTCGTTTAAATTGTTCGGAGACCTTTTCTAATTTAGAGAGTATCGTGTACCGACCTATTCATTGTGGGGCAACATACCGACAACATACGAAAATAGCTCGTACATTATGGCCACATTCGTGATCAAAATCACCGTGATCGTGATCATCGAGATCACTGAAAAGCACAGAACCGAACACACCAGAGACGCCAAGTCTAATTTAAAAATTTGGATTCCAAAAGACGGTGGGGAATGGTTTTTTAAGTATTTTTATTTATTTTGAAGTCAATAGATGTGTGAACTAGCAGTATTCAATACATTTTGAATATGTACAGGCATAAAACTAAAAGCGTGGGCACAAGTACGCCAAAGTTGCATAGCAACGCAAGTTAGTATTTGATTGCGCTGCAGCGCCCTAGGCTTCGGCTCGGACTGAAAAGAATATGAAAAGAATATATAAGGTATGAGTCGTTTTTGCAGCTTGTACGTTATAACAAGCAGCAATAGTGAAGCTTTTTGAATACCTCCTACTTCTGCGTTAGTTTAAAGTTGCAATGGCGCACAGTTTTAGCCTGACATTGAAGCACCATGAGTAGTAGTCACGGCAGCGAGACTACCGTAGGAAAACTTGCATGACTGAGCATTTTTTGCGATTATATGCCCACGCTATGACGAAACTAAAATTCTGCAACTCAATTATACAAACAATCATAATACTATTACCCAACTTATCCTTAAACGTAAAAAAATATCACGAACTTTCCATTTCAAATTTTCAATTTTAGCCTGTCTAACGACTGAAATTACTCTTTGATTATGCATGGCAAGCCCGTTAGTGAAATCACGGTTCGATCAATTTTCACCAATGATCACGGTTGATTGCCATTGGAATTTGGTCAAAAAGTGGTCACAAAAACGCATGGATCATGCGGAATCTGGCGGAATGATCAGCGAGGTGGTCACAAAAAGACGCCCACAGACATCCAATGCACTTACGTTGCTCTGTGCCACAACTCTGAAAAAAAAAGAAGATGGTGTGGCTTTCAAATGAAGAGCCTCATTTTCCCAACAAACTTCCAAACTTTTTTCGAGCTAGCCTATGTCGATTGAGTTTGTTCAAAGACTGAAATCCACTTTCAATTTCTAACTGGCTTTTGCAACTGTTGCTTATCTTGCAAATAATTTTATTATTCTTTCCATTCCGTCACCGAAACTTTCAATTATTAATTGAGGCAAATTTGTAGGCTTACAGTGGGATAAAGGCTAATTCCATGATGGGTGTTGCTTTTTGTTACCTAGAGCGCAAGGCCGAAGGTCTTTGCCCCGAATAATGGCCGCTTAGAGTTGTTTTTCATGGTGACGTAGCTCCAAATATGTTTGAAATGATATCCTTTTTTTTGTTTTGAGCGCTTATAATAGGAAAATGTTGGTGCTTATTTTGCTTTGTATTTTTTCTCGCCTAGAGTACAATGCTTAAATTTGTCAACATAAGCCCTTATTTTAGATGCTATACTTGCTTATTTTTACTGCTTAAAAGGCTTGAACCGTTGTTGCTTAATGTCCACGTTTTACTCATAAATATGCATGAGAGTATACATGCATAGAAGGCCTAGGCATGGGCCTGCCCCTTGGTCCAACTTAATCGAATATTTTTGTGTGTTTTCAAGAGGTAAATTGGTTACATGACTGTCTGCCAGAATTTAAACCTATATCTTACAACCGATATGTTGGCGATACTTTTCTTTTATTTCATGACCCAAGCCGTATAAGATTATTTTTAAATTACCTTAATAGTAAGCAGCCCTTGCGTTAATTTCACTATGGAGTTGGAAAGTAACAGACGCCTTCCATTTTTAGATTGCCAAGTTTCAAAACATAATCATCAGTTTAGGACTTCAGTCTTCCGCAAATCAACGTTCACGGGCCTTGTCACTAGTTTTTTTTTTTTTTTAGTTTTTGTTTCTATACATATAAAATGAATAGTGTTTACACTCTGATCAATAGAGCTTTCCGCTTTCGTTCCACTTACTGTGACCTTCGATTTTTTAAGATGTTTTTTTGTCAGTAATGGATTCCCCCTTGGTGTCATCAATATTCGAATTAAGAAATTCCTCGACAAACAATATACCGTTGCTCCTGTTAGTTCCATCGATAATCGCCGGCGTATCTACTGTGTTTTTCCATACTTTAGTTCAGTACCTGAAAAATTGTCTCGTGAGCTAAGCACTTTAGTTTCTGTTTATATTCTAAATCACAGATTATGTCTTATTCTGGTTAATAATTTCAAAATTGGTTCCTTTTTTTTCACTACGAAGACTCTCTCCTTCCGCAATTGCGATGCTCTCCGGTGCATAAATTAAGTTGTGCGCTTTGCGTATTGTCGTACATCTGAATGACGTCGCGAAACCTTTCAACCAGAATAGCAGAGCATCGCGGCAGGAGTTACACGATGGAACCGAATACTAGCTGTCCCCCTCATTCAGCGTGCCCAAGTAGCGCATGGGGATTTCACAGTGTTGGGACTCGAGCAGAATAAATTAGACTTTCAAATCTTAGAATCTCTCTACATCCCTAAGCTTAGCCCTCCCCTTATTAAGGGAACAGTACCAGTGAAAATCGATCAAATCTTTATTATTGGACCGATCTTTCCAAATTTGAACACAATGTGTAAAAAGCAAAAATAATTTTTTTTGTTCATGCCAATTTTTTCGCAAAACGCTTAGAAATTTTGAAAATTTTTCGAATTGTATCTAGTCTGACAGTTTTGACGGTAGAGAGGTCTGGTTTGCTGCATTCTGTTCGTACTTGAAAGCTCTATACATGGGAGCGTTATTGTGCAACATTGGAATTCGTTTTTTTAGATATATTGTTTATTTCAAGAAATTCAGTTTTTTTTTTTGGATTTGTAACCAGTTCTCCACAAATAATTTCAAAACCATATTGAAATGTTGCACAATGACGCGCCCATGTTTAGAGCTTTCAATTATGAACAGAATGCAAGAAACCAGATCTCTACCTTCAAAACTGACGAAATAGTTAAAATTTGGAGTTTGAAAAGTTACTTTTTTAGAAACAAACAACCCCCATACTGAAGTTTGAAGTCGTGTCCACTGACGATGCGTTCACGTACAGGCTTTTTTATATCACATTGAAGTATAGAAGTTATTGAAACGATTTTCAAAAAACAATTTTCGAATATTTGATCAATTTTCACCGGGACTGCCCCCTTAATACAAGTTAATATCTGCTACTTTTAATGACTCGATGAGCAATTTTTCGAGTCTTGTCCATTTCTACGAAATGGAGAAGACTGAAATAATCGAGAAATGAAAATGAAATTTTAATGTGGGATAAAAAGTGTCTAACTGAATTTGTATGGTTAGTAATATTACTTTGTTGCGTTTAAATTTCTAAGTCTAAGAATTTGGATTGCCAAGACTTGCATAGTTGGCTGTTCTGAAGTGATTGACGGTATAAACGGAAACGGAGAAACTTAATTGGGGGATGACATGGTAAGCCTTGCAGCAAGTGAGAAAGTGTACATCTAGTTTTGATTTTTCAAGTTTCCGGGAGAAATTTTCGTATTTTCTGAAGATTGAAACGCCGTGTTGTCCGTATCTGTTCAATATTGTTGCAGCTATTGATTTGTTTACTGAGAATCTAATTTTGAGGAGGAAGAGGTAAACGAGGCTAATTATGAACATTTTGCAGTTGACTGTACGGACGGCTTAGAACTGTAATTATTGAATAGTTTCCAGCTCTGAGGTCGTGGTTTGAGAGTACACTGCGTCTCCCGCGGTAAGTTAGTCGATGGATTACAGTTTGTTGACCGCACTCCAGAACGACTCTTGCACTGCCCTCTCTTACGCAACTTACCGCGGGAGATGCAATGTACTCTCAAACCACTATCTCAGAGCTGGAAACTATTCTATAATTACTGTTATAAACCGTCCGTACAGCCAACTGCAAAATGTTCATAATTAGCCTCGTTTACCTCTTCCTCCTCAAAATTAGATTCCCAGTAAACAAATCAATAGCTGCAACAATATTGAACAGATACGGACAACGCGGCGTATCAATCTTTAGAAAATAGGAAAATTTCTCCCGGAAACTTAAAAAATCAAAGCTAGATGTACACTTTCTCACTTGCAGCAAGGCTTACCAAGTCATCCCCAAGTTTCTCCGTTTCCGTTTATACCGTCAATCACTTCAGAACAGCCAACTATACAAGTCTTGGCAATCCAAACTCTAAGACTTAGATATTCAAACGCAACAAAGTAATATTACTAACCATACAAATTCAGTTAGACACTTTTTATCCCAAATTAAAATTTCATTTTCATTTTCATTTCTCGATTATCTCAGTCTTGTCCATTTCGTAGAACGCAACAATAGAAAATTCATTGACAGAACAAAATTCATTCATAGCAGAAAGTTGAACACATTAGGAGCATCTCCGAACCTAACCTCTTTCAACCCAGATAACGTAATTTTCAACTACTCAAATGTTACCCTTCAACCACGCCTTACATTTTTGTTATCCTTTGGTCTAGAATTTTGTCTACCCGTATTCAAACCGGATTACTATAAACCTTCATTGGTTTTGAGGGCTTAGCTAACAGACTGAAATCTCAACCACTACACCCTAATTTTTCCTTTGCCGAAGTAAGAAACAAAATAAAAGAAATTTGTAATAGTATTTACACCTCATACAGTAAACATGAAGTGTTTTCTCCGATTTTCTCAAAGTCCGACCTATCTTTGTTGTCCAATTCCCACAAACAGAATTCCGTAGTCGTGTGCAGACCCGACAGAGGAACAGGTGTTGCCATCTTAGATAAAAATCAGTACCACCAAAAATGAATACAATTCTTTCTGATACGACAAAGTTCACTATTTACGACCCTCATACCGATCCCTTCAAACTCACGCTTAAATTCATTGACAAAAGCCATAGATGTTTAAAGAAGTTGTCGGACCAAGATATCATCACCGATTCGATCTACCGCTCTCTTTACAATTCAGGTGCTTCCTCTGGAGTCATGTACGGGCTTCCAAAAGTACACAAAACCGGTGCCCCCCTACGACCAATTCTAGCCACATATAAAACACCGTCCTACCCCATTGCAAAATTCCTCGTTTCATTACTTGAACCTTTAACAACCAATCAGTGCACTTTGCGCAATTCATATGACTTTCGAGATCGAATCAAAAGCCTCCAACTGCCTTCCAATGCATACTTAGCTAGTTTTGACATCACCTCCCTTTTCACCAACATCCCCGTAGAAGAAACTATAGAAATTATTTGTAACAAAGACTTCAATAACACGGACCTATTCCACAACATGGATAAACCACCTTCCGAGCTTTTCTTAGCCTTGCCATCAAAGACTCCTTCATGTTTAACAATAGACTGTACAAGCAAATAGATAGAGTTTCCATGGGCTCCCCACTTAGTCCCTACCAGGCAAATATCTTTTTATGCCATCACGAAACCCTCTGGCTCAACGATTGCTCACGTGACTTCAAACCCATCCACCATAATCGTTTTGTAGATGACACCTTCCTCATATTCAACAGTCAAGCAGATTCTAATCTATTTTTGCAATATTTGAATAGTAAACATCCAAATATCAAGTTCACCGCCGAACATCAATCAAACAATTCTTTAGCTTCTCTCGATGTTTTAATAACCAATCAAGACTCAACACTGACCACTGGAATTCACAGAAAACCCACTTTCTCAGGCCTCGGGACAAGTTTTTTTTTAGTCACTGCTACGATCAATTCAAAATCAATGCAATAAAAACTTTACTGTTTCGAGCATACCATTTGTCTTCTTCATACCTTGCATTTTCAAACGAAGTTGACTTTCTCCGAACATTCTTCAAAAATAACGGTTAACCGCACAATTTTCTGGACCACCACTGCAAATTGTTCCTAGACAAGCTGTTGGACCCCGGCATTAGCAAACCCTGGGTCAGTAAATTGGACTTCTTTCACTCGCTTCCGTTCTACAAGAAAGCATCTGTCAATGCAGTAAACACTTTGAAAACTTTTCTCTCTGATGCCTACCCACATATCAATTTCAACTTTTCATACAAAAACACATTTACCAGAGGGTTCTACTTCAAATTTAAAGACAAACCACCCACACCACTTATGTCCAGTGTTATTTACCGCTACCGATGCCAGGCCTGCTGTGCCTCATATATAGGTAGCACTGGACAACACTTCAAAGCTCGTATTGACCAACATTTAGGTGTATCCAGCCGTACCGGTTTACCACTTGCGAAACCCTCACATTCAGCCCCTCGCTTGCATGCTGAACAAAACAACCATCCCATCAGCAGAAATGACTTCTCCATCATAGACTCTTCCAATCCCATCGAGCTCACAACATTAGAGTCCCTCCATATCCATAGAAGCAGACCTAGTCTCAATATGATGACCTCGGCTGTACCACTGCATAATGTCAACACCTAGCCTCACATCTGCCGACTGTACGGGAGCTGACATCCGGCTCCTACCGCATAGCTCTGTTCATTCACATTTTAGACCTCTTCCCGATAACACCATGCTCCCCTAATAGATTTGATAATAAAAGATTTTTATTGATAGGTTGTTAGTTTGTACGTTTTCTGATGATGGGATTTGCATCCCGAAACGTTAAATTTTAATTTAGTCGACTTTTATTTAATATTAGTTCTGATTATGCTAATCCTCTCTCACAGAGCCATTGTTTGTTTAAAAAAAATGCAAGAAAGAACTAAAACACCCGTGTTTTGTGTGTGCGCAGCCGCAGCTCACGTAGCTGGCCAGTCAGGAGCGGTAGATTGTTTGATAGGTTTATTACCCACAGACACATTTTATACATTGAAATATTTGGGAAAGTAGTAGTACACTATAGAATAATGCATCTGCGTAGCCACTTAAAGTTTAACAAACTTTAACAAACAAACAAACAAACTTTTTGGGCAACACAAAACAAAAGCTTATAAAATTGCATGACGTATTCTGTAAAACGTTTTTTTAAGACATTATCAGAAATGGGATCTAATAAATACTCAGGAAGTTTATTGAGAAGAGTTGCAATTTAAAATACTGTAGCGCGTTTCTCAACGTTTACACGCACAGTAGGGAGATTGAGAACAGAAGGTCTCAGTGCGTAATTTTGCTGGGGAATAAGGGGACTGAAATATTTTAGAAATACTACAGGAGGATTATAGAACACTAATCGGAAAAATTTAAGTAAGGAACAGTTGTAAACATCCTGAAATTGCAACATTTGTAAAGACAAATACATTTCACTGCAACTCATTACAGGCACATTGTTTTCGTTATGTCTAACTCGTAGCATTCGCCTAAGTATATTATTTAATATTACTTCAAGTGTGTGAATGTGACAACGTGGGGCTCCGCCCCAAACGATGATATTCTGGACCAGCACTAAATGAGCCAACGAGTAGCAAACTATTTTTAACGATTCATGGTCCACATAATTGGATATTGTATAGATTATGCCGAGAACCCAGCTAAGCTTGCGCCCAGTGTCTTCAATATGGGACTTAAAACACAGCTTAACGTCCAGGATCTGTCCAAGATATCTTATTTGGGGCACCCACTCTAGTACGTGATTGTTAAAGAAGATAGGTGGCAACTGTTGGTGAGTACAGGGGGAGAAAAACATTAATTTGGTTTAATTCTCATACGCAGTTAAGCAGTTAATCTATTTTGAGTTAACCATTCAGACAACACATTTAAAAAAGTTTGCATATCAGTTATAGCAGCTTGAACATTACTACTATTGGTGTAGAAAACTGCGTCATCCGCGTACAATACACAATTCATACCGAGGGTAGTAATGTCATTAATAAAAATGCAATATAATAACGGGCCTAAAATACTTCCTTGTGGGACACACGAACTAATAAGTAATATATGTGATTTGGCATAGTTACGGAGTACATATTGATCCCTGTTAGACAAGTAACTATTTATCAGTGCATTTGCTGCATTCCGAACGCCATAATGATCAAGTTTTTTTTTTTAAGTACGATATATCGGCTTTTATCTTAACAATAACTTTACTTTTCTTTTCCACCATTCTAAAATGCTCCTGAGCGATAGTACCAAGTTTATTTAAAACTACTCTTGAGTAAAAACAAGTTATTGCTCTAGTAACAAAATATTTAAAATTGATATCGACATTGCATCATCTTACTAGAGCCATTCTCAAGATTAATAAAATCTGCAATGGAAAGAAAGAAATAAAATGCATGAAAATGTGATAGTTACCGAAATGTCGACACAAACAGGCTTATGAACTATGTCAAACAGATAAATATCTACACTGATGACACAGCGGTGTCCAGCAACGGTAGTAGGAATTTATGTTGTCATCTACCCGGCGACATGACGGTAAGTGGGGCTGTTCCACATTATTGGGACAATTCTGACTACTGAAATTTTCGTAGACTGTAAGATTCATTGTAATTGACATTGATAAATGGATTTTGGCGTTTGATTTCTATTGCTTCGGCAAGTTTGAGGTCGATGGTGTTGAAGAAGCTATGTAAGATACGAAAATGCTCTTTAACTATTTCAAAGGTTGGAACGGCCATGTGGTGGTCATAGCTAAAGTGTTTATAGATACTACTGGAGGAATATCTATGTTGCTTTATACGGGTCTCGAGAGCGTTGGGATACAGTTTGACGTTCATCGGCTGGTTTAACATGCTTTTTGATTACCGATTTCAGAGTTTTGCTGTCAGTTTTGAACGTGGAGAGGTTAGTTAACTGCACAAAGAATGGTATTTCGTGGACCTCGCTGCTTGTTGTAGAAGTGTATTTGGCAATGCAATTGGATATTACCTGTTCAACTGTCGATTGTGGATAATTATTGTTTGCAAAGACTTGTTTAAATAAACTCGGTACTATCACTATGGCGCATTTTAGAATGGTGGAAAAGCAAAGTAAAGTTATTGTCAAGTTTTTTTTAATAAAAGTACTTTATCTACTGTGACGAACGCTTTTCTAAGGTCTACGAGCAAGGAAATCCCATATGTTTTACCGTGGAAGTATTTTACAAGATCAGTTACAAGATGAAAAATTGCTAGGGTTGTATTACATTTACTTTGAAAGCCAAACTGCTGACCACTTATTGCGTTATGTGATGAAAGAAAATTTGATAGCCTAGAATGAATGACTTTCTCTAAAATTTTATTGAAGATAGATAACGTAGATATGGGTCTATAATTAGGCACATCATTCGGACTTCCTGACTTGAAGATAGGAATAACACGAACATGTTTTAATACATGAGGATAAATGCCGTTCTCCCAGCACAAACTAAAGATATGACAAAGAGGATCAGCAATACTATGCACAACTTTAAGCAGTAATGAAGGTTGAATCTCATCTCGATGACAGCACTTATTACTGAAAGATTAAAGAATGTTAACGGTATCATTGGGACAGGTTGGCCTAAAAGTACAATCTGTAGCAACATAATTCGTATTGATTGTAAAATTTCCTACTTGAGGAGGGAGGGCCTCCACCAGTGACTGCAACAGAATTAAAGTGCGCATTAAATAAGTTAGCTGATTGTGCGGCTGGAAGTACCGTACCATTAACACTCAGAGAAACAGACTTACGTATGGTTTTTCTATCAAGAACATCATTCAATTCCTGCCATAATTTACGAGATGAATTTCTGGACCCAATGATTTTATATTTTATAATAGTATTCTTTGCATTTTCGTATTAGTTTATTTAATACATTTCTGTAGGATGTATTGCATATCTTCGCTATTACTCCACGTTTAAACATCCTGAGCAGTTTGAATTTTTTCCTAATAACATATTTTAGATCACGAGAATGAACGAAATGAAACGAGTCGAAAAGATACGGTGATACGTTTATCCAGAGCAGTTTGAGAGCGCATACCTCTGCCAAGTAGGGTAACGCTAACGAAAAATTTATTTCGGCTCTGAAACTATGATTTTCTTTGTATCAACTCCAAAATCTAATGATTCGTGCCTTTTGATTATATTGACAGCTTATACAATTTTCGTGAAGATCCGTTCATAACTTTTTGAGTTATGCTGCTAACAAACATTTTGAAAAACATCAGTCAAACTTACAGACGAACCAACCGATCTGACCAAAATTCAATCATTGATATCTTTGACCATTACTAACAACTCTAATAAATTTCATAAAGATCAAATTCATAGTTTTTTAGTCATTGTGCTAACAACAATACAGTCAAACACAACGTAAAACACACGAACAAACAAACAAACAGATCATCAGAAAAATTTTGTCATTTACTCATCGTATTTTTATACCTAGCAACTCATGTCAATTTCATAAAAATCCTTTCATAACTTATTGAGTTATGCCCTAAGAAAAATAAGCAGATAAACAAACAGATGAACGGATTTTCATCATCAGTTACTCATCTGTTACTGTCAACATTTCTAAAAAATTCGTAAATAACCGTTCATAACTTTTTGAGTTACCTTGGTGACAGACAAGCGAACAGACACAGACATGACAAAAACATTGCCTCCTTGACGGAGGTAATAATAGGGTTAAAAGGTAGTTTTTGAGCAATATTTTTGATATCATCGATTGTGACGAAACTAGCTGACTCTATGATGGCGAAAGGCCTCTTTACTTGTGATCAAAAACTCGCATCCTGTCAAGTATTATGTGGAAGTTGCCTGTAATAGCAACTACATCAGAGGTGACAGGAAGAATCCTAAAGTCCCAGGCCCTATGTCGCATCCAAATGTGGATGTTGAGTGTTTGATTTTCCCGCCATTACACTGGAAATCAGTAATTGATGAAATTCTGATATTGGCCTGAAGAAAAAGCAGGCAGTTGACATCATTCTCATACGAACTATGCTGATACAGAGAAGCAAATGCATCTGTACTATATAATAACTAGTGGACCATTCTTCAAATAATTCAAGCAATAATCAATACTTTTGCTTAATATAGGCTGAAGTGGAATCTTCTCTTCTCTGACTTGCTTCTTCATTTTCTTCCTTGATCCTCTGTCGGGCTCTCATCCTTCCGGCCTTTCTTCCCTGACTTGCCGTTTCTACATTTTTCCGTCTTCTATAGAGAGAGGGAGAAGAAAAATGTCGAGCAAAACACTGAAAGAATCTAAACGTAGCTCCAGTTGGCTTATATACAATGTGAGTGCGCAGTAGCCATGATGCTGCGCATCGAACTCAACTAGCTGCAGCATGGCAGTGCTGAAATTTTAGCCTTGGAAGCGGAAACTGCTTCTTCAAAAAAGACAGTAAGCAGAAGCACTCACTTCGCAAAGGCTTCCTCCATCATCTGCAGAATTTATGCGTCGTGACCTACAAGAAAAACCTTTTTAAATCAGACCCCAGAAACTGCAAGTATATTGTTCCGATTCCAAAAAGTATTTCAGGCAAGTAGTGTATTCAGAAAGGATAAGGATGCAACTTTTGCCTTCTTCTGCAACCTGGTCATGTTTTTGTTTGCTGTCAATGTTAGGGTCCACCAATGCCAACTTGGGAGAAGGCTCCAGAGGAGGCCTAGGCAGAAGGGGAAGAAAGTCGAAGGAAGGAAAATAAATGAGAAACACCCAACTCAAGCGGGTCCAGCAAGAGACTGCTCATCGAAAAATCAATGGGGAGACGAACAGACAGTTTGTCCAGCCCGCAGAGTTGACCGGAGGGATCATCGTTCCGTCCCACTCGGAACTAATAATCCGCTAAGATCGAGCAGTGGCCAAACCGTAACTGGGAGAGGGTAGACTCCATCGCAAAGAGAGGAATGCATTGATAGCCCAGAACCATGCTGGGGGATATGCAGCTGCTGCAGTTACAACATCAGAGGTGTGTAAAGCACTCAGAGCAGTGCGGTACTGCTCGGGAGGGAGAATCTCTTCGGTGAGAAGGAGAGCAGTGTGTGTTTCAAACTTTGATTGAAGAGTGTGCCGAAAACGGCGAGGGCCGGAGGGGGCTGTGATAGCACCTTGGGCAGGATGATGCACTAGCGATGAGCTGAGGAGATATTGTTTTTTACAGCAACGTGAAACTATCGCCAACTGGTGGGGTTGAGGTCTCCTGGTGGAGGTGATGCACCGCAGCCATGCAGTGGGAACCAGTGACTAGATTAGATTAGATAGGTTGCAGTAGACGAACCAACTCGCACATTCTCAATGAGACACCGAAACTAACGCCCTGGCCCTCTATGGGCTATTGCCATTATGTTAGTAGGATATAAAAGACTGGGGAAAAGAGAAGAAAAACAAGAGGAGGGAGAAGAATCTCAGCAAAAGAAACGATCATGAATACACGCAATCACGATCAATAGCCGCTGATATGCGGAGTTATAGATGTCAGACAGTGTAGTTGCAGCGGAAGAGAGAAGAAGACTGATTAAGGAAGCCTCGGAAACTTTGGCCGTTAAGAGTGTGCGACTCCTGGAGGAGGAATCATTAGATGTCTCTACCAATGTATGTCAAGACGATTGTTAAACGCGTTGACTATGCGCAGGGCTGCATACTGTACCGCCAAGAGCTTACTCACTGTGGTTCTTGAGACATTAGGAAACCCAACCGGGGCAGCGTAAAGCATGGCGCTTCTGATGAGGGCCCGATAGGTCAGTAGTAAAGTCCTTTTCTGTTTTCCTCATCTTGCGCCGGCCAGCACGGCGAGAATCCGCAGGCGGGAGCAGCAGCTATCGCGAACAAAATTCACGTGAGCAGTAAGGTGTGGGTCGAACACCCCGCCCAAGATTTTTGGGTTGCGCTTCAGGGTGAAGTCCCACGCATCCATCTTGATTGCTGGGTCCATCCTGGATTGATGATAGTCTGACGTAAGCAATGTAGAATGGGTCTTAGAGTGAGAGACGGTGAATGCTCTCTCCGGCCCAGGCCTTGATTGTCGAGGCATGAGGTGGCATGCTTGTCGCTGCCTCCGGAACGCGATTAGCCGAGGATAGGACGGTAAAGTCGTCTGCGTACGGAGAAGTGATATCACAAACTTGAGGAAAGTCGTAGACATACTAGTTAAAGAAGAGCGGCGAAGTCATCGCGCCCTGGGGAACTCCCGCGTGCACGGGGATGGAGATAATGTTGGCTGCGTTCCAGACGCTCGACAGGGTTGGCATGCGCCAGGGAGAGAATGAAAAGAGTGGCCAGGAACAGGAGACCGTGGGGGGCCAAGGTGTTTCATGTGTAGGGGTGTCAGTCCTCAGGGCCCACAGCCGAGGAGTTATTTGAGGTTCGGATGGAGGCACCTTCTTACTGAGGAGTAAAGAAGGCTTGGTCATGGCCCGGAGGCAGCTTACGAATTGTTCTCTTAAGAGCCCGACTTTATTTTACGATCCCGGTCTAGAAGCACACATGTACCCATGCATTGTTTGCAGATGTCGGTGGCTACTTCACGGGAGATGACACCTGAGTGCCATCGAAAGTCATGGGCTGGTTAGGGACGGGGGATTTGCCTTTACCCGAGAAGCTACGACGAAGAGTGAAATCTATGATCGCACTGTTCGACTGTGTCACTCCATGCCTTCCTGGCACAGGCCGTGAAGACATTCATGGGGCGGGCTTCAAGATCCGGTAGGTTTGGGTGAAGGAGGTCTGGGATCCGAAGCCCATTACGCTCCTGGATCAGCATCTTGGTCTCGTTCGAGAGAGCGGAGGTAAAGGATCGACGGCATCTCGCCGAGATACAGCGCTTCGATGCCTAGAATAGGGTATTTCTGAAAGATTTCTCCCCCTTGGTGCAGGAGGCAGTGAGAGGCAGCTCCCGGAACGTGTGTTCTGTGAGCTCGGTGAACTTCTCCCAGTTTTCTTTGCTGTAATTGATGAACGTTTTCCGAGGTATAGGAGGAGGGGTTGAGAGGTGGTCGAGAGAAATTGTAATTGTAAGTGGTCTAAGTTTAGCACGATGCGATCTTTATGAAAACTTAGCCTATTTAAAATGTCTGTAATCTGACCCATTTTCTGCCTATCAGTTTCATTAAGATGCTGACACGATATAAATAAATAAAGCTATATAGTAATACGCTAGTATCTACCAAAGTGCCTATAAGTTAGAGATAGAATTCTGTTGTATACATGATATCGAAGATGAATTAATTCAGCAGCATGAACGGGTATGTTAAATTTAAAGGCGATAGCCACGGTAAATGCAATTAGACTATACGTCAAGTATATTTTTCCTTTGAACTCAAGCAGAGTGTTAGGTATACGTATCAAAGTAAACAAGCTTGCGATGGTGACCCGTACACGCAGTAGTGAATGGGGACAATAACGTGTAATCTATTACCAGCTATAAATAACGCCTGACGTTTGCAAAAAAATGGTAATGATGAACTAAGGAGTGACGTGCGGCTAAGTATCACATAATACATGATATTTGTTGATTTATTACCGTAGATTTTCCAACCTGAAAAGGCCCGCCAGACCGCAAAAGTTTCTCGGGTTCCGCTAGTAAATAAATACACGAAGCGTTTATTTATTTCTCTTCAACTAGTTCAGAATTCTTTGTGGCTTTTGGAGTACAGACCTGCAGTTAATCAAATCTAGGTCGCATTCCACCGGCCAGCGGTTCTAAGACTCGAGGCTTGATTTCTTCGAAAATTCCGAAATTGGTATTATCTCCGCCTTTTTGAATCGTGTTGGGCGTGCTAGAAGCACGCCCAACACGCCCAAATATATCATGTTTATCCCGTCATGTTTCCGCGTACCTGCAGCGTTCGGTGGTGCAGGTACTTCGAGGTGCTCTCAGCTACGACGGATGTGGGGATCCTTCAGTCAGAAGTCTAGATTCTATACAGTAAGGGTAGAAAGACCATCAGTGACACTTATATATCTCTGTATTAGAGTACTGAATAGAGGCGATGAGGAGTATCGTTAGAATGGCTGGATAAGTAATAACAGCATAGACCGCGATGCCAGGGGTCTACTCTAGAATGAGCTACCGTTCCCTATCGCCACTCGTATTTATAGGTGTGCACCAGGGGGTGGCAAGCATGCTACCTTGTACGTCATCAATTCTCGCTGTCACAGTCACTCTCAACGGGAATAAGGTAGGAAGAAATTCGAGTGCCGAAGACGATATCTTGCATACGCGGGTCGGACTCGGGAGCTCAGGCTGAGGCATCTGATCTCGCCTGCCGTATTTGCACATGTTCAAAGATGCTACGCAAGATGTCATTTGACTGCACCGCATTATATGTACCCAATTCTTCAGGAAGAACGCAGAACTTTCATTTGAAAAGCCCTCTGAAGAGTAAAAACCACAATAGAAAATGGGGGTTCTCCTGTAGTACTCATTTTGTGCCGTCATTTATGATGACAGCTCAGACCAGCAGCACATTTGCTGAGAAATGAACGGCTGTCAAGCCATCATATAAACTGGAATAAATTTGAAAGCATGGCATATAATACAGCTAGCTTTCAAGAGCCATTGATATGCTCGTCTCACACAGTTTCGTNTTTGCTTCGATAATCACTGTCACGCAAGGCATTCAAGATTCTAGGGAATAGGTGATTTTCGTGTTGTTTGTGGAGCAAATGGCTGTAACAATATTCAGACGTGACCGAACCAGTTTAGAATTTAGGTTGTCGTAGAAAAAATGATTAAATTTATATTCAGTGGCAGTTAAGTTAATTTCTAACACTTGTTGTCAGCGACACCCCACCTTGCATTTGTACCTCCGTCAGGAAGCTCATGTTTACGTCGGGTTTCTCCGTCTGTTATTCTGCTATTCTGTTTTGCTGTCACCAAGATAACTAAAAAGTTATGGACGGACTTTGGCGAAATTTACAGGAATTGTTATGTATGCTAGGAAAAACGGATGATTAACTTTTGATGGAGAACCATCATTCAGTTTGTTCGTTTATCTGCCTCATTTTTGTCAATGCCGTAACTCAAAAAGTTATAGACGGATTTTCAAGAATTTACATAAGTTGTTAAGTATATTACGAATAGTAAATGGCCAAATTTATGTAAAGATCTGATTGTTCGTTACTTTATCCCCGTTTTTAATCTTATGCTTGTTGACACAATAACTAAAAAAATATGAATGGTTCCTTATGAAATTTATAGGAGCTGCTAGTAACGTTATTAGACATAAATGACTAAATTTTGGTGATGATAGCTTGGTTCCTGTGTGAGTTTGACTGGTGTTTGTCAGAAGCTTGTTAGCAGCATAACTAAAAAAATATGGAAGGATCTTAAAAAATCGCGGATGCTGTTAACACTGTTGAAGGGCACAAATGATTAGAATGTGGTGTTGACACAAGGAAAATCATGGTCTCAGAAGCAATTTAATTTTTTCGTAACCGTTGCCTTGCTTGGCAGAGTTATGGGCTCTAGGAGTTCTCTAGTTTCATTACTGTATTTCATAATGCGGGGACAAGGGTAATCTTCACTTGTTAAAGTGTTCGAAGGATAAGACACGCAGTTTTAGGGCTGTAGCCTCATTTGTTTTAGGGGGGGGGGGGGAATTGAGCATCATTTGTGAAACTGTTGGATGAACCAGAAAAAAAGATCAAAATTTCATTCATTGGCAATCCGGTAATGCTTGAAGATTTCTTCTGGGATGCCTTGTAGGGCATTTCTGATATCTGTGTACGAAAAGAGGCTATGCGTTTCCTTTTTCAGTATATGTTAGGGAATGGTTTACTCCCACTTGCTGACACGTCCAGTGCATTAGACACGTAGCCTTAGAGATGTCTATATCTTGATGTTTTCATTCTGGTATCTGAGAAACTCCAAGATGTCTCCGAAAAAATGTTGAAAATATTAATTTGGTATTCTTGTCAGACTAGCGCAACTTTTTGTGTGTGTGGAACCCTGCATTACAGTCAAATGTCTATTTCAGGAAATGGCTTAGCGTTGCATGTTGACACGTTCAGAGTATTCAGAGTAGAAGCCATGCAGTTTTAGATTTGTAGCTTCATTTGCGTAATTGAACATTCGTGAAACTACAGCGTGTCACAGAAAACATGTTCAAAATTTATTTGGCAGTCAAGATTTGGTACTTCACTTTTTTTTTTGGGGGGGGGGGGTTACTGCCTGTGGGGTTACAGCCAGTAAATCCATTGGTCAGTCATTGATCAAGCGATTATATGTCTTGAATGATGTAACACACTTTAATAATGTTGATTAAACTGGGGCTCTAACTAAAACGCCTCGGGGCGTCAGACAATCACCCGCCGTGGGAACGAATTTGTCAAACTCATATATGATGGCCAGCTAATCCTAGTTTCTCCTATGGATGCTGTGTCCAACAACGTTAGGGCACAGCGGCCCGTCAGGAGTTCTTAATGATAACATAGGAAAAAAATAAAACGCCTCGTGGCGTAAGACAATCTGCCGCGGTATAGGCAAATTCAACTCCGTCCTTTTTGATGGCCAGCTAGGCCTAGTTTTTTGGCATGGGTCACAATTAGGTGAACCCACCAAACTCCCTGCAAGAAAGTATAAACATTGCTCAACTCTATGGACCACGTATTGGATGGGCAAAAAAATGTACATATTTATGCTTAGATCTTGAACGAAAACAGTATTACCTGCATTGCATCGTTCTCGGGTGATAATAATACATGCCCGTCGATGAGTAGGGACACACCACACTGTAATTGGCAAAACATGGAGCACATTCGTGTCACTGAATCATTGGTTTGTGAATAAAATTTAATAATCACATAAAATTTAGTATGATATTTCTATCCTTTTATCTCTCCTTTTATTTAAACTGCTTACTCCTAAAGCTGATGAACTTGAGAATCATACAGTCCTAAAGAGAAATAGTCGGTCATCTACTACAGTGGAGCGAAGATGAGAAGATCTTCTTAAGATGGGAATTAAATGTGAAATGCAAGGTCACCTACTGTAGTCCATGGTTGAATAATGTAACAGGTTAACCAATCGCTTGACTATTGTAAGACAATTCTGCGTACCTCCCGCTACAATGGGCTGGTGCTTGATGTCTGTTCTGAACATGGACCTAAGAATATTTTGAAACTTCTTAGTTTTTTCTAAAGATCCAGAGAAGCAAAAAGATGGGTTTTGGCTAGCAGAGAGTAGGCTCAGGTTTTTGCTGTCACGTGTAACATCTACTGCACTCCAAACATTTTTTGCTCCTGCTAAGTAATTAATTACTACATAGTAATAATGTGTAATTAAATTTTCTTTCCAAAAAATTTCCTATGCAACCACTGGCAACGCTAATTTCTCTTCATGATATTAAGAAAATTGAAGCAAAATCTTTCTTGTTCAGGATGTGAACGTTTGTCTAGTAAAGTTACTGAAAGACAGCCTTTGAATGGCGTATATATTTGAAAGGCGATTAGAAAAAAAAACAGCCACTCTGCTTGACAATTTGTAATATTTCGATGAGAAAGACTTCCTTAAATTTAAATTTTACAGGTATAGTTCATAAAATTGAACTTACAATATTTTACAGAATCTAGAGAGTTTAATACTCTTCCGATCTTGTATACGCATTCAGCTCCAGTATTTTTTTTTTTCTGTGAGCCATCTTTCTCTGCGGTAATTTATGATGTCGGAGTGTACTTTTATGCAAAATTACATTATGATGATTATGAACTAAGCCATATCATTTACCAATCAAACTGCTTCAGATTTATTCCTGCAATATTTAAATAGAAAACATCCAAATATAAAGCTTACTGCCGAAAACCAGTCTAACAGTTCTTTAGCTTTCCTAGACGTTTTAGTAACCAATCAAGACTCAACACTTACCACTGGGATTTACAGAAAACCCACATTCTCAGGCCTAGGGACAAGCTTTTTCAGTCATTGCTACGATCAATTTAAAATCAATGCAATCAAAACTTTACTGTTTGGGCATACCATTTGTCCTCCTCCTACCTTGCCTTCTCAAACGAAGTTGACTTCCTCCGAACATTCTTCAA
>LQNS02278096.1:2338410-2357582 GCA_001587735.2 Parhyale hawaiensis | reverse complement strand
GTTCACCAGTAGACTCACATCAGCCGACTGTACAAGAGCTGACATCCGGCCTCTCCACGCAGCTCCGCTCATTTGCCTTTTAGACCTCTTCCCGACCACACCTATGCTCCCCTAACTACGATTGAATAAACAGACAATAATTTTAGATAGATTCTGTAGATTTTTCTGAAGATGGGATTTGTCCGTCCCGAAACGTTAAATTTTATTTGCTTGTCAACGCGTTTACTCAGTCTATAAGATTATGGGATACGAATGTGATTTCAAACCGACGCGAAATACAAGCAAAAATGCTATAAAACTATATCACAACTGGACGAGCAGCGTCATTTATATGAATGGAACAAACTTCTAAGTGCGGACAGAGACAAAAAGGCTAGTTGACGCACAGCTCGTGTTCATTTTCGTGATTGGACGCGTTACGATGAGGGACGTGTGAACTCATGATACTTATTATCATTACCACGTGTCACAAGAGTTCGAACGCCATGACAACTGATTCCCTTATCAATTATTGTTCCACGTATTTGTTGTGGTAAAAATATAATTGAGCTACAAATTTCAAAATCTGAATATTACATTTTTATAGCCTTTTTCGTTCGGGGGACACGTCATGGGAACAGGTAAGCGGGATACTTACAAAAATCATTCTCGCCAGTGAGAAGAACTATCAATTCGTGCAAGCTTAATCTATAACTACTGATAATTGGTATATGGAACCCAAATAGGTGTTCGTTGATCCACTGACATGCTATTCCCGATTGCTGTTTGACCTTTTTTATCTTTCTAATTTTTTGCTGTAATTGCCTTTTCTTTGTTTCCTATTTCTTTTCCTCCTATTGCTTAGGTGCAATAAGTGCAACTTTTAGGTCGAATAACAACTTTTAGGTGCAATAACAACAATTTTTAGGTGCAAAAAGAGCAATTTTTAGGAGCTACAACTGTAATATTTTAAGCGCAATATATCCGGACCCTAGAAATAATATGTCCCCTTTGTAGCGTGATGTACACTGTGTCTTTGAGCAAAATCTAATATCTTTACCATCTGAATCACCATATCAGGCTGAGATGCGACGCCCACCTGGCTATGGCATTCTATAGATTGCCCTGGACATGAGATGGGTAGCAAGCCTAAGCGTGATGTATGTAGGTTCTCTGGCCCATCTACCCGGATGGGCAGCTATTCATACGATAGGGAAGAGATGGATGTAGCTCACAAGCGCATGAACTTCGCTGCTCATGTCATATGGGTACAAATGGTTTATCCAACAGGGACTGAGGTAACTAAACCTGCATGATGCTCGGATTTTGACTGCAGCTTGGAAACTCATTCCCTTCCCGGGCAAGAAATTCCACGCTTTTCCCTTCATTGAGCAACCTCCATCTTTGTCATTTAGATACACAAAGATCACTTACGTGCATACTCCATAGCAAACGCTCACATTAACCCTTCCATGCTGAGCAGTAGCTTATCTTCCAGTCTCCAGCCCATCCATCATCGCTGTTCTGGTCGACCTCTGCGGGTCAGCCCGGGGCGAGAGCCTTCCTGCACTCGCCCGGCAGGTTGCGACAAATGCGAGCCGCTGGTCGCTACAACTTGTGCCTCCAGTCCACTGAGGCCGTGCACGTAGGCTGTGTACTCCGGTGTCGGGTGCGTGCAGCTAACAATTACATGGTGCAGTGTTGTATTTCTAATGTTGGACACGAGGCTAGCTGCTCGTGTTTGTCGATTATAACATTCTATTCTCCTCCTTCTTAGTGGACATCTTTCTATGACCGCAGTGACCAAGCCACGGATTTGAACGCTGTACAAAAACAAAAGAGGTCTGTTAAATAGTGCTGGCCACTTGGTGTGTAATTATTTTAGTGCAAAGATATTGTTAACAGAGGTCTTCTTGTATTAGTGTCAGAGTAAAGATTCCTTCACACTCTCCGCTTCTGGGGGAGTTTGCATCTTGTCGTACCATTAGTTGCCGCGCACTGTAAGCGGCGTCAGCAGAATGGGTGGTATACTATACGGGACAGTTGCGTGAGTCTGTGTGTACGCATCTCTCTGCCTGAGCTAGTTGCAACTATACCAGTGACGTGGGAAGAGTGGGGAGATTTGTGTCCTGTCGGGTAATGGTGCATACCCTTTCAGTCGGTGGGTGTCCGGACCGGTACTAGCTTACTCTAAAATATTATAATTAAATCTACCTAGCTTTGAGACGATGTCGCTGCGATAACAAAGGTCTAGCTTACACAAGGCGTTCCTCCATTAATACGGCATCTGTTTATGTGATCACCCATTAATGCGGAAAAGAATTTGTTCCCAGTATTCGTCGTATACCACGCTGAATCCCTTTACGCGTACCATAGCGTAACTTTTCGGTTCCGGCATCACTGCTAACGCGCAAGTTAAGTCGGCTACTTCGCAAAGGAGGCATCACTCTTTACATTTGTGTGTAAAAAAAGACCCTACAGCTGTGAATAATTGCAAAATGAGCAGGAATAAACTAAGTAACAAAAAGAAGATAAACATTTTACATAAATGTGATGAAAGTAAAAAAGTGTTAGAAGTTGCATAGTTCTTTAGCATTATTGAAAGCACAGTCAGAGCGATAAAAGCTAATGAAAAGCGTACAAAAATATGCGTAAGCAACATTTCAACTAGCATAGCAAATAAAACTCTGAGGCGTGTTGCAATCAGTCGCCGGTGTTACCTTTACAGTGTTACCCAGTGCAACCCCGTGCAGCAGAGAATGCGACGTGCGATCTCAGCGCCCCAAAAATTGTTGCGGAATTTGCGGAAAACTCGTACACAAACATTTCTGGCTGAGCCATATTTTGGCTGCGCTTTAGGACAAAAAGTTGAGAACAGCATGCAAAACTGAATCAAATGCTATAATTCAAGCGATTTTTAGGAAATCACACACTTTGTAAAGAATTGTTGAGTATCAAAGTCAATTTTTGTAAACAAAGGCAGTGTTACCCAACTCAAAACCCTACAGTTTTGGAGGGTTGCCGTCGGTGTTACCTAACCTGTGTCACATTGGAGGCCGGTGTAGCACGGGTAACAACGATGGCGTGATTACAACACGCCTCAGAACAGCACCCAACATTGAGGAGATTCTCTGAACAGTGGCCGGTGCTAGTCCAGACAGGCCGCATCAATCGAGCATTGCCGGTACTGCAACTCAATACCATTTTCAAAATTCTTTCGTTAGCAGGACTTCTTCGTTCAGTATTTTTTGCAGAAAAAATCGCAATCATAACTTCTGCATCAGTGTATTTTAGTACAATACTAGCGGGACCCGTAAAATTCCACGTTAATTAACATTTTTTTTTACCGAAAAATGCAAGATCTAAGCTGCGTTATTGCACCTCAACTTATACCGCCCAAATGAAACTTTTCAAACGTAACGCACCCTATCTAAACTAACACCCTTTACTTAACCCTGACGAACTGATGTAACCTAACACTTCCTTTAACTTAACGCACTCCGTTTAACCTAACGCACTTCATATAATCTAACTCTCGTTACCTAATTTAACGCTCTTTATCTAAACTTACACTCATCTTGCCAAACGCTCGTCATCAAACGCTGCTCATCCAATCTATCGCTTTCCATCTGACCGTGCCCACCTAATTAAACGCTTTCTAACCTAACGCACATCATCTAAGTTAACCCTTAAATGCCTGATTTAATCACAGCACACCCGTAGAAATAACACTATTGGTATATGCTGCATATATGGCACGCTATGCATTTAAGGGTTAACTAACCAAATCCTCCTTTTCAAGCCTAGCAAAGCACCTGATTTATGCTAGTACTTCTCGTCTAACTTAACCGAACGTTCCTAATGTAACCTAACACTCATATTAATAGAATGCTATTCACCTAATTTAATTTTACTTTACTAACCTAACGCTCCTTTTCTAGTCTCACGCTCCTCATCCAACCGAACTCCTTTCACCTACTCTAACGCTCCTTATTTGACTTAACTCTCATAATCTAACCTAATGATAATCTTTCTATCCTAACGCTTCTTATCTTACATCTCTAACATGACCTAACATTCCTTATACAACAGACCACACCTCATCTAACCTTACGCTTCGCATCTGGCCTGACGCACCTCATCAAACGCAACATTTCCTAATGTTACGCACTCTATCCATCGTAGCTTAAGCCATAGACCATAGTATACTTTGACTGCCTACTGAAGTCAGCCCTTCACAAATAGGCCTGGAGGCCGATTGGCGTTAGCAATAATATTATCAGTTCTAATAATCACAGAGACCTCAAACTAAGATTAATTCCTTCGTCGTAACGTAAGGAAGGTGTTGCAGAGCAGGAAATCTAAATTCACTATCATATATCTTTAGTCGGCGATTAACAGCATACCTACGGACACCAAGAGTATCTGACAGTTCATAATTTCTAAGAGTATTAAAATTTTATAGAAAAATTGGCAACTAGATACTACATATGGTACCTATGTAGTTAAACATCACGTAGAATTGAGTTTTTTTTCAATGACGAATTTGAAGCAATAACCTTAGAAATTCATACGTGAAGAGCTATCGGTAGAGCTCATCACTATAGCCGCAAGGAAAGGAAGGTTAAGAAAACTCCGTAATATGGAAAAAACCTAATTAAAACTACAGTAATATTACAGAATAAAACCACATTAGTAACCATGAACTAAAAGTGCATAATTACCCATGAGATAGAGATACCAATACAGCCGTTAAAAGACATTAAAATAGTGCTGATGCACCCCTTCGTACTGGAACAATCTATAGCTGTATTATGCCATTTCACGCAACTACCTTGCAATACTAGGCCACTTTGTGGTTGCCTACGTTACATCACATAATGGTTGCCTGAGTTGAATCATTCCATTGCTGCCTAAATTGGATACATTGTGGTTGTTCCTAACACTACCTCACGTCATGGCTGTCTACGTTACCTCACTTCATGCTGTATGTAACTGGTGCATCTCTTCATTGTCGCCTATATTAATGATTTAATGGATTACTATGTTAAATCATTTCATAGTTGCCTACACTACATAGTTTAGTGGACAACTATTTTACATTACTTCACGGTTGCCGGAGTTGAATTACTTCCTGGTGGCCAACATCCCCTTATAGCTGCCAATGCTACATATATCACTTCACAGCTGTCGATGCTAGCTCACTTTACGGCTTCCAATGCTATATCACTTCACAGTTGCTAATGCTATATCACTTTACAGTTGCCAATGCTAGATCTCTTTTGGACTGCCAATACTATTTCATTTCACAGTTGCCAATACTAGATCCCTTCAGGGCTGCCAGTGCTAAATCAGTTCACTGCTGTTGATGCTACATCACTTCATGTCGGCCAGTACTTTATCATTCAGATCACTTCACGGCCACCAATGCTTTATCACTTCACTGCTTCCAATGCTTGATCACTTCACGGCTTCCAGTGCTAGAACACTTCATGGCTGGGCTCCCAGGTGCTCCAACCCACCCTTCAGCTCTGCTGCCTGTTCTGAGTTTTTAGCTTTGCCCGTATACCGAATAAATTTCAATAACAGCTCCATCGGCTGTTTACTTGGCATTTCGTAACAAATCGAGCATGCCACAAATTTGAAAAGCTTCTATTCTACAACACGAGACTGTTTATTTTATTAACTGCAACCACCAACGGATGTCTTGTACAGTTGCTTTACGTAATTGCACTTCAGCCTTAATATTTTTGTAAATTAGTTGCGTATTGATGTATGTACAGGTTTACCATTCATTACTGAACGCAAAAGAATAACGTCAAATAGCCTAAAAGGTATGAAAAGTAATGGGAGAACATATAAAAATACGTCAGCGACACCGTGCAGTCAGTCTCAATTGCGGAAACCGAAATCTCCAGTTTTAGCAAATGCATTGCTCCTCAATGTTTGTGTGCTGTGTGCTTAATTAAACCTAAGCTCCTCATTTAACCCAACGCTATTTATCTATCGTACCGCTTCTCGGCTAACCTACTGTAATTCAACTTTCCTAAAGTTTTCTAATGCTCCTAATGCAGTATAATGCTCATAAGCTAATCAAACGTCTATCTACTCTTATGCTTCACATCTAACCTCAAGTACTTCATCTAACTTAAGGTAACGCTGATGATTAAGCCTTGAATTTCTATCAAGCCAACGTTTTTAATAATAATTCATAGTCCTCATAACTCTACAAGATTCTAAAAAATATGTTGATGTCACCACAAGGAAATGTTTCTTTATCCTAATTGTGCTGCTTGTTACTTGATTTCGTTTTTAGATCTCTCATCAAATGATTTGCACGTGTAGACCTAGATACACTGCGTTCGCCTTGCATCGGTAAACTTGATTTTTATATATTTTCTTTCTTAGGTGTTAATTTGTAAAAATTTCTATGCTAAAATACGACAAATGGCTTTCATTTAACCCTCACTAATGTCATTCGCATAATCGCTATGGACGGGGTTTTTATTTACTTCTTTATTTAATTTGCATATTATTATTATTATTATTATAATTTACAAATGTGAACATTTGACGTTTTTCTTAGTTGAGCACTGAAACTGTAGGCAAGTTCATTAAGTGGATGCGGAGTTTCTGTTTTTTTCATTCTGAACCAGTGGCAACTCATGGTTGCAAAGGTGGGGTGCTGCTCGGTTCCATACTACGATATTTTGTAATTCCTTCCGTATCAGGGCCTAGTCATATCAAGGTAGATACAAGGTTGTCAAGCCCGGCCCTTTTTGTATCTCACAGTTACCACTCGCAGTTCATGTACGAAGCTCAAGCGCCCCCACTCGCAAGTTCATGTACGAAGCTCAAGCGCCCCACTCGCAAGTTCATGTACGAAGCTCAAGCGCCCCCACTCGCAAGTTCATGTACGAAGCTCAAGCGCCCCCACTCGCAAGTTCATGTACGAAGCTCAAGCGCCCCCACTCGCAAGTTCATGTACGAAGCTAAAGCGCCCCCACTCGCAAGTTCATGTACGAAGCTCAAGCGCCCCCACTCGCAAGTTCATGTACGAAGCTCAAGCGCCCCCACTCGCAAGTTCATGTACGAAGCTAAAGCGCACCCAAGTAGCATGTGACGAGCTCTCAATGGCTGGGCATACCGAGGCTTGTGCGCAACGTTTTCCTGTTACTATGAGAAGCGAGGGTTTTTAGCTCGTTCATCTCTTGGAATGTAAAGATGTTGTAGGTAATAAGACAGTGAGTCATAAAAATGTGGTGACCATTGTAAATCTGGGCCCTGGACAATTAACTAACAGTGGACAACTACCCCTTCCCTCCTTCACGGACAGCTACAGTACCTCCCGCGACAACTCTAACTCTATGGCAATTGCCCCCTTACGTCAATCGCTCCTTGGCAAAATTCCTTGTACAAATACCCATTCGTTTACGCAGTAAGGCATATATCAAGTTTATTACAGAAAGCTATTCATACGCAACAAAAACTGAAGCTACAGGAAAGTGTGGCAAAGTTAGCAGTTTAGGGCCAAGTTCACTTTCCACTAGATTAACTACGATTAGATTAGGTGACATTTGATTAGTAGGGTCACACAAGGTCAGAGAAGGTTAGGTTATAGCTGGATCGGCTTGTTTAGATTCCTTATCACAACTGAGGGCCGCCGCAGCGGCTAACATGGCAATTCAGTTTCTTCTCGGCGCCTCGGCGGCCCAAATTTTGATAGATTTAATGTATGATAGGCCACTTCCAGTTATGTTTGGTTAGGCATAGTTCATTGAAGCACAATTAGGTTTGGCCAGATTTCGATTAGTTAGATTGCTTACGACTGATAACATTAGGATGAACCAAGTTAGGTACGCAAGGTTAAGTTAGCATAGGCTAGGCCAGATTAGGTTAGACTACGCAAAGTAAGTTAAATTACGTTAGGCAAGGTTAGGTTACACGTTAACAATGTTAGGTTAGGCAAAGTTTGGTTAGGTAAGAAGCCTTACCGACAAATAGAACCAAAACTTTTATGGTCGACAGCAAAGTATCCAAGCGGCAGCAGGTACTCAATGAAGTACTCCACAAGGGACCGTAATGGTCTTCCTCATCATGATCAGTGACATGGAGCATCAAAGCATTTAAGCTTCGTCGGTTTCTTGTGCGCCTACCAACGCTTCAAGTTAACTTTCAGCTCTTGTGTGGTGTGTTTTCGCCCATTGTGGGATTTGTATTTACTACGAAGACTGACATGCTGTTGTGCCAGCCTTTTATCTACGACAGTTTGTAAACTGTCGCCTTCGGTACATCTGGGTGTCTGCAACGTACAGTTATTGGAGTCTACGCAGCGGACTGTAGTTGAGAATTGACGAAACATTTCCTTGATTGGAAATTTCATTCATACTTTTGGAACAGCGGGTATCGTAGTTACACCTTCCTATGGTAACCTCTCTAAATTTCACAAGATTTCCAGAACTAAATTTACCAACTTTGACCCACCCACCTGATGAGCTGGAGAACAGCCAAACGCGCGTCGTGGGTATCAAAATTTCTCTAAGTGCGTCTAATCGAATTCTATATTACATATGTGTATGTTTCGGAGCACGCTCTTAGCGATCTCCGAATTAGGAAAAAATGCCACATTGAACATTTTGTGATTAAGTTTCGTTTTCATGGAGATTAATACACAAAAAGTAGGCCAGGACGCAGAAAATAACGAACTTTGGGATCCTTATCCCTTTAAATGAATGTATTTCTTTCTCAACCTATATTGATATCGAAATACTAAAGATACTACAGCTTCTATTAGCGGTGCCATTAAGTCTGTTTTTTATAACTTTCTCCTTACATCGAAACTGTATTTACTCTCAGATTCATTAGATGATTAACAATACTTTGATTTTTTTTTTCTATAGAGCAGTAGACTCAGCAATAATTTCTTTTGGCTTGCTGTCTTCCTTTGACGGAGCAGTTGTCGCTTCAACACCCAAACTTCAATGTACTGAAGGTGCATCATTCGGTATGTGGGATTCGCCGTCGAGGATTTTATTTGTATTCACTAATGCTTTGCTGTTAACTAATGTATGGTCATTTTATCGGATGTGATTTAAGGTGGTGAAAGAGAGTGTTGCTAACTTAAATTGGAAGAGAGAAGAAGCACTTATCTCTTATGACAATTTAAGTTGGCCGTAGCGGCGTATGCTTCAAAAGAATATTGTTAACAATAGTATGTTAGATCAAGACGAGTCTTCACAAACTACTCGATGTCATTTTTTACAGCATGAGTGCTTTAGTTGATTGTCATATTTGTTGAGGCTGCTACATACAAGCGCTCTTCAGTCTTCTAGTAGTTTCTACGTCTGTTGCAGCGAAAAGACTGAAGCAAAATTGTACACAATTTAATGGCTAGTATTTCAGCCTGTAAGCACACGCAACATTTTGAGCTATATAGCCCTTTGTGTACACGTGAAAACTAACTGGTGAATTAGTGAAACTATATAGTGATTGTCTGTAGCTTCAGGCTAACTGCACGTCATTGTTCTTTTCGAAGCCAAGAACTTGAGATGACCATCAGTGGGTAGATGACCCTCCATTCGAAGGTTTTTTTATGTAAATCAATCAAATAATGACATTAACCTTGACTTAGCCGTTAGGTCATCTGGGGTCTTCCACCTCAAGTTCATTTGCTCTTTCCACTTGGATGCCGCAGTGCCGGGGAGCCGGTTTCTCTTCGCTAACTTCGTTAACAATAGCCTAGCAGCTGTTTTGCAGAATTCTGAGCGTAATTGGAAACTCGAAGTTGTCTCTCTCAGCTGTCCCTGAAGCGATAGAATATGCTTTTCTTATTTAACATTACTGGTGCTTTGGAGTGCAAAGGTGATACGAGCAGCAATATGAGAGTGTAATGCCACTATAGGCACAGTGGTTGTCAAAATTCATTTGTTATGTCTCCCTTGTGTAAGAGGAATATTTATCATACAGGAGAGCAATGGAGCGAGTGCTGAGATCCGTGGTGGGCCTGAGCCTGCTGCTGGCGGTGAGCGGGCAGGTTCCTCAAGTGAAGTTCTGCGATACATACCAAACGTCGCAGGCCTTCGATGAGGCATACATAGCAAAGGTAACTATGCCCACATGACATTTCGAATAGTTCCGTATCGTGTTCTTTTCTAATATCACTACTTCCCCTTTACGTTTGGTTAATGCGACCGGTGACATTTGGGAATACGAATATAAGGCATTACTATACACTATAAACTCTTTCCTCACTTACAAAAGTTAGCTGCATGCAGAGCAAATTGAGGTGCATAACAAAGTCGAATCCGCTTCCTTAAAGCAGATATGAGCGCTCTATGAAGTTGGGTCGTCTTGGCTGTTGTTACTTTTAATTATTGTCGCATGCAGGCTGGTAGTTATTAATTGCTAACCTGCAGCTATTGGAACAATGCTGTTAGCCAAAACGAGGGAAAGTTGGATTGTTTTTGTCTTCTGTCATGAGCATCATGGCTACCGATTTGTGCTGGGCTGAGAGGCTAATTTGACAATGAAGTTCTTATTACTGTAAGGCTCTTACAAATTTGATAAAAGAAAGCAAAAGGAATTTTGACCGTGAGAAAGACTTTGATTAAAAAACAAAAACTTGTTTCAATTTTGAACCGCAAGTTACGTGACGTCAACACAGAAATTATTTGTAGCAGAAGCCAATTTATAAGTTCTTATAGAAATTACTTTTACGCTCTTTACATACATTTTACAACGCTCTTTCCAAAACTCACGCCTAATATATTTTTATTCCGCCCAAAGGGATCCGAGAGGATTATAAATTGCATTGTTATGATGGCTGAACTGATACACTCGTGACCAGGAAGTTTCACATCTCTGTTACAGATATTGTTCGTATGACACTCTACAAAAGCAATCCCTGTCGTGGACGTGCGTTAGAAGCAGAAATGCGTCGTAGAATTCATTCCTCCCAATGAAGAAAAAATGAATCAATCAGCATTCACCGGCGCCAGGTGAACGTTGAAAAAGCTAATGCACTGGATGTCTGCTCAGTTAAGAGATAGGTTCGTCGATTTCAGAGTGGCGACAAAGAAGTGAGGGACAAAGTGCGCGCTAGAAGCCAATACACAACCACCACCCAGGAAAACAAGTGTGCCTCGGTCAATTCATCCGCCCCGATCGGCAGATAACAGTGAATGAACTGCGTGTTCATCTGGTTGCGAGTATCGGTGCACTAGCTACGAAGTTGTATTCCTACGATACGGAAAAGTTAGGTGTCTTCCAGGAAAGCTCACGCAGGAAGAAAAGGACCACCGATGGGGTGTTTGTCAGGACTTTTTAAATCGGCACGAAACCGAAGGTAAGGGTTTTCTGAACAGCAGGAACATTGGTGACGAAACGTTGTGTCATCAAAACGAGCCGCAGTCCCAAAGTAGTCGATGGAATGGCACCACTAATATTCTCCAGAAAAGAAGTTTATGACGCAGACATTTACTAGCAAACTAACGTGCACCGTCTTCTGGGGGCAAGAAGGAAGTCATCCTCTTGGATTTTTTGGAACCAGGAGCGACTGTTATCTCTGACTAGGGCTGTGGCAATACGCTCTGTTAGACAGAGAAGTCGGTGATGATTTCAAAAAAGCGATAAAAGCTCAAACGTAAAGCTATGACGGTAACACAACTCGCAGAAGCAGTTTACAGTAGCATATACTTAATGCAATCTGTTGTTTTGGAGTTACCATCGATTTCTCTGTCTATAAGAGCGTATTGTCATAGCCCTAACTCTGATCGTTGCGTTGAAACTTTCACCAGGTTGAATGCCCGGATTGCCACGTATACGACCAGAGGAACGAGAAAATTTTCGGCTTCAACACGACAACGCCAGACCACACACAAGTTTGAAGACCACAGAATGTGTTGCAAAGTTTGGCTGGACGGTGCTGCCCCACCCACCGTAAAGTCCCTACCTGGCACTGTCAGACTTCTACTGGTTTGAACCTTTTAGGGAAAGATTACGAGGGCAGCGTTTCCCTGACAACATCGCAGCAATCGCAGCCATGCAAATATTCACCGCCTCGACGGGTGCTGACTTTTACGATAGAGGCATTAGGGCTCTTGTTCATCTCTAGCAAGAGTGCACTGAGAATGGTGGTGATTGCGTAAAAACAATAAATTCTAAAGCACAAACGGTCGCTCGTTCAATGGTGCCACTTCCATTTTCGTAGATCTTTAAATTTTTATCTTAAGAAATAGACGGCATTACTTTTGGAACGACCTTCATACCTATGTTGAAAAAAAAAAAAAAAATGCCGAGTTTCATGGCATTTCATCTTACAGCCTGTTTTTTTGCGGAGGAACTTGTGGTGCTTTGATTCGTGATGCTCCGGTGTCAGTTAGCTTTCATGCTTAAATTCTGCTGCCTTGGACTCTCATTCATTTACATTTATTCTGCAGATGAGAGCGAATACAGAAGGCTACAGATTCTTACTCTCTTCCAATTCTCGAGGTGGCTGTCAAACACTCAAGTTTTTCCCAAATTCAACTTATTTCTACGATTACTTTGATATGTGAGTATACTAAATATTCTACTTTCTGCTGTATATGTGGGGTTTAGCATAGTAAATAACATTGTGTATTACATAATGGTTTCTTTCACAAAAATTGCTGTGAAAAGCTGCGAAACCAATATTTTCTATTATATCCAGGAGCACATCGTAAGTTAATGTATTAACAACGATGAGTAAAAAATGTATCAAACTCTATCATTTAAATGTGTTTAAATAAAGTGCTGACGCTTGTGCTTAAGATCTATCAACCAGTACTGAGCAATAATGAAATACTCGTGCAGCAGCTAGTTCCTCAATGAGACTAGCCAGTGTGCATGTAGTAAAAGCACTTCCATCAAGGGGGCTACACCCGGAAATGAATGGTCAGTCTCGTGTTAGGATCTATAGAGTACGTAAATAAATAAAAAGCAATGGAACAATGCGTATGTCTACATAATAGTACCACGCATGTTCTATTTTATTTTTCTGCATGCCAGAGAGGGTATCCTAAACTATCAACTTCAGCTGCGCAAAAATCAAATCACACCAGAGTTCATAAAACTTGCAACATTGCAGCAATGGGGACCAGCGTAACCACACCGGCACCTACACCGCCCAGCCTCGCTCCTTCACCGCTGGTGGCAGCATCACCCTGTCCTCCCTGCCTTTTTTGGGTGAGTGGATGTGAGATGGGTGAGATGTAGTTCACTTATGGCAATAATGAATAATAATAAGATGATTGTGATTTCATCTAAATACTGTTCCCATTAACTAAGGCGATCAGCACCCTGAGGATTTATCTAGCTCAACGAAAACTGACGTGCGCGGGTGGAAATAGCTTTATTATTATTAGTTACACTAGACTGATGACGTGGGAACGGAGAAACTCCATGAAATTTGTCAAAGACCACTCAACCAGCCTAGCGAGCGAAGAAAAAAAAACAAAGAAAAGGAAATCCAAGATCACAGAATGGCTCTGCGTACAGATCGTTTCAAGCTGTCAATACCCGCACCAGCATAGACAGAGTCACCAAGACGATTCCAAACATCCCCACATGATGGAAAAAAACGTGAATACTGGCCCGTATGTCGTCGTACCGGTTCAAAGGCAAACTCATGAAGAGAACCAATACGCTAAGTATATCTCACCCTAACAAATGGCTTCTGAAGAAAATCAGACAGTGCAAGACTAGGGCAACAGAAGGTTTTATACAGAAAGTAGAACCTGCACCAACTCTGCGACGGTGCGCCAGATCACGAGGCACAACACCATCCAGCCTGAACGCACATCGGCGAACCACTTTGTCAAGCAAACACAGATGACACTCGGCAGCAGAACCCCAGACTACGGAGCAGTATTCAGGAAGAGGGATGACATTGCATTAAAGCAGAGACGGGTTAACTTTACCGAGCCAAAGACCCTCGAAGCAAGTCTCATACGACCAATTTTCCGCGATGCTCACGAGGTAACCGTGGGGCTCAAACGTCAACTTTGGACGGAAATTGATACCCACGCTAACCAGCCCATATCAGTGAGCTCACTGAGCAGCAAAATCCGCTCTCACTTTGCGAGAACGAAGCTAGAAAATTGTGAATAAAAAATAATACAATTAAAACTGCAAGTACCTTAAACCCTCGAAAAGTAGTGTGCCTTTCGATAAAGTAACTCGACTCAATGGTGTCGATCTCACTTCTGTAGTTAATTAGGCTGCTTCTCTTACCTGGGTCATAAAATCACAAGCGATTTTCGCGATAACTAGGATACCGAAAAAAAAAACCGTCAAAGCTCCACGCAGTAGGCAACATGCTATTCAGGAAGTTAGGTCACAACTCGAAAGAGTTTAAATGTCAGTTACTCTCGAGTTATTGCTATCCCCTGTTCTGTAACTCGCTTTAGTCTAGTTTTAAGCAGAAGTTGATCCGACGATGTAGCCTATGTATATAGCGCCTGCGGTTGAATTTACCGAAGTTGCCGATCTATGAGCTTCTTTTAGAACCCTCATAGCAAGAGAAGAGTTTTGGAAACGAAAGTGTCGAGTGAACATGTTAGCAGCCTCATCTAGCGGTGCCTGTACCTAGAGATACATGAGATTGCTTAACTTCTGTTTCATTATTGCACCCTAAAACCGGACTCTGCCTCCATCTTGTTGGCGTCCCGTGCAACAAAGACGATTACCGCTAGTTATAACCCGTCCTTGTAACGGGCTTCACGTTCCTTTCTATAGCTGCTTCTCTAGACAACACTTTTTAGGAATTGAAATAGCTTCTCTGCCACGACGCTAAAACAATTCTCGACTATAGTTCACAGGTCTGCGTTGAAAATCGCTATCTGCCAGATGATACGCGAATCTAGATTAGTTTTTGACGCTGGTTCTAAAAATCCCACTCACTTTGCTCAATGAGCTCAGCTTTCTTAAATAGAAAGAAGCACATGTTTAAAAATCAAAAATGCTGTCTAAGTGTTGATGAATGGCACATAATAGGAAATATTATCGATTATTTCACAAAATCTTTGCAAAATACTGCTAATTTTCCAATGGTACCAGACTGCAATAGAAAAAAAGTAGTCATGGAAGAATGGTCTTTTCATGGACTTCCGGTTGTGTTGAACAGGCTGCAAGTCCCTCTTTAGACACCAACAGTAGTCAGCCAAAAAGTTTAGATCCCGTCGGCCTTGATGTCGTTCCTCCACACCGCGAAGATCTTGGTGAAAGCCAAGATCATGTTGCTTGTTCTTGCGATTTTAATGCCTTTGAGATCTGTCGTGCAATAATAGCAGTCTGTAATATGATTCCTGATTTCCATTCAAATCATCGGGATAGCAAACGGCATCTTCTTCCTTTTCTTATTCCGCCAGTCCAGTAAATTCTTCACACATGTATTGCCGCACACTTGGGGGCAAATGGCTAATCCTAATGCTTTAGCCTCATTTCAAATTCAGTAGTCATTATATGTCTCATTTGTCAAGTTCATAATTTTTGCTTGGCAGTTGAGAAAAACAACATGGCCGCACATCTAACAAAACTTATCACGGTGGTTTCTTCAGTTACGATTCATAATTACGTGATAATACAGATCTGAACAGTTACAACTATATATTTTCAGGTGATTGATATCGTATATGGGAACAACAAAACCAATGAGCAATTTTTACTATGCTATAGACAGCAAGAAATATGCTAAAATACAAATATCCCATATTTTTAAAACCAGAGCTGACTCGTGAAAACAAATTACACTTTCGAGTTCAGCATCAAAAAACTATCCCAAAATATTTGGAAGAATCTCGAAGGCAGAATTTTTTTTGAAGTGCAGGCCAGTGGATCTATAGTCAGACCCGGGTTCCTCTCAACTTCGCTCGTTAATACATTATGTGACGTGGCACGCCTGGAAATTACTCTTCAGATCCCTCCGTCAGTACTTAAAATGGAAGCTCAAGACTTCTTAGATTTTTTATAGTTCGATGATCTCTTCACATGAACTTCGGTATTTAACTCCAGTACATGTTCAGTTTCCAACTCTGAGTCGCTGGCAGTCCCACATGATGGTAAATTGTGCTTCTCACCCACCATAAAATTTCATTCGACTCTTGCATAATAACTTAGGACAGTTAAAGTATTTCTTTTTCAAGGATTTGACCACCGTTTGTTTAGATGTGAGCAGAACTAATTTGTTTTACTGTAGTATGCGCATGCAGATATCACTACTCAGTGGATAAATAGCTTAGTTCGGAGAAGTGTCCGCTATTATTTCAAAACCACATAGCTGCCTAACAATTTGGAGGGCAATGTGATTTGAACATTGAAATGCGTGGTATTGAGAAAACCGAGCGGCCAGTTTATGATTTCTGTGCGAGTAAAGTATTTTCATTTGACCCATATCGCGGAGAGATCATTTCAAAATAGAAAAAAATAACAAATAATGTCGTTCCATTAATGAATGCTGTCATGTTTTAAGGTAACACATGAAAAAGAAGGGTTGTTCTACATTTTTGCTGCGATGTTCATTACTGAAGTTAAGTAGTGGATGCTGGCGTGCATGCAGTTGCAGTTGGCACTGCATACATCTCACTAATGCTTGTATCGTCTCACTGCAGAACTGGGCGCCGTGTTGGGCTCGGCAAAACTCAGCGTTCTGCTAGCAGATGAAGATCTTTTGGTGCTACTCTCCTGCACTGAGCTGGACTCGGCCCGTATCCGTAAGTACTGCGCTATGTTNCGGTCTGCTGATCTAGAGCAAAACGAAGAAGAGCAACGACCCATACCTGGTGGGAAAACGGCTACCCGTGAAACTCGCTCGCGATTATCACCCTCCCCGTGGAAAACCGTCCACAACAGACGTTAGCGGAGATCGACTGGCACACATATAATATAAAAGTGAAAAACAGGTTTACTGCTCTTGATGATGGTGACGATAATGTAGTAACGTCTGTTCGCTCCAAAATTAAACCCGTGAGCGAAGAATAGCAGTGCGGTTCTCCTCAGTTACGCGATCTTAAGAAGTCGGAGATTTTTTTTTTTTTATCAGCCTCCAAGCCATTAAAGGGAACGCAATCGTGCTCCAATTCCTGGTCAGCGATCGATAAAAACATTTCTTGTTGGGGATAAAATAGTCTACGGGCCTTCAAAAAGGGCAACAGAGATCGGAAAGTCATCTGCAGACCTCAAGCTTCCACTTCTGATGTTGTTGGGACCCAGTCACCCAACCCGCTTTTGCATGGCGTTGCGTTGGCCAAAGTCAGGGTGTGAAATAAAAGAAGACGTACGATAAAAATAGTCTGAGAATTACTGGCGTAACAAACAGCTGCAGACCGGTACATACGAGTGGAGCGCAACGTAAACGTAGTGGTTACCGTTCAGGTATGATCGCGTACTACGCGAAAGCGTGAGACACTCAACTAAGATGCAGAACNTGCTTTAAGTAAATTAGACGAATCCGAACCAGATAAACATGGCTAAAATTATTTGCAGTCTGTTCGCAAGCCGTTACATTTCCCCCCCTCAAGTGCAAAATTTAAAAATTATTGCACTTTAATGACATAACCACATGACTATAGACAGGTTAATACATAGAAAATTTACGCCCTAATTTCTTGAAAGACTAGTAAATTTACAAACACTTTAGTATTTACAACATGTGAACGCACAAAAATATCAAACCAATTTTCTAAAGAACACGGAACAAGAACACAAACCCAAAGACTTTGTTTAGAAATACTAAAATAGATAGACTTTTTCTTTATTAACGAATAAAACGAAAATTCTGCAGGACTTTTAAATTACGTAGGTACACATTTTCAGCTTATCTACTAATCTCGTGCATTCTAAGGAAAGATAGAACAAGGGATAGAAAGAAGAACACGCGGAACACCAATAGGTGGCAAGACACGGACGCCGAGACGCCCATCAGAGTGAGGCGCGCCCAAGGAGAAAGTAGAAAGCAAAAATTCTACAGATTACGGAAATGTACTTAGAAAGGAGAGCCACGAAAAAGGCATTCTAAGAGCCTTGATGAAGGAAAGGAAACATACAGCTATATCTAAAACATGACTACGGAAAAAATGCACGAGAAGTGAAGCGAGCATACAGTTGTAAAATTTATATAAAATTTTACTTTTTAGTTTTTGCTTTGTACTCTATTGCAACACGTTGCACATGCGGATATTCCATTACAGGACCTCTAGATCTAGTCCTCCTAGTACATGGTAACGAAGTCACAACATCGGAAATTTCTGGTACAATACCTGTATTATTTGGAACACNATTTATATAAAATTTTACTTTTTAGTCTTTGCTTTGTACTCTATTGCAACACGTTGCACATGCGGATATTCCATTACAGGACCTCTAGATCTAGTCCTCCTAGTACATGGTAACGAAGTCACAACATCGGAAATTTCTGGTACAATACTTGTACTATTTGAAACACCAACAGGAGACATTCGCTGTAGCCATTCCTCACCAGCATTAGACTTTAACTCGCGTATACTGTTTTTCATGTACCTTAAATGATTAGACATAGCCTCTTGAAGATTTGTGGACGTAGCATTAGAGTCACTAATTGTTTCTTGCTGCATCGAGTTCACGAATACCGTACGCGCAACATTCAGAATGCCTACATCCGAAAGGAAAGACTCTTTTACATCCACCGACTGATCCAACCATGCAAGGAACTTATCTAGCGAATTGTCAGTTTCAATACAAGTGTTGACACCTATTGATGAGAATCTGTCAGAAATTGTTAAATCTGGCATAAGACTTGCATTTGAGGACAATGGTGACGATGCCATGCGCCTAGGGGTACCTAAGTCACCAATTGAAGCATGGAACATTTCTTTAGTCTTTTCCTCTGTGCAGACGTTTTCTGGCGGCGATTGACGAGGCACTGCGCCAGCAAGAAACTCTGCACATTGGAAATCATTACCTGCTGACATTTTAAAAGTTTCAGATTCGGAACCCGTGCTATCTATTCCTCTTTGATCGACATTTTCTTCTTCACTTGTAGTTAGGTTTGCAAGGGAATAAAACTCTTCAGTAGAAGCACTACTTTCGCTATCGGACAGTGCTCGTTCTGAGTTTCTGGCCTGCTTTTGACAATGCTCTAACAAATAATCTGGGGGATCATGCCATGGCTTCAATTGTCTGTGATGAGCTTTAGAAATGTT
>LQNS02278096.1:2239981-2253545 GCA_001587735.2 Parhyale hawaiensis | reverse complement strand
CATACAAACAAAGTGGCGTCCGGTGGCCGGACAATGGGGGCGGCCTGATAACGCGCAGGCCACGCGCTATGCCGCGCAGAGGAAGAAAACGAAAAACAAAAAGGTAGAAGTCTAGTGGGACTAGGTCGGCCACCTTGATCAGCTGCCCCTTTTCCGAAACAGAAGGGGAAATATTGAGAGCCTACCTAACTTTACAAAACAAACCTCGTCAGAAGGATCTGCGGCAAACTGCAACATCCCTCGCGTAAAAGGCACTGGGGACCCTGGGGTCGTGAGGCCCAAATATATTGTGGCAGGGGTGGCAGGGAAAGGACCAGCCAGAATAAACTTCTGAGGGCGCCCACTTGGGAATCGTATGTCTACCGAGTGGTGTTGTCAATAGGATTCCGAATGGTAGCCATGTAGCAAATTATGTGTGGTAACCAAACGGGACGAAGCTATAGAAACAAGGTGAACACCCTCTTGGACTACTTTAGAAAAAAATAGATGTGGTGATAAAACCAATAATTCTGCTACGTGGCAGCCACGTCAGCCCAGTGTGGCAGCGACAAAAACAATTTAAAAATCACTTTACCAGGTGAAAACTACATTAGTCCCATCTTGCATGGGCATCGAGATTCTATACTTATATAATGCCCATACTTATCAAGACTAACGGCAAACGCGGACTACAATTCGGCCCTTAGGGACTCCGTACTATTATGCAACTGACGAATTCTCATCGCGCGCTCTCTATTGCAATCGCGGACTGTATTCTTTCATTTTCGATTACTGCGGCAAATAAACTGTGTAATTGGCTTTGTTGCTGGCCAAGACTTTGTTAATGTATAAAGTAAAATAAATCTCACCTTAGTGAAAGTTGGTGATCTGAAAAACCACAACTAGGTACAGAAACTAATTCAAATTTGTTTTTTTTTCATACAGTATTTCAAAAGTTATGAGCTGTTGTGTATATTTAACCAATTTTAACTGTCAAGCGTTAAATTACAAATAGTCTAAAATGTATATTTTAGAGAATACAACAGCTCAGCTTCAATGTAAGCAAACAAAATGAATGAATTTAATAGCTATGCTCTAGAGAAGAGGGTTATTTGTCGACGTAACTCCTATTCTTTGAAATTACGTAAAATCGGCTTCTCTATTGAGTAATTCAGTGGGTAAACTTGAGCTGATCACATGGTTCCAGCAGCATCACTAATTCTCAGTCAATGATTAATCTTTCATGAAAATTGGACTCGTCATTCATAAAACCCGTTTCAAATTTGATCACAGCTGCTTAATAGGATTAAAGTCAGGAGATCAAGGTGGCCAAGTCATAAGACGCTCTCCTGTTATACTCAGAGTTATGAGGGACTAGAGGCATAAGACTATCACCCGCGCAGGGCGCAAATTCCATCGCCGTCATTTTTTATGGCCAGCTAATCCTAGTTTCTTTTTGGCGTGGGTCAGCTCCAGTGTGGGAACACCTTCGTGCATGGGCTCCCCGTTTCTATCGTCATAAGTATGTCCTTTGCTTCTCCCTCTGTTAGATCGCCGTTGTTGTAGAAGTAGGGGCGCACGCGCACCATGGCGACGCTTAAACTATACAATATAATCTGCTCTGGAATGCGGTCGACAGATTATTAATCGTCGACCACACCTACGAACGAAAACGAAATGAAACTAAGAGTCAACAGGCGATAATTAAAGGGTTCAAACTAAAACATCAAAATAATAACAGATGTCGACTAACAGATAAAACTAATTAACGTTTCGGGAAGTTTATCCCATCATCAGAAAATTTTATTAAAACCACAAAAGATGCCTAACAATTTTATTTAAGATGACCTAAAAATTTGGCATATGTTGACCGGGTGGGACCTAAAGGGCGAATGAGCAGGGTGCGCTATTTGGCTCTTATATAAGGGTCGAAACGGAAAGAGAAGTGGAGGCAAACGGGTAAGCACAGTCGGACTACAAAGTGTCAGCCATGGGTTGTGACGAGTGGTACATCTGTAGTCATTGTATTGAGGCTAGGTTGTGTTGGATATACAGTACAGGAGGTTCCTGTCGCCCCGGTGGCACTATCGTCTCTCACGACGATTTTGCGTTCACGTTAGCTTTCCTGCGCGCGCCGCCACTAAAATGAACACTACCTAGGCAAAACTAATCTAGCCTAACCTAACCTACCCTTACCTAACCTCCCTACCTAACCTTCTAAACTAACGTTACCTAACCCAACCTAACCTAACCCAACCTAACTCAATCTAACCTTTCTAACCTTACCTAGCGTTACCTAACGCTTTCTAACGTTATCTAACGTTATCTAACGTTACCTAACGTTACCTAACCTAACCCATCTTAATCAGCGATACAGCGATTAGCGCGGCGCACCAACTTGAACGCCGCTCACGCGCAGACGATCTGCGTACACAAACACGCACACATCTCCGTCGTAAGAGACGATAGCGCGCCCTGGTGAAGAGACGATAGCGCGCCCTGGTGCACCTGTATTGGATTTGGAGTCGACGCTGCGGACAATGTTTCAAAATTTTAAAAAAACATTGGCTTATTTTTAAATTCTATTTGAAGCTTTGGATAATTCAGTATTACAGCAACATCTTACTGTGTTAACCAGCCTAAATTTCTGCAAAAATCTAACGTATTCAATTTCGACCATCTTCGATCCTCTCACCTGATGAGCTGAGGACAGTGAAACGTACGTCGTGGGTTACCAAATTTCTACTTAGTGCTTCTCATCGTTTTCTTCAGAATTTAATATAATGCCATTTCAAGAAAATATATATATATATATATATAGAACTATATATGCTTAAATCTTCAACGAAAACATTATCACCTCTCTCACTTTGTTCTCGGGTGATAATGAAGGGGAATGAGATGGAGCAGTATAGTGCAAGAAATTCATTCGACGGCCAGGTGACAATGGTAGGTCATCGCGTCATGGTGACAAATGCTCATTTCCAAACACTACAGGATGTATGCTTGACTCGCATGCTTGATACCCTCTGACACTCGATGAGGTCCGATAAGCTCATCATCTATAATACTCGGCCAAAACATATCACCTCGACCCCTTTGTTGGCGTCGCATTCGATAGGAAATAGTTGCCCCAAGAGGACTTCATACTTTGGTCCACGTGTCTCATTTTTTATCTCTCCTTGGTTTGGTGTTAGGATTCTCCTATAATGAAGACAATATTCAGCAATCTCACCCGAGCTCCTGGGCTAAAGCTATGAGAGACAAGCCTTCTGCAAGGCCTCCATGCATCCACTCCTTTCCATAGCCACAAAGCGTCATTTCTGGACATTTTCTGAGAGCTGTAATGAAGCGGGTTGCGGATAGAGAGAGTGGTTCACAGAACAAGAAAATTCACAACTGTAAGAATATCACATAAAATCAAGCGAAACTTGGTAACGTCATGCAACTAGTTGTAACTTTTTAGCAGGGTTGGCATTGAATAAATCAAAATGATTGAATCAATTGAATAAACCAATGGATTTTTTATTTCTTTAATATTATTATTTCTTCATAAAATGAAATATATTTACAGTATCAAATGATTAACTCTTATGAGCATTTATGCAACATCATTTCCATCTTTCAAGAAACCTATGGTTCCCTAAATAGAGTTCTACAACCTGTACATACCTCTATGTAGCTACCTACATAGTTGAAACAAGAGGAAGCACCTGCTTAAATTTTCATGATGCTGAAATGCTTCAGTGCTCTGATTTAAACTAATCTCTCATCTAATAATCCCTTATCTTAGTAAATGTCATTGCAACAGGGTTACCATTGATTTAATAAAATTTATTTTATCAACTGACTTTCCTGCAAAAAACAATTATTTTTTGTGTAACTCTTTGATTTTTTCATGAAATGGAATTTTTTGTACACAAGCAAATGATTAACTCTTATCAGCACTTATACAATACAACACCAGTTCTATCTTTTAACATATCAATGGTTCCTCTTGATACAATTCAAAAACCTGTACCTCTACATACCTAGCTACCGTACATGATTAAAACAAGAGGAAGTGCACTATCTAGGTAGCTAACTATCGCTGCTGCAGGGATAGCGCTAATTTTTTCAATCAATTGATTTTTTTATAAAAAATCACGATTTATTTTTAGTTTGATTTATTTGATTTTTTATTAAATAGAATACTTTTACACCATCAAATGCTTACTTGTTATAAGCATTCATGGAACACGACTCCATTTTTCTTCAACTCAGCTACGTAATACTAGAATTCATCAACCTACACCTCTACATAGCTGAGGTGAGAGAGAGATGCATGCTTGAATATTTATGGTATTTAAATAATTTGATCCTGCTGCTGCTGCTACAGAAATATTCATTACCTTTAAGACTGTCTTCACAGCTGTACAGTGAGATGCTATGAGTCTCATGTTAAATTAGGTGGGCTTTTCCTTTGCATTTTCACCGATTAAAGCAACTTGAACTTGTTCACCACTCATGGAAAAATGTGGTCAGCCAACTGAAAATATCATTTACCTACCTACACGTATATAGCTCTATTTTACTGAGCTACCTATCATCTCCAAGCTTAGCCTAGAGTTATTTTACTATTATTTCTCAGGAATTGCATGGCTAATTATTACTCCATCGTTTAGTACGCTAGATTTTGCAGTACTCAACTTGACTTTTTTGAAATTGCCTTAATTTATGTTTTTTCACTGTATGTTGAAAATTTTAAGCGCAAGGAAAGCAGGAAAGCCCTTGTTTTATGAGTAAGTATTATCCTTAGCACACTGTAAAAAAAACTATGGAGAATTATTGTATCAGGGTATTTCACATTGAGAAAATATGGAAAATCAAAAAATCAAACAAATCAGAAAAACAAATCAACCAAATAAATCACCCACCTTGCTTCTTTGAATACTTACTTTCACTTATGTGACACGCATATTACTTCAGAAATTAACAGCTAGTGTTGACTTGAAAAAAAAAAAAAATTCTCCACCACAGGAACGCCAAATTTACGATCGAGGAATACAACTCCCATCACCGACATCAGATCGCCGGACTCTCCAGGTCTATATAGACCTGCTTGAAAATTGATAAGACTAGAATAAGAGTTGGGATATTTTAGTTATATTAGGAAACACCAGAGCTTGCGTGCTAATGTTAGTTGATGTCAAAGTTTCAGTAGGATTACATGTTAGTTCAATATTGTATAAAAAGGTATAAAAACCTTGGACTTTTTGGCCAAGCAATGTACTGTAGAATGTAGATGTCTCATTTTTTTTTTTTTTGCAATGTCATTTGAAAGATTCAAAATATTGTTTCAGAGCAGCTGCATGTCCTCGTACCGGAGGTGAAAAGTGGCGTCATCAGCGAGGAGGAGGCCAACTCGACTGTTGCTGCCATGAAACTGCCTCTAGTGAAGCACCTCACAGCGTCGTGTGGACGATCTCGTCAGGAATTTTTTAATAACATACGAACTAAAATAACAGCATGTGCGCTTTACAATACCGTGAAATTTCGTTACATCCTGCAACTTATTCAAACTGGTTCTGTGGATTTTAGGACCCTCTTTGGGTTCGGTGGAAGAAACAATGTTTTTTTTAGGGAGGCGATGCAACATCCGCTCTTCCAAGCTCAGCCACCAGCAACATCGGCTCAGCAAGTATTGTACTCTCAATCCCCAGCCTCCCCAAACCCTACACCACAGCCGTACCTTCGAGCAACTCCCGAAACTGTCCTCAGCAGTGGAGTGGGTTACACTGGGGCAGGGATCACTCCAATGTTCACTGCAACATATCCAACAACTCAGCCACAATTTACTGCCCAACCAATGTACCCCGCGGCGTACGAAGTATTTGTCAGACCTACTTTCTACCGCTCTGGCCCCCAAGCGCTTCCCTATAACTACCCGCTTTCTTCTCACAGGGAATTACTGCCCAGGCAAGCTCGCACTGCAAACGTTGCACAATTTATTGAGCAAGTTTTGTCCACTCTTCTGGATGTAGTGGGCGACGTTGTCCCTCCATTGGAACCGATATTTAGAGCAAAGGCAGCGAAACTCTATTTATTCATGTTGGCGTGCTTTTTCTCGCCTTATTTATCAGAAACTTTGTGATTGGTAGGTAAGGCAATGGTCATTTCTGTTAAGGAGCGGCAGAAAATTGATGCGCATGTATTGTAATTAAACAAGCACCTTAATACTAAACAAAATATTGATCTGTTTATCCATTTACCTACAAATTCACTTCATTCTTCATCTCTGAGTGCATGCAGAAAAATACCGGTACCGTTTCAAGTATTTCTTGATCGGCAACATATGATAGAACCTCTGTACTCTTGAACGGTAGCAACGGACGTTACGTGCTGCACAGTTGTGCTGAGGGTCCGGGGAACGATCCCGAGGCCAGGAGCTGTCTCTGTCATGACGCTCTGCGTTCTGAATTAGAAAATTTGCTTGGTGCGCATAGCTATCGTGTGTGTACATACATACCTTTGGGCGAAGGGCTGGAGGGTCGTGGAACCTTCCTCGGTGCCATTGTTCTTAGCTACCCTTCGTCAACTGCAGCTATACTGACTCTTTTGGGGCCAGCTGGCCAATGTCTGCCGCACGAACCAGTGCGTGTGGGGGGTTTCCCAGTGAAGAGCGCATTCAAAGTTTACTTTACCTATACGTTTTAACTTTTTAGACTCATATATTAACATAATTATTTACTTAGAATATCATTTCACGAACTGCAAAATTTTCCTAAGAATGTGATTGCCTGTTTGTGGCACAGAAAAGCATGTTCAAACGAACGTATCTGTGTTGGTTCTGGCCGGAATTGCCTACACGCCACTCTCGCAATGGCATGTCAATGCGCATGAATTACCTAGTACAAGCAAGTACTGTACCCGGGAACAATGTCTGCATTTGCAATCTGGAAATGGAATGTAAAAATATATTACACTTTAATCACAGTTGCCACGCCAGTTTTTAACCCTCGTACATATTGCTGAGGTTCCGAATAATTATGGTCTTCCACACCAGTTTTTATGTCTCGTAGATACTGCTGAGGGATTCTCGTGTCTAAAAGAAGCAGCTATGCGTCTACTAGAAGATTTGCAAAATGTCAGCCACTTAATATGCGCCACCTCGTATCGTTCGGATATCTTCCTACATTTGGAGTAAATCTGAATTCAGCAAGCTGTGTGTTTCTTGCTATTTAAACGGACGCAGCAACGTTGTAATTACCGTATTCGGCCGTCAGAAGTGACGGCAAAGAAGTTGTGATAGTTCTTTTTGATCATTCTTTATTTAATATTTTGCTTATAGAACTGCCAAATGAAAAGAACTTGGGCTTTCTCGACTTCATTTCAGTTGAGTGGCAAACTCTGTTATGCTCTTCCGTGACGTGCAAAAAAAAATTAATACATTTATCAGGCACTCAGGAATCACTTTAAAACTAGAGCACTCTGAGAGCGTATACGTCCGCCAAGCGAAGCAACGGTAGCAAAAAAATTAAATTGGTTCCGAAACCATAATTTTTTTTGTATAAACTTCAAAATCTCATCATTCGTGCCTTTTCATAGTAATAACAGCTTGTGCAATTATCTTGAAGATCCGTTCATAACTTTTTGAGTTATACTCCTAACAAACGCTATGACAAACGTGAGCTTTTTGAGTTATACTCCTAACAAACGCTATGACAAACATGAGCCAAACATACAAACGAACAATCCGATCTGCAACAAAATTTAATCAGTTATGTCTTTTAACATTACTAAAGCCGGGGCTACACTATGCAAGTTTTATTGCATGCAACTGAATGCAATTTGATTGCATGTGCAACTTTTATTGCACAGCAGACTACACTGTCCTAGCCTCGCGCGGCTGCAACTTGCAAGTCAGTTGCTTATTGGAGATGGACGTGACGGAAGAAACTGCGCTGTGGTCCATTGTTCTTGTGTGCGCTTTGAAGAAAGCGAAAGAGAAGAACGTGGTAAAAAAAATGGCTTCAACGACGAAAGTCATTGGGAAGCTATCAACGAATTTTCAGTGAACTTCGACTTGAAAATGAAAAGGACTTTCAGAATTAGTTGAGGGTACCTGTGCACATATTTGACAATATATTCGCTAAAATTAAACCTCACTACGGCTTCCGGCGACTAACTGAGACAATGGAGGTACAATCTCCATCACTGCAAAAAGATTAAATGGTTGTCATTTTTTCATGAACAGGCGCATTATTTGTTTATAAGTGTGCCTCCGCCGCGCATAGACGTACGATAGCATGTCCACCCCAAGCACATGAATTACTTAAATACACAGATGAAATTACATTGTCAGTTAAAATTTAAATGAGTGAACAATGAATAATCTAAATCACCGAGCGGTTAACATTATTGAACTGTGTTAAAATATAATTTCACTGTTTGTCTCGTGTTGTTAACTTCTCACAATGATTCCTGTGATTTATACTCTTCTATTAATGACGTCATTATCGCGTAATAAGCCATTGCGGACAATACAGTCAACAGAACTACCCACCAGCGACTGACTTAATTGCGGCAATCCTCTGGTTGCAGCAATAAAAAATCCTACATGAACGGTTCTCTTGCAACCGCGTGCAATTGGGTTGCATGCAAGTTTATTGCAGGCGGTTGCAAGCAGTTGCACGAAAAATTGCATAGTGTAGCCGGGGCTTAACAACCTCTATGAATTTCATAAAGATCGATTTTTCATTTTTTTTAGTTATTGTGCTAACAGGCATAAAATTAAAAACAGGGACAAACGAACGAACAGCAGATCATTACCAAAATTTGGTTATTTACTCTTTGTTATATATCTAACAACTCATGTTCATTTCATAAAAATCCCTCTATAACTTTTTGAGTTATGGCATTGAGAAAAATGAGGCAGACAAACACACAAACGGATGGACATATCTTCACCAAAACTAAATCATCTGTTCCCCCGAACATACCAAACAATCCCTGTAAATTTCATCCAAATCGGTTCATAGCTTTTTGAGTTATCTTGGTGAGAGACAGACAAACAAACAGACAGACAAACACGACGAAAATATAATCTCCTCGGCGAAGCTAAAGATCTTTTGACTGTGGTAAAACGGGAAAAGACTTCCGATCAAAATTCATCCAAGAAAAGTTAGTTAAGAAAACTAAGAACGTTGTTGCTCAAATAACAAGACGATCAGCAAATCTTCCAAAATCAGTGAAAATAACTGAAGCTACAAATAATACAAAGTAACTGACTACAGAAAAAACGTGTTTGGCGAGCACATTCTCCTGTAACGCAAGCATACCCTTAGTCTGAAGCGTGTACTCAGCTACCCTGTGGGGCCTGTCCCTAGTCACTAACAAGCGATGGCATGCCTGCGACAACAGAAAAGTCCCAGTTGAAGCGTGCTATAGAGAAGGATACTCGGCATGCTACCAAACCAAATCAAAAAGGAATCACTGGCATCTTTGTTGGCTGTGAACTATTTTAGGCACAAATGGTAATGCCGACAATTGGGGAGCTTGCAGAAAGTCTGAGCCTCCTAACCCCCATGCAAAGATGCTCTGAGGATACACATTGTTGCTGGGGTTTGTTGCCATCGTAGGGGCATCCTATCGTCGACTTGGGGAGAGGGCCTGAGCAACGGGGGAAAAAGTCGAAGAGCCGAAGAGAGAAAAGGAAACGCGCAGCCCCAAGTGTGTCTAGCCAAAGACTGCTCGCCATAAGATCAGTGGGGTAATAAGGACATGAGAAAAGGTGATTCGCTATCTGACCACCATGGCAGCAGAGCTAACAGAAAGGATCATCAATCTATCAAAATCGAAATGTATTGTCGGTTAGGACCGAACAGTGGCGGAAACACAGCTGAGAGAGGATAGAGCGCAAAGGTCTGTGGTGAAGAGACACCCCCGCACGCAGAGGAGGGCGTCGATAGTCCAGAACTCTACCGCGGGGATGCGCAGCTCAAGCTGCTGCAATTGTTGAGGTATGAAGTGCTGGTAGGCAGAATCCCTTCTGTGAGGATGAATGCAATATCCTCTTGAAAATTTTTGATCGGACAATATGTCGCTCGTATACGACGAGGGCCGAAATGAGCTCGGATTGCAGCGTGAGCTGAATGGTGTACTCGCGAAGCACAGAAAAGGCACTGTTTTGGCGACAACCACACACTGCCGCCAGCTGAAAGGGTCGATGTTTCGTGATGGAGGTGATGTGCAGATGCCCTGCAATGGGGGCCGGAGACTATGAGCAGAGCTGTATCTCGCAGTGGCATGCAGCTTGCCAACAGCTATTTTTGAGATGTTGTGAAACCAGACCGGGGCCTCGTAGAGCTTGACGCTTTAGATAATGGCCCGACAGGTCAGTTGTAGGGTCTGCTTTTGTTGCCACCATCTGGCGCCCTCAAGGGAGGAGAGGATCTGCAACCGGGAAAAGTAACTGTCGCGAACGTAATCCGCGTGAGCGGGATACCCGAGGTGTGTATCGAACACCGCGCCCAAAATTTTGGGATTACTCTCCAGTGTTATGTCCGTAGCCTTCATCTTGCTTTCAGGGTCCAGCTTGGACTGCTGAAAGTCTGAAGTGAACAGAGTGGAGTGAGAGACGGTCAGAATTGTTTCCCGAGCCCAGGCCTCGATTGCCGCTGCATGCGCCGACGAGTTCCTCGCTGCCTTGAAGTACTCGAGTGTCGGAGAATAGGACCGCAAAATCGTATCCATATGAGAAGGTGATGTCGCTTTTCTGTGGAAAGTTATTGACGTACAAATTAAAAAAGAGCTGCGAGATGACCAATCCATGTGAAAAGCTCATATGGCGATCTTTTACCTGCCCATAGAGAAGACTAAGTATGCTTGATGAGGCAAATTATCAGGAATTAGTGTGGTACAATGTTTATAAAGACAGACCAGACATTCCAACACCATGTGGGCAAGGTTGGGAAATAGATGATAGACAGCTAAGCATCAAATGAATAGGATTAGATTAGATAGGCGGCAGTAGACGACCCAATAGGCCCATTCCCAAGGAGACACCGGAACTCACGCCCGACCCTCTATGAGCTATTGCCATTATGTTAGTAGGATATAGAGGACTGAAGAAAAGAGAGACAAAGAAGGAGAGAGAAAAGGGAAGAAATCCCTGCCACATAGATGATCATGAACGTACGCAAGCACGATCAAGAGCTGCTGATGTGCGGAGCTTAGAGATGTCAAACTGTGTAGTTGGACCGGGAGAGAGAAGAAGACGGAATAAGGTGGCCTCGCAAGCTTTGACCGTTAAGAGTTTACGACTCCTGAATGAGGAGTTCTTACCTGTGGAGGATGTCTCTTCCAATATATGTCAAGGCGATTTTTGAACGCGTTGACTGACTCCGCACTAACAACATCGGAAGGGAGTCTATTCCAAATGCTGACTATAAAATACGGAAATAACTGCTGACTTAAGGTCGTTCTTCAAGCTTTATGCTTGAGTTTCTGCCCGTCGTTTCGCAAGCTACCATTGTGGTCTCTCTCAAAGAGTCCCGTTGTAGGTACATCGTTGAAACCATTCAAATAGTTGAATGTTTCTCTTAGTTGCCCCCTGAGTTATCTTTGCTCGAGAGAGATCAGTCCCAGTTTTTTAAGCGATATTCATACTGCTAATTTCGCAGCTGAGGTATCAATTTTGTTGCTCTGCATTGACTCATTCCATGTTATTGATATCTCTACACAGATGTGGCGACCAAAATTGAACAGCAAATTTGAAGTGTGGCCTCACTAATGCCTTGTACAAGGGAACGATGATGCCCTTAGAGTTGTGTTCAAACTTTCTGGTGATGAATCCCAGTACTCTGCTTGCCATTTTCACACTCTTGTCCACTTGCCGTGTTGTAGTTTGTTTCCAATAGTGATTCCTAAGTCACGTTTTTGAGTGACGGCAGCTAATACCGTCCCGTTCATTTTCAATGGGGTTGATGGGTTCACAATCCTGTGGGCATTACGGAATATTTGTCGACATTAAGGCTCATGTGCCAAGCTCTGCTCCATTCCATGAGGTAGTCAAGGTCTTGTTGGAGCTCGGCTCTTTTCGTGGCAGGATGACATAGCTTAGTATCATCCGCAAATTTACTGATTTTACTACTTATGTTAAGATCGAAAACATTGATGCAAATTGAGAACAGTCGTGGGCCAAGCACGCTGCCTCGTGGTACCCCCTGGTGATTCCTGCGTCCAGGCGCTCGTCTCTCCTTCAAGCTTCACTCGCTGCTGCCGACCTGTAAGCCATGCTCTGATCCATCGCAAATAGTCTCCCTGGATGCCATGGGCTCCCAATTTTTTCATTAGCCGTTGGTGGGGGACTTTGTCAAAAGCCTTTTAGAAGTCTAGATACACAAGGTCTAAACCCTTTTCTTCATCATTAATATCTGTAACTTTTGAGAAAAAGTCCAGTCGGTTTGTTAAGCAGCTTCTTCTATTTCGGAAGCCATGTTGAGTGTCGGATATGAGCTGCTGCATCCTCAGTTGATGGTACAGTAACAAAAATAAGGGATTTGTCTCAGGGTGGGAAATGCAGCTACAAAAGTAATAAGCCATGCTGAGTGTCGCATCCCTTAGTGGGGAAAAGGTTGGGGATCCTACGGGAAATGATGGTATAATCTTCACCAGCACGCTTCCCACGGACGAGGAAGGAATTATTCCAAATCCTGATGAATCAGTGCAGATGTCACGCCTGGGTCTTCCATCTCTCCCACCATCCATAGTCTCTACCCTCGTACCGATGAAGAGCAATGTGTCTGAAGGCACTGATGTACTACAACCTACCAAACGCCTGTCAAGCCGACCTTGCTTCACCCAATGCTGAACGCGCGAGTCCAACAGGCGTTCCCAAGAAAAAGACGCAGTTCCCAATGCCAGTAGCGAAAAAGCATGGTAAAATCCTAAGACCCTCAAGCGCACCAACGCATGCAGGGAATCGCAGTACTCGGAAGTCAGGTGTTAAGAACGTTCCTCTGAAAATGATCTCTTGTGAGCCACTACAAACCAGAATAACAAGAAGTAAAGCTATCTCGGGAAACGACCTGTTGTCCGCCAAATACAGTGCCTAGACATAAGTATTTGCACAACTCTACTATTTGTCTATTTTTAAAAATTCAGGGACTGCTTTAGGATAATTAATACAGGAAGTTTATATAACATATTGTAAATTCCAAGGAATTTTTCCCATGTATCGCTGTGGTGACATATTTGTTGATACCTTTTATCTGTACACATTGTGATTTCGCCCAGTTTGCGCCTGCCGGTCACTTCTTTCAATTTTATCGAGCTGAACACATCTGAGAGGGTTTATAATACTTGGTAAGTTTCGTTAGGCATTTGCTATACGTACATTCTATTAATTCTACTACCTATGAGCCCTCTTTTAGTCTTTCCTTTTTCTAGAGTTCGAGTGCACATATTCGGCCTCTCATTGCTTTCTGTACTGCTGGGCATGATAGGTAGGTTCGCCCTCCGGGGCTATGGGAGCAGTGACCCTGGGAACCTGCAGGTGGCCTGAGCCAACGGCTGGGCCTTCGAGACGTCTGTCTTTTGTGCC
>LQNS02278096.1:2219425-2230879 GCA_001587735.2 Parhyale hawaiensis | reverse complement strand
TGTGTCTACAACTGTCACTGTGATTCCAAAAATACAAAAGATGAACAACTAGCAACGAGTTGTCAATCAAGCCTTTTTACGTAAATTTAAGAAGCTATATTTCGGAACAAAATAACTCCTCATTAGATCTTCCAAAAAGTCATCAACAGCAGCAACAATCAACACGACACTTGCCTAACCTTTAATGAGTAGGAGAAACGTTGTTGCCGATAAACTACTGTATTGCGAGGCTTCGCTTTTGATGCTGCGCTACGGCCGTAATAGCGCATCTTAAATTCTTTCACAGGAACCAATGGCAATTTCAAAGTCAAATGCCACTGGAAGCAAGCATTTGCAATGAAAACGCTTTTTTGAAAAATCCTAAAATGTCTTAATTCTACCTAAATATGCCAATAAAAACTAACTATTACGTAGAAAGCAACCGATACTGCTAAAATTATTCTACAACGCAAGAAACAAACACCATCATTACTACCGGCAGTACAATACTGCATAATACGCGTTCCAATTATGTGGGCCAGCTGGTCGTGTTCCAAAAGCGTATATAAAACGTGAAAAAACTTAGAATGCGTTATTCTGCGTTCATGTCTCATTAAAATGAGCTCGCGATTTGCACAATTAACTCGCAATTGCACAATTAGATGAAGACCTAATGGAACGTGTTCGAACACGCGTACGATCATCGTGTTCCAGTAATGTCGGCCGGTCGTATACTAAAAACATATACAAACTCACAGTTCCTGACGAAAACGTTATTCGTGGAAAACTTCTTAAAATTCATTTTACGTTCACATTTCGATAAAATAAGCTCATGATTGCACAGTTCACCCGCGATTGCAAATTAGTGAAAGACTTAATAGGAGGTGTTCGAACACGCTTATGATCATCGCACCTTTGTTGATCAACAAAAGTAGACGTCAGCAGGGCTGTAATGGCGAGTGTGACAAAGAAACGTATGATATAGGAGCTTTATAGCCAAATATCTCCGAACTAAACATTTGCAGAGAAAACTTTTATCATGAAAAACATCTTAGAATACCTTATTTTCCTTAAATATGCCAACATATATACTGTCATAACTGACCTCTTCGGCAAATTCACCAGATAAATTTGTAACTCACTCTTTGTTTTAATGTTACTAGAAACAAAGGTTTAAAACTAGTAAGGCTGTTTTTCTACAGTTTAGCCTTATTTCATTACTTCATCGGCATTGGAAGTACAACCAATGACGATTCCCATCGTATGCCATCGCCGATGGGATGTTCAGCCATTTCATTGGACCAGTGTTTCCTCATAACATCAACGCCAATGGAGAAAATGGCCATTGCCGATTTTTTGACCCAAATGCCATCGCACTATCGCTACCGCCGATGGATTTTTGCGATGGTCGTAGTTTTTCCGATGGCGATGGTCTTCACTCCATCGTTATCGTATAATCGGCAATGGCCATCGTGCCAGGCTCTGCAAAATATCACTTCAAAAAGTGGGTATTACAGGCATCATAGCAAAATAGTTTTTATTTCTTGCAAAATAGCACGTAAAACTTTGCTGGTTTTGGCTAAAATTAAGCAGTTTTCTTTCATTTGCAGCTGTAAAAACAAAGAGGATGTCATTTGATATCACTCCCGAACTCTTCTATCATATTTCGGATTTACTTACACTCCATCGGACTGTTTCACTTTGGGCTTTTTTATGGCAGGATCAAGCACTTGTGTAATTGGTAATGTCGTGACCACAATGACACGCACTACGCAAGGCAATTTTGTGGTATTACGGCGAGGATATCATCGACATATCTTGAACAGCATTGATGAAAATATACAATTCACTGTGGGAAAAGAAGAAAATAACGCCATAGATTTCCTAGGTCTCAAGATAGAATATGAAGAAAATCGTACTTTTAAATTCTGTATTCATCGTAAATCAACTCATACTGGGAGATATTTAGATTTTCAATCAAACAATCCGATCAATTAGAAGAAAGTATCATCAACTCCCTAGTGTCCAGAGCCTTCACCTTATGTTGCATAGACGAAATAGACTTAGAACTGAAAACTATTACCGACTAACTTCTTGAAAATGGTTACCCGAAAAAATTAATCAAACAAGCACTCAACGTAACAGAAGATCATCACAAGCATGCAAGGACCAAGATCAGTCAAACTCCAACGTTAATTGTGTCAGCGCTCCTTCTATAAAAGGGACATCTGAACGACTCAGCAGAATAGTAAAGCCTTATAACATCTAACGTGAAAAAAAAAAATAAAAAAATACCATGCGTAAAAAATTATGTTAACTTAAAGATAAAAAGAAACCACCGGATTTGAGTGCAGTTGTCTACTAACTAAATTGTCAAAATTGTGATAAAACGTACATTGGAGAAACTGGCCGAAACATTAGCACAAGAATCAAAGAACATCAAACAAGCGTTTACAAATAATAATTAAGTTCTTTGGTATATTAACATGTACGAGACACGGTCCATTCGATCAATTGGTCAGACTTTTAAATTCTATAGCAATGTTAACAGACAAAACAACGATGCTTTTTAGAATCAAGGATTTCTCAATTCAATCAAAAATGTTATAACAGATATCAACTAGAGCACTCTGAGAGCTCATATCTCCGCCAAGTGAGGCAACGGTAGCCAAAAATTAAAAATTTCACAGAAACCATAATTTTCTTTGTATTAACTCCAAAATCTACTCATTTGTGCCTTTTCATGATAATAACAGCTTGTTCAATTTTCTTGAAGATCCGTTCATAACTTTTTGAGTTATACTGTTAACAAACGTTTTGACAATAAGGGTTGACGTGGGTTAACGAGGATTAACTTGGGTTAACAAGGGTTAACTCGGGTTAACGTGGTTAATTCAGGTTATCCGAGTTAACTAAGGTTAACTATATAGGTAACTTGGGTTAAATTGGGTTAACTTGGGCTATGTTGGGATATCTTGGCTTACCTTGGTTTAATTTAGGTTATCTTGGGTTAACTTGTTGTAACATGGGTTAACTTGGATAACTTAGGTTAAACTATTAAATTGGGTTAAACTGGGTTAACTTGGTAAAATTGGGTTATCTACAGTTATATTAGGTTAATTTGGGATAAAATGGGTTAAGTTGGGTTATCTAAGCTTTCCTTATCCTGTTGAGTGACGCGAAAAAGAGCTGCAGATTGTTATAGCTCTGTGCATATAGTGCCGTTAGTTCGGTAATATTTATCCGAAAGCTTTGAACTTGTATCAGACGGCACATGAATTATCTGTGCGTAGATTGAAAATAACGAACGAACGTGAATTTCTACAGTGTGTTTGAAAATCGCGTAAAAGTTAAATAATGTGCTGTGTGGTGTCCAGAATACAGTTACAGCTGGCAACAAGATGCCAAGCTCTGCTGTCGAGAGACCTTTCACCAGTGGTTATGTGATAGATTCTCTCATTTTCTTCCACTCTGCGCGAAGTAATCATCATCAGTGCAACTCTACTATCTACAAATGATAATAAATGTGCAAAGAACGCTTAACCGAACGCTTAACCTAACCTATTTCGTCACTAAAAATACCGTATCAATCATATCGTGAACGCAGCAGTGCTTGTTTTTTGGTAAGCCCCACGGCCTACACGCCCACTCCCTCCCCACCCGCTTCCCTCACATCGTAGAGTGCGGGAGTTATGTACCTTCGGCTGGTGAGGGTCTACAGGCTCTCAGCCAAGTACTGCGCAGTCACCACAGGCTACGTTAGCTGACTTTACGCTGGGGAGTGTCCGGACCGGCAGCACCTCCCCATATGTAGCCCTGCCAGTGTTAACGCACCGGTCCAGCTGCCTATCCCCATATGCGTTCTATCGCGTATCATTCCTGCCAGGCTTCCACTAAATTTTTAGTAATCCGTAAGAGCTGTGAGTATTTTTACGCTTCTACAACAAATCTGCATGAAGTGACACCCTCTGGATGCATAGTCCAAGTACTGTTTTTCTGCTAGTAGCTATAGCCAACACCGACGTTCATACAGCTACCTACCTTATCCACTTGTGCAGTAAAGGCGCGTTTCCCGTTCACCGCACGCCAGGACACGGTATCTAGGAGGCAGCAAACCAGCGAAACGTAACAGTGATGTCTTAGCACAGATTTCGCACTTCTCCTACCATTCAGTACTCTCTCAAATTAGAGTAATAAATTAATCTAATTTCGCACTGTCAGTATTCTTGTACGGTATACTACCCTTACCGGTCATCTTTCTGTGACAGTCTATTGCTGCGAGCAACGGAAACTCTGTATATATTAAAAGGCAATACTGTCTGCGTCTGTGACCTTGCATCTATCAGCTCATAATTAGGAGCGCTATGCGTCCAAACCTACCAACTCCTCGTAGTATCTACATGAAGGGATACTGCAGTTACATTGGTGCAGCCACTACTTGGTAAAGCAACCTTAGACTACACCGTCATATCGCCCCTCCGTCACCACCACGCCGCTCACTGTGCCTTCTGCCATCACTCGCTAGCAGCCAGCAAGTGTTCCACCGACCCACCCAATCGCTGCTCCAACCATCACCCAACGCTACTCCACCAGACAGCGATTACTCGCTATATGCAACGAAGGACTCTGTAAGCTTCTCCCAGCTCTACAAGTGCCACTGCGGGGTGTGCATTCTTTTCTCTCTGTTTACGTTTAGCTGTGTTGTCATATATACCGTGCTGTATATATATATATACATATATATATTTGTCCGTTTCTGAATTACACAAGAAAACGTTCTGTAACTCTTTTTAATAGTTGCCCCATGTTTCTACCTCCGCCAAGGTGGTTATGTTCTTGTGTTTGTATGTCTCTTATTATGTTTGTCTATTATTCTGTCTGTCGCCAAGATTACTCAAAAAATTACGGACGGATATGTGCGAAAGTTACAGGAAATGTAGGCGTGTTATCAGTAACAAATGATTAACTTTTGGTGAAAATATGAGCATATGTCTGTTTGTTTGTCCGACTGCCTATTTTTCACGAGACCATAGCTGAGAAGTAATGGTTGAATTTTAATGAAATCTATTGGAATTGTTAGGTATAGTACAAAGAATAAATTATCAAATTTTGGGGATGATATGCCTTTTCATTCGTTTATGTGTCGCTCTGTTTGATTTATGCTTATTAGCACAATAACTCAAGAAGTTATGGCTGTATGCTGCCGAAATTCACAGGATTTCTGGCTAATGTTAAAAGGCATGAATGATCACAATTTTGGAGATGATCGGTTGTTCTGTTTGTGTGTTTGACTTATGTTTGTCATAATGTCTGTAACAGCATAACTCAAAGAGTTATGAACGGACCTCCCTGAAAATTACAAAAAATTGGTAATGATAAAAATATTAATATTATTAATAATCTTTACTGGAAAAGAAGAAACAATATAAACAATATATAATACATAGACTATTGTTTGCTCCCACATACAAAGAGCTGACCACGAGGACGTAACTAATACAATACTTTATTAACCTCGTTTTCCAAGCCCAATGGATAGCGTTGCAATCTGGGCAAGGATATACATAGCTAATTTAAAAGAACAGTACATATCAGTCACGTCAAGCTCCCTGATAATTCCTAGTATATATGTGTGCCTCCCGCTAATACTATCAAAACGCACAAGTGATTAGATTCTGCTCCAAAAAAATATTGGTTTCAAAACCAGTCGATCTGAATCTTGTGTTAGCGTTGCCTTACTTGACGGAGGTTTGCGCTCTGAGTTTTTTTTTAGTTCACAGGATATGCAACGCTAATTGTATCAGCAATCAATTCAGTACACTTTTGAATGAATTGCATTTCTTGTGGGTCTAATTACTTCTCGCATTGTTCTACTGATTAACGAGACAAAGATTTTTTTTGCCCTACCCATGCGCATTTCTCATTGTTGAGACATAATTTAGTGTGATTAAGGATGCAAAGTTATTACTGTGTTAACTTAGCAACAATATAAATAGCACAAAGATTATATTCCGATATTAATGCGGAAGAGGAAACGGTTTCGGAGTCGATCTGGATCTTCTGTCGTCGTTGTCTTGCTTAGCGGAGGTGTGCGCTATCAGAGTGCTCTTTAGCTTCTTTTGCGTACTCTGGATATACAACGCTATTTGTATCCGCAAACAGTTCTGTGCAGTTTTTTTTTACTTCTCGTAATGTTCCATTGACCAATGAGACGTAAATGTTTTTTCTTTCTCTCCATCTATGCGCACTTCTCATTGTTGAGACATAATTTAGTGTGATTAAGGTTGCAAAGTTATTACTGTGTTAACTTAGCGAAATTATTGATTACTAATGTACATTTTCTGTAATGTAAATCAATAACTTTTATACTTAGGTATCGCAATTCTATATCGCCTCGGATGTGGTCTCCACGCAGTCAAGATCCATTCTCTGGTGATATAAACTATATGTTCTTGCATTACAAAGTGTTGGTAGGTTTCATTTCACATAAGAGAACCTCTTACCTATGTTCGTTAATTTAATGTACACTAGTAAGTACGATTTTGACCGAATCAAGACATCTTCTCAATCATTGTTGATTGTCAATCCTCTCTGATGAAAATTCTACGTACTCCCTTGTAGTGCTGAAAAGAAGTAGGTGAAATGCAGACAATCAAACTCCCCTCTCCCACACCTTCTGATACTTACCATATGTAATATCATTCAGTTTTTTTTACAGCAGCACCGTAATCTATACCCCGAAACTAATATCACTCCCTCCTCTCATTGTTGTGCTGCAGCATCTATATCCAACAATATGCGCAGTGCCTCTCGTAGTGTTATGGACAACTTATCCCGGTAATCTTACTCTCTTCCCTGCTCTGACGTGCATTATGTTCATTATTGTCTTTTTTTTTTAATGATGCTGAATTTAATCAGACGCTAAATCTCACTTGGTCTATGACGCCGATGTATTCTACCTAGTACTTTTAATAACGCAGTGCCCTATCTCTCTAATCGATTCTGTGCTACAATATCAAGAAATGAAACAGCTTGTGTCTATATAAAGTCGATACACAAATCTCACCCTTAGAAAATATACATCAACCGCCAATGTTTTGCTAGACAAAAGAAGCAGCCATAATGGTGATGCAAACTCGAAACTATGAGACTACAATCTGCGACGTTTCTGCACAACCCGCCCATCGGGAATGTGTCGACAACGAATCCGAGTTGGTCTCGTTGCAAGAACAAAAAAGTCAAAACTCCGGAGCGACCGCAAACAGAACCAGAGCACTCTGGGAGCGCATACCTCCGCCAAGTGAAGCAACGGTAGTAAAAAATTCAAATTGACTCTGAAACCATAATTTTCTTCATATAAACTTTAAAATCTGATCATTTGTGCCTTTTTATATTATTAACAGCTTGTTCAATTTTCTTGGAGATCCGTTTATAACTTTTTGAGTTATACTGTTAACAAACGTTATGACAAACATGAGTCAAACAGACAAACGAACAAACCGATCTGCACCAAAATTTGATCATTTATGTCTATTAGCGTTACTAACAACTCCTATAAATTTCATAAAGATCCATTCATTATTTTTTGAGTTATTGTGCTAACAAGCATAAAATTAAAAACAGTGACAAACGAACGAACAGGCGAATCATTACCAAAATTTGGTCATTTNTTTTTGAGTTATAGCGTCGAGAAAAATGAGGCAGACAAACAAACAAACGGATGGACATATCTTCACCAAAAGTTAATCATCTGTTCCTCTTAACATACCTAACAATCCCTGCAAATTTCATCCAAATCGGTTCATAACTTTTTGAGCTATCTTAGTGACAGACAAAGAGACAAAGAGACAGACAAAGAGACAAACAGACAGATAGACAAACACGACGAAAAAATAACCTCCTTGGCGGAGGTAATAAAGTTCCTTAACGATAAAACACCAACTGACACCACAGCTGCAGCCACTGAACATCTTCCAGGGCTAAACTTATTTACTGAGCATGTGGCATCAACTCTTCCACTCCTCTGACGACATAATATCCACCTTAAAGTCTGGACCTGGTAACCACTCATCTGTAAATACGGAAAACAGCGCTTCAGGGCCAACTACTGCAACTCGTCCTGTAACAAAACGTGATGCTCTTTCCCTCACGCAAACAGTCAATGCAATCAACACAAGTCGCACTGTCCAACAAAGGCTATTACAAATATGGCACTCGCAGCTACGCTCGACTGAGGAACAATTAACCTCCATTGTTATTATTATTATTATTAAAACTTCACGCCTGAGCTCCCACGGACGGGTAATACAACCCAAATGAAGCATCTTGCTACACCGGGAAGCCCAAAACGCTGCTAAAGGAAATCCAGCAAAAAACCATTCACAGCTGACGTAAATGCCTGCAAGCCAATACGACCAAAGGCCGAAGCCGGCAACAAATTCCAAACCTTAGCCGACCAGGGCACGAAGCACCAACAGAACTGATTAGTTCGACATCTGACAGCATCCAAAGTGAAGGAGCAGCGCGAGTCGCTCTCCCAAAAAAACTTGAGGGCAGGGAGACAAGAATACAACTAATGCCTCTCATCATCGTACACCTTATAAAATATGCATAGCTCTGCTACTCTTCTACTGTGGGACAGGTTCACTAGATCAATATCAGCGCACAGCCTGCTGGCTGAACTAACAAGTCGATCCAACAGACGCAAGTGGGTGTCAGCAGCTGAAGCCCAGACTGGTGAGCAATACTCCAACACAGGCAGCAAAAACGCATAAAAACATCTGCGGGCAACCTGACTATCACCAAACACGGAATTCACCTTACGCAGTAGTCCAATCATAGTGGAAGTACGAGACACCAACCTCCTAATATGCGGCTCAAAAGTAAGCTTCTCATCAAAGACAACACCTAGAATCTCCAAGGAGCTAGACTCCTGAAGTAAAGTGTCATCTATCTCCAGTTGGGGATACCGCGGTACAAGTGTCCGAGACCGACTGATAATCATTGACTTGGTCATACTAGCATTGAGCTTCATACTCCAGGCCGAGCACCATGCCCTAATGCGCGACAAATCCCTATTCAGAGATTGAGCGATAGCATCACGCAGGCGAGGAGCAGGTACCACTGCCATCAAAGTGGAATCGTCGGCATAGTTGATCAACGTATTTTCGAGTGAAGAGAACATGTCACTAGTATAGAGAAGAAACAACAGCGGGCCAAGTACACTGCCCTGAGGGACGCCAGACACAACCCCGACTGAGGCGCTCAAAACGCCGTGAACAGACACTCTCTGCGTTCGTTCAGAAACAAAATCACGAATGATTGACAAAACCCTACCACCCACACCACAGGACTCCAGCTTGTATAATAGACCCCTATGGTTAACCCTGTCAAACGCCGCGCTAAAGTCCAACTGGACAAGGCGTGCTTCCGACCCACGATCCAGGGCAGATTGCAAAAGGTGTGACACCGACAAGAGAGCGACACGACAGCCTAAGCCACTTCTGTACGCAAACTGACCAGCAGGCAGCAACCCCGTAACCTCAGCAAAACGACCCAGCTTACCAGCAATCAACTTCTCGAACACCTTCGACAATATGGGCGTCAGGATGATGGGTCGATAGTTGGCCACATAGGCCGACATCGCACCCTTGGGAATAGGAGTAATATTCCCAGTTCGCCAACAACGAGGAAAACTTCCTAACCGTATCAGGCGCCGGAAGATCACTGCAAGCTTGAGGGCAAGAACATCAGCCAGCTGCTTATAAAAGAAAGGAAACATGTCCACCGCATCCACACCTACACACCCTGATTGCACCAGATCTGAAAGCCAAAGAGGTCAAGCGAGGTTCAGGGTGACACCCATGGGGCATAGCCTCATGTGTGTCATGGGGTGCACCATGACACCTATGACACCATGACACCAGGCTTGCACCATGGGTGCAAACCTGAAAATAAGCAACGTCCATGGTAGTCCAATACACAGTTGGCAAAATTCTGATCAGCCTTCAACAAGCTGCTCAAATCATTGATGATGCATCACTAGCAGCACCGCCCTGTCGATCAGTGCGATACTTGACCACACTACTCAACTACTAGGAAACTCATTAAGCGCTACTAAACTATTAGACGATTTAAAGCATGAGCAACCAAGCAGCACACAATCAGTATTTGACATGTTAACACAGATCATTCGGTCTCTCACGTCTAATATTTTAGTTTGGAGCATCAACTAGGTGATGATGCTTCCATTCTAGGGCAGTACTCATCTGAAGAGCCTAATTACTGTCCTTCTACTAAAAACTTTCAAGACATGGCCCCTGATGCGACAATCACACCAAATGAAACTCCCGTAAAAAACTGCGCGACCCACAACACGGTCACGTTACAAGCACCATTCTTTGATTACAACCCCTCCATTCGCCTCCAATATAAATCGCACTCCAGCGCCATAAAGCCCGCTGGACCTACCGTACCTCTTGGTCCGTACCGCCCTCTCCTATCTTCAGTCCAGTCTGATAGGAAGCAAACACCCATGCAAAATCGCGCAAAAATTGAAACGCTTTGAATGGGCGACGGCTTTATTTGCACCGTTCAACGAAGTCAGCTTCACCCCAGGAGCGCTGTTCGAACTATACATTCAGGAAAATGAACTGACCTCACTCAATGCATTCACACCTCAAAATCCTTCAAGTTCTACATTGTCTGCTTCAAAGGGCTTCTTAACTCACCCCAAGGCATACTACGTGTGTGCAGAAGCTTTGCCGCTATAAGCCCTCTGGTATCAGTATGGTTTGAAAATCCATGTACAAACCTCGCGCACTTGACGCCTAAAACAAAACTACCGAGAGATAATGTGCATTTTCTTCACTTCCGTGTGGAAAACGGAACCGAAGTATCAGACCTGCCGAACAATCATCATCTGCTCAGAACAATTGCTGAGCACACTCCTCTGAAACTTGCCTTCTCGCCCAAGCAGTAGCCAGCTTTCCAACAAATCTCTTCAGCAACCAGACCTTCAAGCTCGACCCTGAAATCCTCAGTAGCTTCTGAGACCTCTGCTCTACACAAGCCTAGCCGAAATAACTTGAAAAAACATGGAACCGGCAAAGAAGTTCCACGTTTATATCGAAGCTCGGCTCCCAAAAAATGCACCTCTAGCGCGGCACTTCCTACGTCGAACAAATATGCAGCTCTCACTTCCTTGCCGGATACTGAGCTCGGAGAAGAAGATGAAGCAAATTCCCAAACCCACACAAACGAACCGACGAGCTCAAATGAGGCGAGCGTCGTCAATTTAGCGGACCTATCATTGTCCTGCATCCTTGAAAATCTTGGAAAGCGCATTGAAAAAACGCCCTCAGACGGTCACTGTCTCCTCCACGCAGTAATAAAATCACTGCCTGCAAGCGCCCCAAAAATTTCGAACCCACTCACCATTAACGACCTTAAGCCCCTCATCCAAAACGAAACATA
>LQNS02278096.1:2182956-2198816 GCA_001587735.2 Parhyale hawaiensis | reverse complement strand
CCTTTTGAAATCTGAATTTTCTCTTATCTTATTAGTTCTATTTTTCCCCTATCTAATACTGAAGAAAAAGATTGCAAGGTACCCAACTTTTTTTTCGCCTAAGAAAAAGATCGCAAGGTACCCAACTTTTTTTCGCCTTTTCAAATCTGAATTTTCTCCTATCTTTTTCTCATAGAGCGTGACAGGAAAGATATAAATATAGTTGTAAATAAATAAAAACACGACGTGAATGCTTATATAGTACTGATTATCAACCAAAAGGATGGACATAATGTATCACACATCGAGTCTAGGTGTTGAAGAACAAGCGTGGTGTCTCCATGCTAAAATATGAAAGTTTCACGAGTCTGTCTGAAAGGCCTTGCAAAGCCGTGAAAGTTTCACGGGTCCAGCTAGTTGTCATAATTTTTTACTCCATCGCTGCCGATGAACTTGTTCCGTTCCCAGGGAGGGGACACCATCACAACGTCGGAAACTTATGCTACCTTTGAGTAGTGACTCTGCACTTGCTGCTGCTCGTAGAAGTTCGGATTACGTGGGTGGAATATCGAGCCCAATCCCATAGTGAGGCTAACTTGTGACGATAAAAATTTGATGGATTATGCGAAGAACCCTGGGCCTTAGTGAAGATCCATTGGATGCTAATTAAACTGGTCGTTAATCGGTGAACGTTCATTCTTGGGATAAATAATGTTCCCAATAATCCGCATGAGGGGCCAAAATCCCGACGTCAAAATGCAAAGGTTCGTATCACGGTGCCAAATATCGAAGAGTTGAAAAATGACATTTAATTAGAGGAAAGGTGATGGGTCAATTAGCCCAACAAATTCGCTTGAAATTCCATTGACGAAAATTCTTCAGGGCCACCATGCTAGATTTCTGCATGTTGTGGGTAAATTAACGAGCGAATAAATGTAGGTGGATGAGCTGACGCCTCTGCAAAACGTATTAGTAAGGCACAACACATCACCCAAGACTGATGAACTCTCAGTTTCACTTATTATCTTCACCACCTACTGTATAATAACACTTCAGCCGGGTCCGCAAGGACCGAAGCTGACGAGAAAGTGCCAAGGCGAGCACTTTGCTTAAACTGACCCCAATTCTCTTCTCACCCCAGTGAAACATTTTCATTTGGATCCTCCCCCCAAAATTTTATTCCAAACTTACCTGTATTGTACCAACCCTCGTACTGCTCCAGTCAATGTCATTCCTTAAGGGGCTGCCCGACATTTTGTTTTGCCCTCATTGGCTGTTTTCTGATTTCAAAGTCCCACCTATTTTGAGTTCGCAGATCTCGTTGTTCCTCTCACGGTTCATTAGTGGCATGGCCAGTGTACTGATCTTATTTCGCGTCTGCAATTTTCTGGTCTCTGGGCTATTAATTTTCAAGCCAAAACTGTCACAGCAGCTATGGCCTTTCTTGTAATGGATAGGCTAGTTTCTCTGCCTTCCCACACTGACTCGAGTTTCTTGAGGTTCCTCGCGTAAGCGATATGCTGTTACCCTCGTCCTGGCACCCTTGTGCGATGGTCACTTTTCTCAGTTGTACTTCATTAGAGTTGAAAATTTGTTCGAAAAAATTCGTCTCCAGTCTTTCCCCAATTAAGCAGTTATTTATGTGAGAAATATTTCGCACAAAGTATTAATTATTTGCATTATTATTTTTCTTTGACACGGCATTTAATTAATCAATTAGTCACGCGGCAGTTAATTACCCAATTAAATTAAACGACCTAGTACACACGTATTCATGTATATCATTATATCCTAACACTAATGATTGTTCGGGTTGAATTTCAAGTGATGTATTGTTGGCGTACATAGTGCAGACACAACATTTAAGTAAGTATAGATGTCATGGGCAACAAACTACATCAACAAACTGCTTGGCGCTTACGCGCATCCAGAGATGCGCGAGCACTCACTGCTCATAGCACGCGTCCGATTTGAGGGTCTAGGGCACGCCGACCTGTGCAATTAATGTACGCGTTTGTGGGCTAGTTTTGCAACAAGCTTTCAGCACGCATTCACATGTGTTTTCAGCACGCCTGGCTTCTCTCAAGCAATGACTTGCACAATTTCTACCGTTTTCTTTCATAAGAAGTTTAAAGACAGTTAAAATATGGCAAACTTAGTGACATTTATAATGTATTCGGCGTTGCTTAATGATTAAATTGTTTTCAGTTTAATGGTACAGAACTACAGATACGTATTACAACTACTTCTTTGTCCAGGTTCTCAAGTCATTTGTTGCATAAAGACTACTTTTTTCCTTTGTGTCATGTCAAAATAGCGTTTATTATAGAGTAACATATTTTGTAATAAATGCAAATTTTGATGTACATCTATAGAAGTAATAACAATAATAGAAAAAATGCTAGAAATCCGGGTTCAACTTATAACAAAATTTAAAACCTGGCCTATATTCACCTATCTGTCTCCTTAATTAAGAACGGTCACGAAATCCTACTATAATAAAACGCTTCATGTATTTATTTAGTTATTTAGCATCAGTTTTAAAGAAATAGGCGAGAAATAGGCCGGGTTGCAGATTTTGTAACTATGTTACGTTTTCATCGAGGTGAATAACCAGGTTACAGAAGATGGCATGAAAGTGGGATCTTCATCGCTTCATCTAAATGCTCTTCTTGCTTGAAGCACTTCTTGAAATCTGAACAATATATCGAGGGCTTAGAGCTAGAACTGGCTATGTCCATTTTTGGCGAAATTGGGTTTTACTCACCAAGTGGATGCTTATGAGGTGTATGTTTAGTGTCACGAGTTTCTATGTCATATCTCTTCATTAAGGTAGGGAACTAAAACACCTCGTTCTGGTTATGTCCATCTGAAGAATTTTATCTTGTGCCAGAAGTGGCAATCTGGGACATAGCCAGATTTGGCTCGGAAGTTTTGCTTAGAAAAGGGACATAGCCTCTCATACCTTTACATCTTTTATGTTAATTGTCTCTCTAGCTAAAATGTTTCATCTTGCACTGTAGTTGTTTGGCATACCTAGCTTACCCATTTCATTTAATGTTGAAGAAATATCAAATTTTGATCCGCAACATGGCATCTGATAGAGGTGCGTGTGGCATCACGTATATTCCAAGAAAGGCTACAGTAATTAGTGAAACAATTGCATAAAAATATACATGTTGACAAGCTCATTATGTTTACTTCACTTACAAGTACGAAGCACACCTCAGATGAAAGGAAGAAGCTCACACGGCCAAGGCAGCAGACAAGGAAAGGGCATCCAAGAATATGAATTTTGTTTCAGCCACCTTCGACTTGCAAAGTGTGTTGCAAATCCCTACCAGTTCAGCATCGATGGTGTACTATAGCCACAGACTGGATTTACAATCTGTGTTGCTCCACTAAATGATGTATATTGCTATTGTCGGTGTGAAGTTGAAGGGCGTCGTGGCAGTAATGAAGTTGGAAGATGTCTCTTCGAGTGGATTCGCCAGCTACCCTCGCCCAAACGGTTACCGAGGCATCACTATTTTCCGATACATGCGGTGGCCAAAATCGTAACCGGAATGTGGCAGAGCTGCTTTTGTATCCTGTTCAAAACACACCGCTGCGTGTCCTCACGCACAATATTCGCGAGAGTGGTCATTCCCCATGGAATGTGACTCAGTGCATGCAGCAATTCAGAGTGAAAAAAGTACCCAAATATCCACACAATGCTTGACTGGGTCCATGTCATCCGTCGGGCTCGTCGTTGAAATTCATACAAGGTGATCAACTTCCATCACGAAGACTCCCTCGATTTCTAAAACTGGACAAAGTGATGAAGAAGAACAAGCGTCGAGATGTGGACGGAATCTCGTCAACTGGCTACTCGTGAGATGTATCCAGTAAAGGCAGGAGGAGCCGGGGTTATCTACTATAGATACAACTTGACAGTCAATTTTAAAGAGATCAGAATCTTTGGGCGAGGTCGACCTGCTCAGTTGCCCCGTTATCTTGCAAAGTCATACAAAACAGGTCGCCAGTGACTGCAGGGAAGAAAGGAGATCTCCTGAAGCTGAGTAACCAGCGTACATACCAACAGAGGTACATGAATGGAGTGCAGATCTCCCAACCTCCACACGCGCCAAAGACCGCCTGCCCGAACCCTCCTTTGGTGATTCTGGGAGTGACGACGATTCTGACTGAACGTCACGTGGAAGAACCGCTACACACACACAGGTTTATGCTATCTTATAGCATGAGAACGCGGATCTTTTTATTTTGTAACCCTATTGAAAGTTCAACAACTATTCAAGTCAGAATTTGTAGGAGCTTCCTCACAAATTTATTGCTGCAAGCGATTGTTTCAAAGGGTCCAAAAGAGCATTGACTGTGTTTGTGCAACTAAAACTACAATATGCACAATGTAGGTATGCCAAATGAAATGAAGTTAAAATGTTATGAAATGCAATCTTATTCATCCTTAAAAATGTTATAGTTATGCATGTATAAAAGCATAAAATAACTTATTTCGTTCTGTGTGTGTCCAATGAATGAAGTGACACAACCAATGTCTTTGGAGCCAGAAGTGGTTATGTCCAATTTCGTCTGTTCCGCCCCAACGGAGAGACTATTTTGTCCCAAACGGAGAGACAATTTAGTATTCCAAAATGACCATTCATTTCATTAACCAATACGTCAACATGTAGGTGAAGCACGAAACAAGAAAGCGATTTCCTGATGATTTTTCAGTGAAGGTCAAAGTTTAAAATGCATTTTTCTCCTAAGTTGGATTTTGGACATAGCCAGTTCTGGCTCTAAGCCCTCGATATATGCAGCTTTTTAAGTTTAATTTTATAACTTTTTCTTTCAGGTTCACGCCGTATAAATTCGGCAAGTGATCTACGGAGTATTCACTAGATAATGATTTTTCACGGGCAGTAGACAATTATTAATCTTCTAGCTTACTATCTTTCTCTGACGGAGCTGCAGATTCAGCTTGTGAGGTCAAAATATAAACACTTCAACGAAGCAAGAGAGATGAACTTTTTTCCTACTCAGTGTCAAGAATGACTTGAAGCAGAACGGTTATAGAAGGGAATATGAGCTGCTGATAAGCGTGAGCGGGAAAATTGGGAAACGGTAAGTCAGATAAGAAAGGACCTAAGGATGAGAGCACGATAAAGGATGAAAAATGAAGAAGTAAGGTAGAAAAGATTCCGCACTCGCCTATATTAAGCAAACATATTGATTATTGCGTGAAGTTTTTCACGCACGGGCCCATAAGGAAATAAATAAACAAATAACGGATGAGTTTTATTATATTAGGATTAAAACCTCTGCTGATTGATACTCAGCGCGCATTTCTTCTTGGCATATCTAATACTTAGCTTTACCGCATTTATAGCACATAGCTAATTTGCAGTTACTTTTCGTTTTCACCGATGCTTCTTTTGGTAAATGAAAATACAAAATAGGTATCAGTATAGGCGTTACATTGTTTTAGTTAGGGTTCCAAAATTTCTTTTGAGAAAAATGATTTACTTTGTTAGAACTGATCATTGTAACATTGTTTGTATTAGAATTTCCCGCTGATGACCGACAGATAGTCCGAAACGTTCTGTTTTTACTGACTGGTTTTAGTAAGTCTTTTTATTTTAGTCTTACTTCTTATTTCAATCAAGCCCTAAAATGCACATCCATACGAATAAGAAAAGTTTTCCTGCCAGAAACCTGATTACTGGATCCAATGGAGGCACTTTTGAGGTCACTACATCGAGAACATTAAACAAATGTTTCCCACTCAATTCTTCCATGTTGCCACCAGGAGCTTGCCAGGGTAGTAATTCCAACTGAGAAAACAGCGGGAAGTTATAGGAAAATGCTTGCTGGCCAGAACGATGGAACGCAGGATTACGAAATACTTCGTATGCCGCGGGGTACAGCGGTTGGACAGCAGATCGAAACTGACTGATTGGATAAGCTGCTCTCAACATTGGAGCGACCCCTGCCCCAGTGTAGCCCGCTCCGCTGCTGAAGGCAATTCCAGGAAATGCGGCAAGGTACTGCGGTGCAGGGTACAGGGAAGCTTGCGATTGAGAGAACAATACTTGCTGAGTCGCAGGGGCTGGTGGCTGTGGCTGGTGTAGCATCGTCTCCCAAACAAAGTCATTATTTAATCCAAGAAGCTCAAACAAGAATTTAAAATTCCCGATACCAGTTTGTATAAACTGCATGATCGCTTGAACTTTCTCGATATTAAAATACACACACAGTTCTATTTTATTCCTTAAGATAGTAAGAAGGTCCTGACGAGATCGTCCTCACGACTCCGTGAGGTGCTCCACCAGTGGTATCTTCAGGCCAGTAACGGTTGCGTTGGCCTCCTCCTCACTGATGACGCCACTTTCCCCTTCGAGGACGAGGACATGCAGCTGTTCTGAGAGCATATTTTTATACCATAAAGTAATGAATGCTACAAAAAATGAATGTGACATCTACATTACACTCCTTTGCCAAAAAAGTCCTAGGTTTTAAATTAAATAAACTTTTAATACATTTTTATACGTTGTTGAACGATGTTGACATCAAGTGAGTGACATTGACACGTAAGCTCTGGTGTTTCCTCTCAAAAATATAGGCCGACTTGTGTCAGTCGAAGTGACTAATGGCTGGGAGGTAGAGGCACACAGATCACCTTATTCTAGTCTATTGATAATGAATATTCAAACAGGTCTAGATCTGGAGAGTAAGGTGACTTGATGTCGGTGCAGGGAGTTCCATTCTGTGATCGAAAATTTAACGTTCCTATAACGGGGAACATTTTCTTTTTGACGTAAACATTATCTGTGTAAATCGCTTTACCGCAGGTCAAGATTACGTTAAATTCTGAAGTAATATGCATCTCATATAAGCGAAAGTAGATGTCCCCCCCCCAAAAAAAAAAAGGAACGGAAAGTAACCGAGTTTTGCTTGATTTCAAGCAATATTCTAAAAAGCATGAATTTTTTGTTTTGTGGACCACTTTAACTGCTACCCGCTTTATTATAAAACTCAGGAGTCTAGCTCCTTGGAGATTCTTGGTGTTGTCTTTGATGAGAAGCTTACTTTTGAGCCGCATATTAGGAGGTTGGTGTCACGTGCTTCCTCTAAGATTGAACTACTGCGTAAGGTGAATTCCGTGTTTTGTGATAGTCAGGTTGCCCGCAGATGTTTTTATGCGTTTTTGCTGCCTGTGTTGGAGTATTGCTCAACGGTCTGGGCTTCAGCTGCTGACAGTCACTTGCGTCTGTTAGATCGAATTGTTAGTTCAGCCAGCAGGCTGTGCGCTGATAATGATCTAGTGAACCTGTCCCACAGGAGAAGAGTAGCGGAGCTATGCATGTTTTATAAGGTGTACAGTGATGAGAGACATTGGTTGCATTCTTCTCTCCCTGCCCTCAAGGTTTTTGGGAAAGCGATTCATGCTGCGTGCGGAGCGCACTCTTCCACTTTGGAGAATGTCAGATGTCGAACTAATCAGTTCTGTCGGTGCCTCGTGCCCTGGTCGGCTAAGGTTTGGAATTTGTTGCCGGCATCGGCCTTTGGTCGTATTTGCTTGCAGGCGTTTAAGTCAGCTGTGAATGGTTTTTTGCTGGATTTCCTTTAAGGGTAAAGGTAAAGTCAACTTAGACCACACCTTCACATGGGAAACCCACATGCACTGGTTTGTGCTGCGGGTATAGGCCCACTGGCACCAGATGAGCAAGTGTAGTCGCAGTCGCCCTCGAGTCACGAACTATGGCGCCAATTTGACGGAAGGAACAAATGACCCGGTGTTGCAATATGCTCCATTTGGGTTATATTACCTGTCCGTGGGAGCTCAGGCGTGAAGTTTTAATAATAATAAGCAGAAAATGTACAGAATGGACGTTTAGTTCTACCGAAAAAAGAACTGATACATGCAGGCCTTGCAGAGGGGTTGTCTCTCATAGCTTTAGCGAAGGAGCTCAATAGAGATCGAAGAATATTGTCTATATTCTCGGAGAATGCCAACACCAAACCAAGGGATAATAAGAAAACGAGACGAACCCTTTCACTTTATGATGTTTGAAAATCACGCAGTCAGCAAGCATCCAAACAGTACCAGCGCGCCCGTTATTGATATAAATTGTCATCTCCCCTTAGTCTAAATGAATCCGATGCAATGTTTTGAATGAATTTGCAAGGAACGGCGAGTCTGTCGCCATATCTTCGTCGAACGAAACCCTATCGGATAAGCCCATTACTTGGGCACGAGAATGCAAGAAAACTAACTTAAAATGTTCTCTCCACGGATGAGGCTAGACCTACCCTTGATGGCCAGGATGGATGGGCCAACGTATGAATTCCAACTAAGATGCATCGAATGCGACACAAACAAAGGGGTGGATGTGATTCGTTTAGGGCCGGTCGCATATAGGGGACGAGCTTATCGGATCTTACCGAGTGTCAGAGGGTATCAAGCTTACGAGCCAAGCATACATAGCGTTTGGAAATGAGCATTAATTTTTGGCACCATTACTCAATGACCTACCGTTGTCACGTCCCCGTCAAATGAGTTTCAGGCACACCAGTGCTCCATCCGATTCCCTTTCATTCCTCTTAGGTCTGTGTATCAGAGGAGAGCGTCTTATGAGCTAGCCACCTTGATCTCTTGGCTTGAATTCTACTGAACAGCTCTGATCAGTTTTGATAACTATTTTATGGAGGAGTCCAATTGGCGAAAAAAAGATTAACCGCTGACTGAGAATAACTGACACCGCTGGTACCATATGATCAGCTCAAGTTTACCGACTGAATTCCTCGATAGAGAAATGTCTTTACTGTAACTTCAAAGAATGGGAGTATTATTTCCACAAATAACCCTCTGCTCTAACGTATAACTATTAAATTCATTGTGTTTGCTGATATTTTAGCTGAGGGGTTCATTATTCAAAATAAGTAGAATATTATTGCGCAAACACTGTTTTATTAACTTAAATGTACGCTTCTGACGACTGGCAAAATAAAACGTTTGACAGTCAAAATTGGTGAAACATCCAGAACAGCTTATAACATTTGAAATAGCATATGAATTAAAGGGAACTTTTGTCAGTTTCTGTACCTAGTACTATATTTTCAGGGCACCAACTTTCGCTTAGGGGAGATTAATATTACATCAGAAATCAGCATAGGTTTAACCACCAATTATAGACATAGCCAAAGGGGGCCCTGGGGATCCCTGGGTCCCCCTTTGGGTCTCGGGATGAGCCGATTTTAGATTATGATCAATTACAATCAAAAGAGACGAAAAATTGCTACAAATCGTCTCGGGCCCATTTTTGAAACTATCTATGGCTTATAAATTTCGCCACATCACATGCCATATACGGTACTCCATACATACATTGGCATAAGACTCGTATGTATAAGGCCTTGTTTATATGTATGCCGAGGCTGTCAAGCAACCATTACTTTCAACATCTTGAGTGCTCACCAGGTGGCTCAGGGGTCTCTTAAAGCTGTTTAAAGCTGTTTACCTGTCTCTATCTGTCCCAAAGAATAACACAAATTTCATAGACTGATTTGTACAAAATTTACTAAGATGTTTGACTGTTTGTTTATATTTGTTTGTTTGCTTGCCTGCGTGCCTGCCTGCCAGACTGCCTGACCGCCTGACTGCCTGATGGCCTGACGGCCTGACTGCCTGACTGTCTGACTGCCTGACTGTCTGACTGCCTGACTGCCTGTCTCTTTTTTTGTTTTGCCTGGTTGTTTGTTTGTTTGTTTGTTTATTTGACTCATGTTTGTCATACTGATTGACAGCAGTATGACTCAAAATTATATGAACGGATCTTTAGAAAAATTGCAGAAACTGTTAATACTTTGAAAAGGCACAAATGATTAGAATTTGGTGCTGATACAAAGAAAGTCATGGTTTAAGACAATTTTAATTTTTCGTTACCGTTGCCTCTCCTGGCGGAGGTAGGCGCTTTCAGAGTGCTCTAGTAATGTCTGCTACCCCGTTTAAAATCATTTCTGCTTTGTTGATATGTCGTGAATCGAAATTCAACATATGCTCCAATGCATGAAGAAAGTGCAACAAATGAAGAGATTCTAATGCTGCGATAAGAGAAACTGCAAATACCTACAGTATCTTCAATTTTTCGAAGCAAGGAACTGTTTCAAGCAAGATATGCAATCAGATTTAAAATGATAAGGACCCCACTATCGCCACTTTCCGCAACCTGCCATCGATCTCTATGAAATCGTAACTTATTACTAGAGCCTTGCTAATAAAGTGGTCAATCTAGCGCAAAAAATAGTTAAAATAGCAGAGCTCGGCATCTCCGTTTTTGGTACGATGTTACGATGGCAAAATCGATGGACGATGGAAAGTGCAATACCATCGCTCCATCAGCATCGGAACCAAAAACCGCCAATTTTCATCAGCGATGACCTACGATGAAGTAACCATCGGCGATGGCCATCGTAGGGCGTCACAATCGGTGATGGACCAACGTATTAACACATTTCAAAAATACAAAGATCTTCAGCCATAGACATCGAATATTATAAGTAGCGTCTCTTATAACTTCGGCCTGTTTGTGATTTTTACAGCCGTAATTCTAATTCTGTGCGATAAAAGGTGCGAAATGTAAGGCCCAGGTTATTAGGGTTAATTAAAGCCTGCTTTACAAGTTTCATTATTATTTGCCTACTAGCTAATATGCGCCAATTGCAATGACATTTCAAAACCTCATTAGTAATTGACATTGTTGGACCTGGGCAATGTATGTATTACAATAAACGGTCATTTTCGGAAGAGGTCAGTAATGACATTTAGTATTTTTTTTTGGCACAGATTTGAGTAGATTAAGGCATTCTAAGACGTTTTTCATGAACAATATTTTCGCCGCAGATGCTTAGTTTTCGAGATATTTGACATTAAAGCTCTCGTTGTTTTTGTATGAAAGAAAATAGAATTTGCCATTACGACTACTACGACATCGCTTCACACTTTTTTGTATGTATATTTCTCTTAGGATATTAACAGAACCAGTCCTTGCTTGCTTAACCTTTAATGAGTAGGAGAATCGTTGTTGCCGGAAAACTATTGCGAGGCTTCGTTGTTGATGCCGCGTAATGGCTCACCTTAAATTCTATCACAGGAAACAATGGCAACTTTAAAATCAAATACCTTTGAAAGTAAGCATTTGCGATGAAAATGCTATTATTGAAAAGTCTTAGAATGCCTTAATTCTGCCTAAATATGCAAATAAAACTAACTATTACGTATAAAACAACCAATACTGCTAAACTTATTGTACAACGCTAGAAACTAACACCACCACGACTACTGGCAGTACAATACTGCACAATACACGTTCCAATTATGTGGGCCAGCTGGTTGTGTTCCAAAAACGCATATAGACTTCTTAGAATGCGTTATTTTGCGTTCATGTCTCATTAAAATGAGTTCGCGATTGCGCAAATAACTCGTGATTGCACAATTAGATGAAGACCTAATAGGACGGGTTCCAACACTCGTACGACCATCGCGTAAAGTTAAAGTCGACTTAGACCAGACCCTAACCTGGCAAACCCACATGCAGGGTTTTGTGCTGAGGGTATGGCCCCGCAGCACTTTCATAAGAAGGTTAAAGAAAGTTGAAATATGACAAACTTAGTTACATTAATAATATATTCGGCGTTACTTAATGATTAAATTATTATCAATTTAATGTTAGAGAGCTTCAGATACGTACTAATACTACTTTGTCCAGGTTCTTAAGTAATTTATTGCATAAAGTTTACTTTTTGCCTTTGTGTCTTGTCAAAATAGCGTTTATAGTAAGTAGCATATTTTGCAATGAATGGAAATTTTGATTTACGTCTATAGCAGTAATAACTATAATAGAATAAATGCTAGAAATCCGGGCTCAGCCTATAACAAAATTTGAAACTGGGACTATATTCACCTATCTATCTGATTAATTAAGAACGGCACGACATTTTACTATAATAAAACGCTTCGTGAGTTTATATATTTAGCATCAGTTTTAAGGAAATTGGTGACTATTAGGCCAGGTTACAGATTTTGTAATTATGTTACGTTTTCATCTAGGTGAATGACCAGGTTACAGAAGATGGCATGAAAGTTTGATCTTTTTCGCTTTATCTAGATTCTCTTCTTGCTTGAAGCACTTCTTGACATCTGAACAATATATATGCAGCTTTCAAAGTCCAATTTTATAACTTTGTCTCTCAGGTTCACGCAGTATAAATTTGACAAGTGATCTATGGAGTACTCACTGGATGGTGATTTTTCACGGGCAGTAGACAATTATTTCTTCTAGCTTACTATCTTTCTCTGACGGAGCTGCAGATTCAGCTTGTGAGGTCAAAATATAAACACTTCAACGAAGCAAGAGAGATGAACTTTTTTCCTACTCAGTGTCAAGAATGACTTGAAGCAGAACGGTTATAGAAGGGAATATGAGCTGCTGATAATCTTGAGCAAGAAAATTGGGAAACGGTAAGTCAGATAAGAAAGGACCTAAGGATGACAGCACGATAAAGGATAAAAAAAATGAAAAAGCTAGTTAGAGAAGATTCAGCAAACATGTCGATTATTGCGTGATTTTTTTCACGCACGGGCCCATTATTAAACAAGTAAACAAATAACTAATGAGTTTATTATATTAGGATTAAAACCTCCGCTAATTGTTACTCAGCATGCGCTTCTTCCTGGCATATCAAATACTCAGCTTTGCCGCTTTCATAGCTCATAATTTGCAGTTCCTTTTCGTTTTAACCGATACTTCTTTTGGCAAATGAAAACACAAAATAGGTATAAGTATAGGCGTTAAATAGTTTTAGTTAGGGTTCCATTATTTCTTTTGAGCAAAATGATTTACTTTGTTAGAACTGATCATTGTAACATCGTTTCAGAACTTCCCGCTGATGATGGACAGACTGTCCGAAACGTCCGGTTTTTACTTGCTGGTTTTAGTAAGTCAGTCTTTTTTAGTCTTACTTCTTATTTCACTCAATCGCTAAAATACACCTCCACACGAATGCGAAAAGTTTAGTTCTCAGAAATGTGAAAATTGGTTCCAATGGAGGCACTTTTGAGGTCACTACATCGAGAACATTAAACAAATGTTTCCCACTCAATTCTTCCATGTTGCCACCAGGAGCTTGCCAGGGTAGTAATTCCAACTGAGAAAACAGCGGGTAGTTGTAGGAAAAGGCTTGCTGGCCAGAACGATGGAACGCAGGATTAAGAAATACTTCGTATGCCGCGGGGTACAGCGGTTGGGCAGCAGATCGTAGCTGACTGATTGGATAAGCTGCTCTCAACAATGGAGCGACCCCTGCACCAGTGTAACCCGCTCCACTGCTGAAGGCAATTCCAGGATATGCGGCAAGGTACTGCGGTGTAGGGTACAGGGAGGCTGGCGATTGAGAGAACAATACTTGCTGAGCCGCAGGGGCTGGTGGCTGTGGCTGGTGTAACATCGTCTCCCAAACAAAGTCATTATTTGATCCAAAAAGCTCAAAGAAGAATTTGAACTTCTCGATACCACTTTGAATAAACTCCATGATGGCTTGAGCTTTATCGATATTGAAATCCACACACCGTTCTATTTTATTATTAAAGCTAGTAAGAAAGTCCTGACGAGATCGTCCACACGACGCCGTGAGGTGCTCCACCAGTGGTATCTTCAGGCCAGTAACGGTTGCGTTGGCCTCCTCCTCGCTGATGACGCCACTCTTCCCTTCGAGGACGAGGACATGCAGCTGCTCTGAAAGCATATTTTTATACCATCAAGTAATGAATGCTACAAAAAATTAATGTGACATCTATGGTACACTCCTTGGCCGCAAAAAAGACCTAGGTTGTAATACACTTTTATACGTTGTTGAACTGATGTTGATATCAAGTGAGTGACATTGGCACGTAAGCTCTAGTGTTTTTCTCTCAAAAAACATAGGCCCACCTGTGTCAGTCGAAGAGACTATTGGCAGGGAGGAAGAGGCACACAGATCACCTTATTTTAGGCCATTGATAATAAATTTTCAAATAGGTCTAGATCTGGAGAAAAAAGTGATTTGATGTCGGTGCAGGGAGTTGCATTCCGTGATCGAAAATTTGGCGTTCCTATAGCGTGGATAAATTTGTTTCTGAAGGTAATATTATTTGTGTAAATCGCTTTACTGCAGGTCAAGATTACGTTAAATTCTGAAGTAATATGCATCTCACATAAGCGAAAGTAGATGTCTCAAAAAAATCCCCAATAGGAACGTAAAGTAACCGAGTTTCGCTTAATTTCAAGCAATATTCTAAAAAATATTTATTTTTTGTTCTGCGGACCACTTTACCTGTTACCCGCTTTATTATAACTTTCAGAAAATGTCCAGAAAGGACATTTGATTCTATCGAAAAGGAACGGATAATGCAGGCCTTGCAGAAGGTTTGTCTCTGATAGGTTTAGCCAAGGAGCTCAGTACAGATCGAAGAATATTGTCTTCATTCTCGGAGAATGCCAACACCAAACCAAGGGAAGATCAGAAAACGAGACGAACTATTTCATCTTGTGATGTTCGAAATGTACGCAGTCTGTAAGCATCCAAGCACTACCAGCGAGGTTGACGGACTGTAGTGACCTTAATAGTGATACCAGGGTCGAGTGCAGACTGATGGGTGTCAGTCGTTCACAGTGTTGAATTGGATTTGGAGGTTGATATAGTAAGGCCCTTGTCAGCAGCCCAATTGCTGATTAAATCAGAGTGATCCGATAGCACGGCAGCAGTGGTGAAAGGTTTGCAATGGAACGCCACGACAGTGAAATCATCGGCATATAATGTTACAGAGGGGCAACAGAGCCGGACCTAAGAAATGGGGAAGTCAGAGACGTAGAAGTTGGACAGGGAAGGCGAGACGACCGAACCTTGAGGAACCCCCGCCCTCACAGCCCGGAACTGGGAACGAAAGCCGTTAGAGAGGCACCAGGCTGCTCGTCCCCTGAGGTAAGCCGAAAGCCATCTGACCATATTGTGGTGGAGTGTGGTGCTGGAAACCGAGGAGAGGAGGCCCTCAGTAGGAACAGTGTCGAACGCTTTGCTGAAGTCAATCAGCAAAGCTACCGTTCGGTCAGGGGGTTTGGGTTTATCCATGACACAGTTGCTTGGAAGGCGAAAGGAAGTAGAGCAGACGTGGTGGAGTGCATAGGCCGGAAACCATGCTGGTGAGAGGCAGGTTGGTAAGCCTCATTGGTGGAAGGCAAAAGGAGGTGCTCTAGGACTTTCGCAGAGGGACACAGAAGCGACATTGATCGGTAAAAGGATCTTTTATCCGCACGTTTAGATGGTCTTAAAATGGAAATTATAACTGCTAGCTTCCATAAGGCGGGAATGTCGGCGTGAACAAGGGAGAAATTGTATAAGCTGGTCAGATAGATGAAACTCTGCGGGCCCAGATATCTGAGGTGCAGAATAGACAATTAGACTGGGCCCACAGCTGTGGAGGTCCCGGAAGCAACAATGGCCTCACAAACTTGAGAGGGTGTGAAAGGGGGGAACCCATGATCTATGGGGTGACGCTTTCGAACAGTTCGTGGGCGGCCCGGAATTTTCTTGCTTGAGGTTGTATTAGTATCATTATAACGTTTCCAGACATCATATAATAGTGTTACGCGACACATGGAGCTGTTTTATGATGTCCTTGTTGGCGATACCAGCTGTTTTTAAGGAAACAATTTGATCTCGTTTTGCTTGAGACGCCATTTTGGTAGAAGTATTGTCTACAAATTAGCGAAACAAAAGACAATCATTCAAAAGAGTTCTGAAAAGCGCAATATACAATCAAAAGCTATCTCTATCAATTATTAAAT
>LQNS02278096.1:2093799-2104422 GCA_001587735.2 Parhyale hawaiensis | reverse complement strand
CTAAAGTTTGGAATTTGTTGCCTGCATCGGCTTTTGGTCGTGTTGGCCTGCAGGCTTTTAAGTCTGCTGTTAATGGTTTTTTGCTGGATTTCCTGTAGCAGCGTATTGGGCTTCCCGGTGTTGCAAATGCTTCATTTGGGTTGTATTACCTGTCCGTGGGAGCCCAAGCGTTAAGTTTTAATAATAATAATTAGCTATGTCACTCAGGAAACAAATCCATACACCCGCAGAAACAGAGAAAATTCAGCTTATAAAATTCATGAGGTAACGATTTTCATTTTTCTGATTCAATTGTAGAGGTAGATCCCTTGTGCAATTTTGTAGATCAGAATAACTGCATACGGTATTAGGTTGCCACAGCAGTGCAAGATGTCACTTAGTTATCATTCAAATTATTGGCTTGGTAGCGACGGTGATAGATGTGAGGAAGTGACATACTGTACGTCTGAGATAATAAAATAAGGAGAGTAAAATACTGAAAACAACAAGTACGAACAGGAAGCGCAGAACATTAGACAGTCCTGAGTATCAGCACTACGCACCAGACACCAGAGCACGTACCGCGTACAGTTGCCAGGAGCAGGGAACTGGTGCCGCAACTGGTGCCGGTCCGCATTTATTGCCTTCTGCCGTGCGGCTCGCACTGGCCCGCGGCTCACCGCTTCAGGCGGAGTAGCTTCAGTAACTCCTGTAGCACATTGCTATGGAGAAGACAAAAAGAGTACATCGCAAAGCTTCGGCCAGACTATCTGCGCGCTGTAGGCAAGTGGCACAAATAGGATATCATGTCGGATAATGGACTAAGTTAAAATTCCATTCTAAGATAATATACGAAAAATAGATTCCGGTCCGCGCAGAACCATTGCCTCCCTGCCACTACGTTAAACTCAGGCAGAGTAGTCCAACTTCTTCGACATTGCGGGCCACATCGGGTCTAAGCGGGTACTTGAAGCGCCAAATTAATATAAAACTTAACAGTAAACTAATTTTACATATAGACCCAATGGCTACTGTCTAGCTTCATATGATGTAAAAAGCCTCTTCACTTGCATTCCTCAAGAGCTGGTTCGAGAATGTTTCTCACGAAAACTAACCGAAGTAAATTACCAAAAACTAAACCACCAGTACCTCAACTGAAGCGATCATGAAGCTCCTACGACTCTGCTTTCAATCAAATTACTTCTAGTACGACACTAAAATCTACCACCAAATCAAAGGAACACCAATGGGGTCACCTGTTTCCGTTGCCCTGGCAGAAACCACGATGTAGCGCAACATCCTCGAACAGGCACCTTGTCCATTCCTGTTTTGGATCAGATACGTCGATGACATCCTTACCGCAGTTACAAGCAATCATTGTCAAGCATTTCTTGAGCATCTGAACGCCTTCAATCAACACATTCAGTTTTCAATGGAATGGATGCAGAAAAAACCATCCCATTTTTAGATTTGAAAATCAACCGCTTACCTAATGGAAAAATGGCCTTCTCTATCTACCGTAAGCATACTAACACAGGAAGATACCTTGACTTCAGAAGCTACCATCCGCTCTGCCAAAGAAAAGGTGTTGCTTAATCTCTCTACCATCGAGCAGATACACTATGCAGTGACGAACAGAAAGAAGAAGAATTCAAAAACGTTAAAAAACTTCATGACAACTTTCCTGCCAAATTTGCTTAACAACGAAACCATCAGTCACAAAACTAAGGTATTCAGAACAATGTACAACCTCAGCCACCCTCCAAATCATAAAATGCCAAATTCATAAGTGTACCTTACATCAGAGGCTGTTCAGAAAGGGTGCAACGTGCACTGAAACCTTATAAAACCTTATAACATCATTTTGGCGAATAAATCAACCAATACCATCAAAAATCAGCTTTGGAAACTCAAAGACAAAATGTGATGCCTGCTACATCCGTGAAACAGGAAGGAATCTAAAAACATGCGTCGAGGAACACGCAAGCAATGTGCGGAGGAAGCAAGAGTTGTCATTAATTTACCAACACTGTCGCTATAACAGTCATTCCTTCAATTTTGAAAATGTGTTACGGGGTTTTAAAATAGAAAAGGCGTGTTGATATAATAAAAGAATAAATAAATGAAGATTGTATGAAAGGGAGTTCCTACTGTGAATGAATGTTTAATTTCGAATGATCCAGTTGATCATTCTCGGAAAGTAGCACATGATAGAATTGTTACTAAGAAATAATATAGAGAGGATGCACATAACAAGTTCGACTTGTCCCCAAGGGACAAGCTATTCCCCAACCTACCTAACTAGAAGACTTAGTGATTGGATTTCATACGGCAGCTGGATCAGTAAAACACACGTAAAGATCTCAAAAATATACAGAAAAAAGAGCATGGAAATCTAATACAAAGAGGAACCACATGAAAGCAAGAATTAATTAGCTGTTTTGACACTCTTAGATGCCAATTTTGAATCACCACTGATACCGGTTACAATTGAGCACTTCACAGGTACTCAGGAGATATATCTATGGGTAACTTCGACCGCAAATATTTGAAAGTTTGGGTGCCATCAGAAACACAAATTAATTAGTCGAAATATTGAGCCAGGTGGCAAAAACGGTGCTCTCAGACGGCGAAGATATAATACAATGCATGTAAACACATATTCTATCATATCGATGCTGTGTTTACGAGAACTCCGGGAAAAGACCACACTATAGCTAAGCAAGTTATAACCATTCATTTCTTAAGACATTCCAATGACCACCGTCTTCAACTCCAGACTCTCAAAATTATGTTTCCATAGAAACTGTATGTATACTCTCGCAGAAATAAAGTAGCACGAATCACATGTTCAAGTTATGAATGAATAGTAATGTTAATTTATCTTAATCATTATAATCTAAATTTTACACTAAGGGCATTTTCGGATGTTGCTTATTTTTTTTCTTAAAGTGCAATAGTAATGAAGCTTCAATTATTTACATACATTTACATATCTCTAAGCTTAAGACATCGCAGAATAAACATTTTCAGTCGGTTTTTCTGCAATAACTCCTTTTCTATCAATGCAATAAAGCTCCAATTATGATTGGCTAATATCACCGATTACACTCTCACGCCGTGACTATAACCCTACTAAATGAGCTCACTTGATCATAATAAATACCCCTAAACATGTGAATTCTATCACTCACTGCGGGAAACATTGACCAGCAGAGTGGCATACTGGAGGGGCAACCTGTAATTCTCTCTGGGTGTACGTTAAACACTCAACTTCCGGACACAAACAGTGTTCCATTCTTCCTATTAAACACACAATCTCTGGACACTAATAGTGTTCCATCTACCTGGTCGCTGCAAAATTACACATCAAAATGCAGAACCGTAGACTCCTGGCGGATTCCTCTTGATCTCTTCCAATCATCATCTTGCGCTCGAATATTCGCTGCCTTTTGGAGAAAGACTTCGCTCATCTTTGAAACTTCATTGGTCACGTGCGGCAATCTCTGATCACAGCAGTGCACCGTAGCTGGGGCATTTGACGTTAATATACAAGTGCCATAGCACCGCGGCAGTGTTGAAACATCATGCACTCTTAAATGCATTTAGTTTTACATACTTAGATATTTTGGAGGCACTCAGTTTTCCAAAATGGAAGAAAGCTACACAATCTGTAAATGTGGTCTAACACAATGTTCGCCTGGCTGAAATGCATCAATCGTTGCACTGGAAAACTCACGGCGGCAATGCTCGATGCTCACACATAAACAGGTTTAGGTTCGTGTAACTATAGGGAATCACTTTACAATCATTTCTCTCTACGGGCATAACTAGCAATCACAATACGATGGCATAAGGCTGCAACTTGTCAACCAAGGGAACTTGTCAGTTATTCTAGGGAGAAGATGCACAATCTCAAGGTGCTGTCTAACACAATGTTCGCCGGGCTGTTAATTCAATCACTGAACCCAAATTCAGGACGGCACTGCTTAACACATACACACGACAGATGAAGGTCCGTGCAATATAGCGGCACTTTAGATTAATTCACTCCGCGAGTTAAAGGAGAGAAGTTCTGGTATTGTACACATTTGCTGTTGGATCGTGCACGACACTGAGTAAATTCTGAGTGCCGTGCCGTGATAACTCCTACTATTCTACAATCTATCCTGTACATTTTGAGGACTAGCCAACACCCTTCCCTCACTTGGGTCTTGGTCCGAGCCTACAGTTTGTTTACGCTATAGTCGCGAGCCGAATTATGAACACACTCGCTTGTTTCTAAATCACTAAATCTCGTAACACAGTGCAGATGCCTCTACTGCCTTCAACGGCTTTTCGCGTAGAACAATGTACATTCGTAAACTAATGTTCAATACTACATTCTCACTTGATATTATTATTTTCTAGAGACATAAATTACTTTCCTATGTGTATACGTAGTCGTAGAATCTATATTTATGTATGTACATATTTTTTTCGAATCTATGTTTCCATAACAAATGTGTCAGTACTGCAAAAAGTTAAAAATTGGTAAACTCGTAAAGTAGTTGAATCGTTTTACAGTGTGCACTAACTAAGTAGGATTAACAGACACTTAGATGCCCCACAACAACTGCTTCCTCTGCTCATTGACAGTTAATATCATTTGCAATTATTTTTTCTTTTTTCTGTACAGTATTCTTCCGTAGTATGGATACGTGTTTTAGTATATAGCTCTAGGACCTATAGGCATCATTCCCCTGACGACGGCTGAAGCAAATTCATGCCGAAAGCTCTGGCTAATAAATCTCCAGTCTTGGTGAAGTCATTATTAACATGATGGAAACATAAAATTTCCGGTAATGTTGAAGGTCTCTTCATTGCAAGGAAACTGTGTTGTCGGTATAGGGTTCAGATCCCATTTCAGAGTACAGTGCTTTCCTCTAGTTACTAGGTTTTCAGTAAAATGCTTCTCACAAAGAATTGATGTAGGAATTGGTTTCCAGTCACGACAATTGACAAACCTCACCCACCTTTGCAGCAAATCTTCCTTCTTCATGGGAAGGTGAAAGCTCGCCAGCTTTTCTTTTGAGTCTGCATTTTCGTCAACCTACTGGTTTGCTCCAGTTTCACATCCGTAAGTCACGCACTTGTTCACATATATAATTCTAATCAGAAACACAGAACATACTGCAAGAAAACTCAAATCATGGCCTATATATTAAATTGACTCCAGCCGTATCCAAGATACGGACACCATTCGGGAAACGGAACTGGCAGTCAGCCATATCCCAGATGCGGAACACCATTCCTGAAACGGAACTGGCAGCTAGCAGTTCAGGACTCTTAATTTTAAGAGGCAAATGCAACATGCACGGCCGTATTTATAGTAGGCCAGGCCCACCTAACATTTCCTATTGGTTTGAATCCTTGTGTAATTACCTAATTTGTCGTATATAAGCAGTTTTTACGTGATAGGGATAGAAAGCAAAGAGTGTAACAGGAGGACTCAATGGGACTAAAATAATATTTAGCAGCGACTGCACTGCATGTAGCCAAATTACGTCACACCGGCGAGTCGAAATACATATTTGCGGGGTCTGACCTCAGGCCTCCATAGGTTGGGTTCGTAACCTAACCAAAAACGTGTTAAGTGTTATATTCTTAACGCGAGAGAAACCATATGAATATTTATTGCTCAAACTTCCTGTCCGTACGTGACGACAATCGTCATACTATGATTTGTGCATGGGTGCTACTCAAGTAGCTGGCCACTGAGGAGCGGGAGATTGAATGAATAAAGTCCAACAAATACAGCGATATGTTTTGTGCTAAATACGAGGTGTAAATGAGGCTTCACTTCAAAGAAGATGAATATGGGGGCATGCCGGCCTAGATTCTTCCTTTAGTGCAGTGAAAGTTTCCATCAGACTTCACTGCAGGTTTTATTTGTAACACTGGTCACTGCATGTTTTATTAGTAACACTGGGACAAATCTAAGCACAAATTTGGATTCAGCGTACCTAAATTAATGAGATATACCAACATTTACTCAAGTAGAAGAGACGAAGTTAAGATTTGTTGGCCAGTGTAATTGTTTCTTGTTCAATTAGTATATAATCTCTTCTTTTAGTTATTTGCTCAAGGGTTGCAATTCGCCAGCGATGACGATTTTTCAGGTGAAATTGATAAAAACATTCATAGGCTGCTCAACCGGCGCATTCTTCGATGTTGACGTGATTAAAGACGTCACTTTTTGATGCTAGTTTCCTGCGTGAGTTCTCCCGTTACGCTCTTTGCTTTTTGAATAGGGATATACCGAGATATCCGATTTTTGGACTTAGAACAAGTTCAAAAGGTATAAATCGGGCTCTTATGCAAAATAGAGGTGTTAAAAGATGTTAAAAAGATGCATTGATCACGGTGTGTATGCTCATACCCATTTATAAGTCAGGAAAGTCAAACGATTTTTGTAACTAAAGACCCATATCTACGCTGTCGATATTTAACAAAATATTTGAGAGCATTATACATGTGAGACTATCGTTGCATGTTCAATTACATCACATACTCATTCCAAATTAATTTGTATTCAGGAAGGGTAAAAATACGACACAAGCAGTCTTTCACTTGATATTTGAAGTCCTGCCGGCCTTTGCTGGCAAAACCTATGTGACGTGTTTGTTTCTCGATTTACGTAAGGCTTTTGATGCCGCCAATCACGAGGTACTGATTCACATGTTGCAACATTAGGGTATTGGGGCTACACGTTAGGACTCATCCAGAGTTCTTTAACTTCTCGTATGCCCCATGTGTGTGTTGATGACAGTGTTTCAATTAATCGTTTTATTGATATAGGAGTTCGGCAGGGACCGGTATTGGGTCCTCTCCTGTTTGGAATGTATATCAATGATATCAACGAATTACCAACTGCAAAAATCACATTATGAACTGACGATACTGTTTTCTACATGAAAACGATTCCTCATTGCAGAGTGTTGAGCAGCGTACTAACAACCTTCTGGCTAACTTGTGCGAGTGGTTAAACCAAAGCAGGCTCACCCCAAATGTAGACAAGACAAAACTTGAGCTTTTTACATCACGTCCATCTCCTGTATTGCTGAAATTTGAATTATGGGGGACAAATTACAGTAGGTGCCATCGTTCAATTACCGGGGTATTGTAATTGACTGTCAGCTCAGCTAAGCCAATCACATAGCCGAATTGTATAAGGAAGTCCGCAAAGTAAAAGGGGCCATATTTGCAGTTAGGAAATACTTAACACGAACTTCTCTTACAATGCTGTATTATGCCCTACTGCCTTGCCTCAGTCTATTCTCACCTAACACAAGGTATTGTACTGTGGGGTGGGTCGTCGCTCAATGCGTTGAGACTGCTGAGGGCTGCTATTAACGATGTTCTTAGGGTATTCTTATTGTCAAGAAAGATCAAAATAACATGCCTACGATGTTTATTCATGCAATGTTTGATAAGCTTCAACTTATGAAATTCGAAGATGTATACGGGTACTTCTTACTGAAGTTCGGGAGAAGAGTAATGTACTCTGATGTAGAGACTTTCAAGAAACACTACCAGCCGCTGCTCGTCACTCAAAAGTACAATATGCGAGACCAGAGATTCAATTTTCCCAATGTCAGGCTTGAAATCTAAAAACGATTCACGATATATCAATCAGTCAAATTGTATAATCGCCTACCTAATCATCTTGTAGAACCAATGTCGGATTATACGTTCAAAACTAAGTACAAACAATACGTACTCTGTAACTTTAACAATCAGGTGTAATGTCTTGAATAAAACCGTGCTACGGTGAGTTATCTCTCTGTAAACGTATAGGTAGGGTTATGAGAGTATATTTTCTTCTGAGCTTATGCTCCCAATATTTTTGTGTATAGCATTTGTCTGTAGGGTAGGGAATCAGGTTTTACCAAGTATTGCTTAGAACGTGCTGAATGTAGATGTTTCTTCTTAAATGATAAACTAGAGCCTATTGTGCTCGCGCGGCTCTCAGCTAAGCGTAGCACTGTGTTAATACGGCCTTCAGCCAATGAAGTACTCACCCGAACTTTAAAAGCAGTCACCTGATTCCACTGAATAATAGTATGTTTATCTATTTCCTTTCTCGTGAAAATAATTCACTTCATCTGTGTCTATCATTACTTCGCTATAAACTGTGTATTTAATGTTTTCATCACTGTTCTTACGCTTACCCTCAACCTAAGCTCTCTCTATCAATATTATTTTGCATATTAACCTTGTGTTTATTACGTGTGCATTAGGATGTAAAACCACCTAGGGATTCAGCTCGGTGGATAGCAAACTCTTCGCAAATAACTCAACTACCTATCTCTTGCTTACGTTCTTTCCTATATAAAGTAATTATCATTATTTTCAGCTCTTTCAGCTCTCTTGGTCAGTTAGGATTATTAATTGGATAGCCATTCTACGGAATTCATAGTCATTTGTTATTAGATCGTTAGAGCTAGAGTACTTTGTTGACCCTTTTGCCCCGAGTTTACGCCTGATGTTGTTGACAAGCTTCAAAACTAGACCCAGACTCTAGTTAATTTTCGTAAGCTACTGAATTTGTCCAGTGGGACAAGAGTTGATCTCTCGGTTGCTAGAGCCTGGAAGTTAGCACATTCAACATGGTTAGCTGGAATTGTGACCGACAACTCAGGATTAGTGCTGGAAGATCTTAGAAACTGTGGTCCAGAAGCGTAATAACTTTTCTTTAGCTGTGCGTAACTAAGGCATCGGGACATACAGTCTACTGGATTAAAATTAGCTGCCACAAAACTGAACGTTATTGGAAACTTGCTGCACTGGCGCTCAATCTAACTGAGCCTGTTCATGGCAAACACTGACCGCTTTTGCATCTTTTCCATCGTTACCGATTGCGCGTTCAGCCAGTGCAAGGAAATGGAACTGTCAGTGAACAAACGTAGCTTAGAGATCTTGATAGGTAAGATGCAGTCAGGTCCAGACAGCTCATGTTTGATATCTGTTAGCATTTCCACTCCAAGCGTAATAGCTTGCAGTTCGAGAGTGGGGATTGTCTTCAGTTCTAACTGTTTATTTACGATTCTGTTTTTGGCAGTCAGAAAGTTTATTTCATTAGTTCTTGCGTTTTTCAGGTACACAAGTGCTGCATAAAAAGCTTTACTAGAATCTGAAAAGGAGATGAGCTCGTAAGAATCATCCCTGGAGCCAACGGACCTGGTGATTTCTGTAGGTGGAGCTCTGTTGGCCTGGCGTACGATGTTTCTCCACTGCTTCAGGTGAGAAGCGTCAAGCACAGTGTCCCAACCAAGGTCCTTGTTGGTCTAGAGCGAATGCATGAACAGTCTGGCTCGGTTGAGAATTGGTCCCTGAAAATTAAACGAATCGTACTGACTAGCAATACTTTGCAGTATTTTTCGCTTGGTGTTGGCAGTTTCATCGAGGGAAATTTGCCTAGGATAAAGGGTATCTATGTCTCTTTCCCAGTTAACACCAAGCAACTTTCCAGACTGCGGAGTTTCAACGATTATCGATTTGCGACTGTAGTTTTGCATCATTTGTTACAAGTTGTTGCACGTTAAAGCCGTAAGGTTTGAAAATTTAGCAAGGTGTAAGTACTCTGTTCTAACTTCCTCAGCAGTACCAGTGAATGCTTCATTATCCATGTACATGAGGGAATATAACTGACGCTTTATAGCAGCAAGTTCTTGAGAGTCACACTCCACATCAAGACAAAGGATTTTGTACAACCCTGGCATAAGTATGGCAGGACTGCATCGAAGGCCAAAACTCAAACGCAAATTTTTGTAAGCAACAACTGAGAAATCTCCATTAGGAAAGTCTTTCAACCACTAAGAGCAGCTTGTTTGAGTCGTTTTGATTTAGACTTATTTGAAGAAAGGCCTTTCCAGATCGTAGCAAAGCAGAATTTCACCAAATCTGAGATGCATTAAAGCACGAGTAATTTTTTGGTTAAGATTAGGGCCAGGGTGCATGACTTGATTGTGGCTCATGCTAACATTACCACTGGTGTCTTTCTCGCACAGATTAGACAAGAAGACGACCCGGCACTTTGCGGTCTCCCTATCCATGCGGAAAACTCCCATGTGGGAAAGGAAGCTATGGACAGGGTTAGCCTCCAGGAAGTTAGGCAAGTCATCCACACGTTCCACAATGCCAGCACTCTCCCAATCCTTAACTACTTGTTCGATCATTTCTAATTTTGACTGGGGCAAACGTTTCTGAATAAGTAGAATCCTCCGTGCTAGATCAATGTTTTTACCTAGAAATTGTGCCATCTCTCCACGCCAAGTTAACGGCATAACAAGCCTGCCTTCTTCGTTGCATTCACTTTTGTGGAGACTGCTTAGAATTGTAACTTACATTTGTAGCGTAGCTATGGACCGAACTTTGTTTCTGAGACTTTGTCTTTGATTCTGGCTCAGCTTTCGTTAACTCTTTATATCTGTCCAGAGCCTTGAAGATATTTTTGTTGATTTCGGTCAAGTTACTATAGTTTTCACTGGCCGTGTTGCACTGTTTTTCGCTCATAATTCTTGAACGAATTGTCGGATCACATTGGTATTTCAACACAAAGCCTTTTACATCCATACCTAATTTATGGCCCACATAGCATAT
>LQNS02278096.1:1979337-2007147 GCA_001587735.2 Parhyale hawaiensis | reverse complement strand
GCGTGGGGGTTTGTTAACCTCATGGAGTTTCTCCGTTCCTGCGTCGCCAGTCTGGTGTGATTTAATAATAATAATAATAATAATAATAATAATAATAATAATAATAATAATAATAATAACTAATATCCTGACCTCAAAACTGTGCAAAGAAATGTTATAACGTAATGGTCTCGGGATCATATTTTAGATCCTTTCCCCAGTGTTATTAACGGCCGAATGCTACCAAACAGGCCCTATAGCTGACAAATGAAATGTCACAAAATCATTAGCTAGATAAGCGGCAGTATACGAACCATTAGGCCCAATCCCAAAGAGACAAAGGAACTTTCGCCCCGGCCCTCTATGAGCTAATGCCATTATGTTAGTAGGATGTAGAGGACTGGGAAAACTGGGAAGGGAAAGAAGAATCTTAGCCGAAGAGATGATCATGAATGCATGCAAGCATGATTGATAGTCGCTGATATGCAGAGCTTAAAAACATAGATAGAGCGGAAGTGAGAAGTCGGCTTAAGATGGCCTGGGAAGCCATGACCGTTAAGTGCTTGCGACTCGTGGAAGAGGAGTTCTTAGCTGTGGAGGATGTTTCTCCCAATGTATGTTCAGACGATTTTTAAACGAGTTGGCCGACTCGGCACCAACAACGTCTGAAAGGAGTCTATTGCAAATGCTGACTATGAAATAGGGAAATAACTGCTGACTTAAGGTTCTTCTTCGAGCTTTATGCTTGAGTTTTTCACCGTTGTTTCGGGAGCGATCATTAAGATCTCTGTCAAAGAGTCCCGTTGTAGGCACGTCGTTGAAGCCATTCAAGTACTTGGATGTTTCTATTAGTTGCCCCCTGAGTCGTCTTTGCTCGAGAGGGATCAGACCCAGTTCTTTCAGGCGACGTTCATACGACTTGTTTCTCAGCTGAGGTATCAGTTTCGTTGCACCGCGTTGGACTCTTTCCATGTTATCGATATCTTTACAGAGATGTGGCGACCAGAATTGAACAGTAAATTCTAGGTGTGGCCTCACTAATGCCTTGTACAAGGGAACGATGATGTCCTTTAGCTTGTATTCAATGTTTCTGGTGACGAATCTTAGCACTCTGCTTGCCATTTTCACACTCTGGTCAACTGTGTCACCTGACTGTGTTGTAGATTGTTTGTTTGTAATAGTGATTCGCAAGTCGCGTTGTTGGGTGACAGTAGCCAATTTCCTCCCATTCGTTTTCAGTGGGGTGGAAATGTTCACCAGCCCTACGTGCATTACTGAGCATTTGTCGACATTAAAGTTCCTCTGCCACGTTGCGCCCATTCCATGTGGCGGTCAAGGTCTTGTCGGTGTTTAGTATCATCAGCAAATTTACTTATTATACTACGGATATTGAGATCGAGATCATTGATGTAAATTGAGAACAGAAGTAGGCCAAACACGCTACCCTGTGGAACCCTTGATCACACATACTTCTAGTCGCCCGACTCTCCTTCAAGCTTCACTCGCTGCTGCCGACCTGTAAGCCATGCCTTGATCCATCGTAAATAGTTACCCTGGATGCCATGGGCGTCCAATTTTTTCATTAGCCGGTGATGGTGTACTTTATCAAAAGCCTTTTAAAAGTCTAGATATACAAGGTCTTCACCCTTTTCTTCATCATTAATATCTGTAACTTTTGAGAAAAAGTCCAGTAGGTTTGTTAAGCAGCTCCTTCCATTTCGTGGGAAGCCATGTTGAGTGTTGGATATGAGCTGATGCATCCTCATGTGATCAATGAGGCGCTTTTTCAAGAAGCGTTCGATGATTTTACTAACGACCGAACTAAGACTCGACTGATAGCTAGTTGTTGGGGCTTTTTTCATCCCATTTCTTATGTATCGGTATTACATTAGCTAGTTTCCAATCCTGCGGAACTTCTCCCGTTTTTAGAGATCGATTAAATATTTCGAGCAGGGGCTTCACGATGACTGGGGCCATTTCCCGTAGTACACGGGGAGTAAGATTATCTGGGCTAGTGGATTTGTACACATTTACGTAGGTGAGTTCCTGAAGGATCTCGATCTCCGTGAAAACAAAGGTGTTAATTGGAGTAACTTGCTTCTGTGCTGGTTCAGGAATATTCGTAACACTTTCAACAGTAAATACAGAGCTGAAATAGTAATAGTCGTCAGGATTGTGGCTTGGTCCCTTAGGTTATTGGTGATTTTACCGTCAGGTCGTTTGAGCGGACCTATGGTTTCTTTTTTGAGTTGTCTTTCATTTACATATTTATAGAATGACTTTGGATTACGTTTCGCTATAGCGGCTACGGTGGCTACGGAAACTTCGCACTCATTTTTTGTGGTCCTGATTGTTTTCTTTATATCCCGACGAGCCCTTATGTGACTGGAACTGGTCTCCTCTGTTGGATTACGCTTCCAAGCTTTGTAACGCACTTGTCACCTAGCAGGGCAGCGTTTGACTGTCCGAATCATCCAAAGAGGATCATTACTGATACGGACTCGTTTATTTGGGATGTATTTTTCAGCTGCTCTCAGTATGCTCGTCTGCAAAATATGTGAGAATTATTCTATACTGGTGTCTCTCATCGGGGTTTCGAAGTCAGTTGTTCCTATTTCAGTAGCCATTCCCTGAAAATTCGCTCGTCGATTCTCTGGCAGTTTGAGATGACTCGCATTAATGGTGAATTCATTGCCAGTTTTGAGCGTAAATTCAATCATGTGGTCTCCAAGCCGGTCTAGGATGACTAAGTCAACAATTTCACAATCAGGAGTGGAGAATTCCAGATCTAGAAAATTACCGTATCTCGTAGGTTCATTAACGTGCTGAGTCAAGTGGTGGTGGCTGAGGAGTTCGAGCAGTTTGCTGCCTGGGGCTGGACTGCACAAGGTACTCCAACCAATTTGTGGGAGGTTGAAGTCTCCCATTAGAATTGTTTCATTCGGAGTATTCAGTGTGTTTTCGATCTTCTTGCAAAGTGCTGCATCAGTTTCAGCGGTACTGAAAGGGCTCCTATAGGCGAGCATAATATTTAACGACTGTCGAAAGCCGAGACGAGAATGGGTAGTGATAATTTCATATTCTATAGGTGCTGCAAAACCTTTACATGGAGATTAAGGTGTTCCTTGATATATATGATTGAACCCCCTCCTCTGCCAGTTTTTGTAGGTCGGTCTATGTTGAAAAGTTTGTAGCCTTTCAATGCGACTTCTGCTTCCAGATTCGTGTTTGAAAGATTGATCTATGTTTCATTGAGTGCAATGACATCAGACGCAAGAGAGGCTGCCATAGCTTTTAATTCATTCATTTTGTTTGTTATGGTTTGAACGTTGCCAAATAAGAATTTGACACTAGTGTTTGCATTGCTCCTCCGAGTCACTGATACGCTTGGAGCGTCCGATTGCTGGGAAATGATTGGGGACGTGAGATCAGCAGAAGCATTGTCAGAGGCGGCGAGAGCGCCTGTCTGAAGGTGAGCAAGGGAAAATTTTTGAATTTCGGCTTGACAGTTGTCAGATTGTTTTACGTCCGCAGCTATTTGGCGGACAATAGGTCCCTTCCCGCCGAGTTAGCCTTGCTTCTCGTTATTGTGGTTTGTGGTGGCTGACAAGAATTCGTCTTTGGAGGAATGTTCCTAGCACCTGAATTTCGGGTACTACAATTCTCTTCATGCGTTGGTATGCTTGAGGTTCTTGGGAATTGGCCACGCTTTTTCGCTACAGGTATCTGACACTGTGACTTTCCCTTAGAGACACTTACTGGACTCCCGCGTTCAGTATTGGATGAGTCATGGTCTGTTTGGCGGGCGTTGGTAGTTTGTTGTACATCTGTGCCATCACAGATATTGCGGCTCACCGATAAGAAGGTAGAGACTATGGTTGGTAAGAGAGGTGGAGGACCCAGACGTGACATCTGCACGGTTGCATCCGGAGTTGGAGCAATTTTCTCCTCATCCATGTCAAGTTAATTGGTGATAATTGTGCCCTCATTTCCCTTAGGATCCCCAACCTTAACCAGACTTGGGGATGATATCTGAGGATTACAGGAGACGCTTACAGGGACATTGATAGCCATTTGCCCCACTGCTGGCAAATCGGCTGGGAGAGCGTGAAAGGGGACTGGGTGGCGGAGCTGCTTCATAATGGTCTTAGGTCTTGTGCGCAAGCCTTTTTCCAAAGCAGCGGTCTCGGAAGCTGCCGCAACGAGCAGCATTTCTCCGAGGACATGGTGTCCAGCACCATTCAAGTGAACCCCATCGGGTAGAAATAGTCTCCAATCGTCGTCAAACGAAGGAAATAGATCAATAATTTCGAGCCTATTGTCCTCTGCCTCTCATATAATTTCTCTATTGATGTAGCGGGTCCTGAAGTATCTACGATTACCAGCCCTGAGACGCTGCAGAATACTTATCAGAGTGACATGATCAGATTTCTTTTGGGCCGCGGTAATGAGGTCTTTAACGAGCTGCAGCTGAGTTTCGGAATAAGTTCGCAGATCGTTCGTTCCAACATGGATAATGACGTGATCCATCTTTTTGCAACGTAAGTCCTTCAAGATTACAGTAGCATCAGAAGTGGATGCTTGAGGTCTGCAGATGACTTTCCGATCCCTGCAGCCCCTTTTAAAGACATAATACTGCTCTTTGATTATTTGATCTCCGGTAAGTAATGTTTTTATCGCTCGCTAACCAGGAATTGGAGCAGGATTGAGTTCCCTTTCGTGGCTTGGAGGCTGAACAGAAGTCTCTGACTTCTTCTGATCACGTGACTGGGGTGGCCTGCGTTGCTGCTGCTGCTGCTCCCCGTTCACAATTTTAGTTTTGGGACGAACAGATGATGCTACATTATCGTCACCATCATTATAAAAGCAGCAAACCTATTGTTCACTTCTATATGATCCGTCTGTTCCAAAATTGTGCCAGTCGATCTCCGCTGACGTTTGTTGCGCATGACGGTTTTCCACGGGGAGGTGATAACCGCAAGCGAATTTCACGCGAAGCCTTTTCCTTTTCACCACCTTCCCCACGCTGCATCGCTTCGCAATCGTTAATCAATTTCTCTATCTCAGCCTTCAGGGCCCGTATCTGGCAGCAGAATTTGCATGATTCAAGCTCCAATTCTTCATAATAAAAGAACTCAAGTGAGAATTCAGAATGGCATTCGTCGCACTGTCTCATATGGTAAGCCTGAGCTGTCGGCATGAGAGGACATTAATGGAGAAGAGGAAATGGGAGAAAAATAAAAATGGAACAGGTACTTGGTACCGAGAATTCGGGACAGGGGCATCAATGCAAACACGTCACGCGTGCTCCATCGACAGTGCCGTTACTACAGCTATGGCCCAAGATTCGAGCGAAATCGCCTGAACAGTTTAAATTAGATTAATGAACTTTGTTAATAAGTTTCCTTATGCAAAGTAACACCTCCGTATACTTTACATCGCAGATATATGCTTTATTGATTAAACAGTGTGCATACGAACTTAGGAGTTAAATTACAAATAGAAGGATGAAACATAAAGAAAATATTTTAACGTGTTATCCTGCTCCCAAGCAATTACTATGAAACAAGTAAAAAGTAAAATAAGGCTACCTAGATATAGCTATAGTACGTTACAATGTATTAAAGGAAAAGAAACCTACATGCAAGAAAAGACATAATTTGATGAGGAGTACGATATGATGCCCTACATGCAAGTTCATTGCAAACTAGAGCGCATACCTCCGCCAAGCAAGGCAACGGTGACGAAAAATTGAAATTGAATCTGAAAACATGAATTTCTTTGTATCAACACCAAAATCTAATCAGTTGTACTTTTCGGTAGAATTAAAAATTCCTGTAATTTTCACGAAGATCCGTTCAACACCCAAACGAACATACCGATCTTCACCAAAATTTAATCCTTATGTCTTCTAACATTACTACATGTCCTGTAAATTTCAAAAGGATCCATCCATAGCTTTTTGACTTATTCTGCTAACAAGCATAAGATCTAGATCAAACATAGCGAGAAACAAAGAAACGAACAAAATTTTCATTACATAGACAAACAAACACATTATCTCAGATACGAACAAGCATATCATCTCAAAAATTCGGTCAATTACTCAACGTTTTATACTTAGCAGCTCAAATAAAATTCATGAAACTCCGTCCGGAACTTCTTGAGATGGCTTAGGAAAAAAATAGGCAGACAGACAAGTGAACGGATTCTTACCAATAGTTAATCATCTGTTACTGTCAACATGCCCAACAATCGCTGTAAATTTCATAAAAATCCGTTCATTAGTTTAGGGGTAATCTTGGTGACTTACAAGAGGCCGACAAAGGGACAGACAAACACGACAAAAAAAAAAAAACCTCCTTGACGAGGTAACAAAGGAACAGTAATAATATCTAGAATGTTGCACCGTACATAAATGTTCCTAGAAAGAATGAAAAAAAAAATGATCAAGTTCTAATTTTCACGTACAATTGCAGCTAGGATCTAGGCATTTAAAAATGCCAAAAACAAACTACAGTAAGATATGTGATAAGTCTTGAATTAAAATGAAGACTATTGCCAGTCGTTTGAGAGATTAAGGAGGAGTAGAGAAACAAGAATTAAACAAAAATTGCTACGAACTCTGGAGTGTTACTCTGTTTTGCCTCACTCCGCTAAGATAGGTGATTATCATTAGATCGAACAGCGGGCCTATGGCTCCGAGCTGTTGATCTTGGCAACGTTAGGAATTAACTCAATTATCATATGATTCAAGCTCTTTTTTTTCTCGTCATGTAGAACATTTCTGAGCTATGCCTACAGTCTGTTAATAAAGAAAATGAATGAGAAAAAAACGATAAAAAGAAGGAATAAAAAATAATGATACTACTTGAAGATCCAAAACATAAGGAGTTGGATATTAAATATTCGCCAGTGTGCCTCCTAGTCTCTCGAATAGTTTGAAAGTTTTTTTTAGCGTTCTTGAAAAAAGGCGTGATCTACTTGAAGAAAAACAGTTGAGATCAAAGCATGCAACTTTGAATCCCACCTATAATATGGTAAACTTATGACAACTCGGGAAATTCAGGAGTCATACTTGTCACTTTGGTGAGGATCAGGCAAGTCAATGAGGAGGAAAATTTGATAGAGGAAACTTTGATAGATTATAATATTACTTAGTGACTCAGGATCAGCGTCTTCAAAGTTCGACCAAAAGTGGTCTCATCAAACAATATAATAGACACCGTCTTGCGTTTATTTGCTTATATATTTGTATGTTTCTTGTCACGCTCTTAACGAAATAGATAGGCGAAATCTGGGCCAGGTTGCAGATTTTGTACTTAAGTTGCGTTTTCCTGGGTTGCAGAAAATGACAAAAGTGAAATTCTTATCCCTTTATCTGAATCCATTTCTTGCTTGAAACAGTTCTTGACATCGAAACAATGTAGTTACTTTCAGCTTTTGTTAGCGCGCTTATGGAATCTAATTTTTATCACTTTTTCCATGGAACGAAACATGTTTGTTTGCGTCATTGAAAACTAAAACTTAGTCCACGATGCAGATGATGGCAAACGGATGGATACATGCAGTTCTTTCTTTTTGATGAAAATAATTGACATCCAGGTTACATAATTTATTAGGTTTTTTTCAGTAAGACGTTTTCTGGATTTTATAATTTTTTTGGCCAAGCTTTCGACAATCTTTGCGAAAGTTGTTTTCAAGGCAAGAAACTTTTGTCCGGGAATGTAGTTACTTTCAGCTTTTGTTCTTACATGCAGCTAAAGTGTATCAAAGATACTCAATTGAATTTCATTAAAATAATTAGAGCAATTAGTCGAAAATTTGCCTCACAATAATGAATTTAAAAGTGGCCCGTAAATTTCGGAGACATGTTAGTACCTATTACAGCAGTTTTGATCTAATGACGAAAAGCTTGGTTCTAAAAAACGCCTCACGTTCGAGACACTGGCCTTTCAATTAATTGGAAAGATTTCAAGGTACTACAGCAACGTTAACAAAACCAGCAGAGGCGTTTTTTAGAATCAAGCTTTTTGTCAATAGATCAAAACTGCTGTAATAGGTACTAACATGTCTCCGAAATTTACGGGCCACTTTTAAATTCATTATTGTGAGGCAAATTTTCGACTAATTGCTCTAATTATTTTAACGAAATTCAATTGAGTATCTTTGATACACTTTAGCTGCATGTAAGAATTCCCGGACAAAAGTTTCTTGCCTTGAAAACAACTTTCGCAAAGTTTGTCGAAAGCTTGGCCAAAAAAATTATAAAATCCAGAAAACGTCTTACTGAAAAAAAACCTAATAAGTTCTTTCTTTGTCAACGATGAAGTCCACTGAATGCAGATACATACAACTTCTCTAAGAACTCTCTAGCATCGTGATTCGTATTCACTCTGAGGTTTCCTTCATCCAAACTTCAGCTGCCCTGAGCTTGCGCCGATGCTCTTATTGACTGCATAATCATCAAAGCAAGTGGTAAGATATTTTTCATCGTTTAGCAAGCGGGTAATGAACTCGAGGATTTCTTGACATGACATAAGTTTCTTCGATTTGGGTTCTTCTTTCAATAGAACAACTTTTCAATCGAGGAAAAAATTTCCAGTTATATTAGTAATATTACACCATAGAGTATCCTGGATACAGAGCTCAGTATTTATTAGAAGCGATATCGACTGCGGCCAAAACAACAAAAAAAAAACACTACTTTTCAGCGTATCAGCGAAGTAAATTTGTTCAGCCCAACAGCATGCTCATCTGCTCTGTTCCATAATTTCAGTTGGCAATTGCAGTGCATCCTACATAATGAAGTTAATAAACAAATTATGATCAATGATGACGGGTCATGACAAATTCTACACTTTCATTTTTGACAGCTCGGACACTTTAGTACAGAATATGAACTGTCCGTGGGGATACAACAAATGCTTTTAATAGAAAAATATAACAGCAGCGTTGGCTATCTGCTAAGGCAAACTTAATTTAAATCAATACAATGATTGTCGCCCAACGTTTGCCTGTATTCCCGAATTCATGTTTCTTGCTGATGGAAGCGTTTTTCGCATCACCACGTGCAGCTTGATTCTTTTTTAAAAGAGCGTAAGTTATTTAGACTACTATTTATTGAAGTGGTATCTAAAAGCCCTAGAGCAAATTTGGTACTTTGAGTGAGCCGTCGTGTATACACAGTGCAATCCTATAGTAAAGAAAAAACTACAGAACGAATGTCTAAAATGATTTTCTGCCGATTGTCCCTCTGAAATTTTTGCTTTCCGTGCGTCAACGAAAACTTTTCTCCTATTGCCCTTTTGTTGCTCCCACCGGATACTGCGGAACTAAGATTCTTCGCCGCCAGCTCCATGATCAATCCCGTTGATGGCTTTGATGCCGACACCGGCTGGCAGGCCAACAATTCCTAGTAACAATAGAACGCAATGAATGCAACACAAGGCATGTTAAATTATATCAATGCCTACCAAACCTACTAAATTTGCCTTACAGGAACTCGAACTCAGCTCTCTGGTACAGAGACAAACGGTTCCCTTGGCAACTTATTGAAATATTCCGAAAAGTCCTAACGGTAAGACTTTTCAAAGGGATGCTGGTGTTATGAAAGCCATCGACACTGCGAGCACAAGCTAAAAAATAGCCATGAATAAATGGACAAAGTAGGCTGGTAATTTTTCCCGTACTTCATAGCGAGCATGACGAATACGTGCCCTCCACTCAACGCGTTCAAAAATAGCCGTAACGAGCTTTGGGAACGACACCCACCGCAGTTGCCGAGTCCATCTCAGTAGCTAATGGGTCAACTTCTAACCGGTTTCATTATTCCAAGAGCGGACAGCTCATTTTTTCTTTATCTTTCAACACTCGCGTCAGTGCTCCACAGAAAACACCGCTACTCACGGCATTCCTACGCTTATCCCATCGATTGCAAGTTGCCATTTGTCCCTGTTGAGCATTTCTCTGTACAGTTAGCGATGAAATTATTCGTACACCCTCTACTTTTCAAAACAATCTTCAACTAGTGCACTCTGCCAGCAAATACCTCTGCCAGCAAGGCAACAATAATGAGAAATTCAAATTGATTCTGAAACCATAATTTTACCTGTATCAAACACCAAAATTTAATTATTTGTGACTTTTGATAGTATTAACAGTTTCTGAAATATTCTTGAAGATCCGTTCACAACTTGTTGAGTTAGGCTGCTCACAAACATTATGACAAACAAAAGTCAAACACACAAACTTACCAACCATCACCAAGATGTAATGATTCATGTCTTTTAACAATAATAACAATTCCTGTACATTTCATGAGGATCTATTCATAACTTTCTGAGTTATTGCGCTAACAAGTATAAAATCAAACACAGCAACAAATGAACCAAACATCATCTCCAAAACTTAGTCATTTACTCTTCGTAATAAACTTTACAACTCATGTAAATTTCACGAAAATTCGTCCGTAACTTTTTGAATTATGCCAATAAGAAAAAATTGGTAAGGTTAAGTAAGTAAGTAAATCATTTATTTCTCCAAAGCGTGGAGGTATTCATCATCTTAAAACTAATACAATACAAAAAGTACAATACGTATATTATAAAACATAGTGGGGCAATCAGACAATGCTTTCCCCGTTGCATATGGCAGGACATTGGAGACAGGAAACAGCAAAATCAATCATTCTAGAGCCGAAGTTCCCAATCGGGAGTGGTCGCATCCCTGCGAGATGAGCTCTCAAGTCAAGGAGGGTAGTGAAACCTTAGATTATTTCAACGTTAGTCAGAAATAAACTTGAATTTGTGGCGTAAATTGAGATAATTTAAATTCTTCGTCATCATATGAGACATAAATTTTGCAGGGGTCCAAACACACAGCAAAAGTCTTTTAGGGATGCCAAGAATAGATAAGTTAGGGAACAATCGTTCTAGAACAATTGATTAAAACGATATCGTTAAGATGAAGCTTATAGTAGGAATTGTACGAAAAGTTGCATTTCACACAATCTTAGAATCTAACACTGTATTGCTACAACGGAATCTTCTACAGAGTTCAATAGCATAGGATATATATATGTTATTTGTATGCATGACATCTTATAAAATGTGTAGTTGCCTACATTATTTACAATATATCTAGTGGTACGCGGTGCAGAGGTACTCCTGAGGCAAAGTAATGAATCAGTTAATCCATCGTTACTGTACGGCAAAACCTACAGTGCGTAACTAAAGGTTTTATACAATTATTAACTAAAACGTTCGTGACGTATGACCATCCATATATTATTTGTACGCAAGCATAAAACGACGCTATTATCCAACACAATCTATATTTTATGAAAAAAACGTCTGTAGTAGGACAGAAATTTCTTACTAGCCCATCCGGGACACAATGTCTATATCGCGCGAAACCACTCCTGTGGTTTACTTAGGCTCGTGCGCCATTAGAACTCACTTATAAACTAGAGCACTCTGAAAGCGCATACCTCCGAACACCGAGGTAACGGTAGCAAAAAAAAAAAAAATCCAATTGGCTTTGAAACCATAATTTTCTTTGTATCAACTCCAAAATCCAATCATTTGTGCCTTTTGATAATAAAAACAGGTTGTGCAATTTTTCTATTTTTGTTCTTTTTAGTTTATTTAATTTTTTTAAGATCCGTTAAAGAAATAGTTATGCTGCTAACAAACGTTATGACAAACATGAAACGAACATACAAACAAACGAACCGATCTTCACTAAAATTCAATCATTTATGCCCTGCAACATTACTAACATCCCTATAAATTTAATAAATATCCATTCATTATTTTTTGAGTTATTGCGCTAACAAGTATAAAATTAAAAACAGTGACAATCAACGAATGAAAAAATGGATCATTACCAAAATTTGGTCATTTACTTTTCGTTATGTATCTAACAACTCATATATTTCATAAGAATCTGTCCCTAACTTTTTGAGTTATGGCATTATGGAAAATGAGGCAGACAGACAAAACAAACGGATCGGCGGATCTTCCCCAAAAGTTAATCATCTGTTCCTCCTAACATACCTATCAATCCCTGTAAATTTCATCCTAATCAGTTCATAACTTTCTGAGTTATCTTCGTAACAGACAGACACATAGACAGACCAACAAGCAGACAGACAAACACGACGAAAACATTACCTTTTTGGCGGAGGTAATTATCAGTGATTTTTGTCTTAGTTTTTTCTGCTGGGGGGTCACAGAGTGGTGAGTGCACTACTGACGGGGAGGAGGCGCAAGTTGTGCATCTCCAACCCCCGACCACGGCTGAACGCTTTCGCTCAGCTATGCCGCACAGGGGAAAGAAATTAAATACATGACAACCTCAATCGGCAGCCCACCTCCCGAAACAGAAAGGGAAGTATTGAGAGCCTACCTAACTTTACAAAACTATCCTCGTCAGCAGGAACTGCGGCAAGCTGCAGCATCCCGGGCTTAAAAGGCACTCGGGACCCTTGGGTCTGTGAGATATAACGCTAATTTACAACACACCCTGTATTTTCTACAAACTCCATTATATCTGTAGATTTGCATGTAGACCTGCAATAAATCCAATAATGATAACGATGCAGAGACTCAGGTAGAGCTATTTTTTATGCAACATATAAAACATATAGTCTATCTCTACAACGTTGCACCTGGCGGTACAGTGGAATTCTGATAACAGGAAACACCTTGCAGTTCCAGAGTTTTAGAGTAAGGATGAATACATATTATTTGTATGGCGGTATACGATGTACATTAATACACAACACAACCTGTATTTTACTCAATGTTGGATTTTTTTACATCCTTTGTTCTATACAGATCTCTCCTTCTTGGGTGATATAAGAAACCGAAGGGATCTACGGAAACAACTTATCGTTCAAGTACAGGCTGCTAGAGCACATGATAAACAGGAGTCCATTGAGATTGAGCAAGATTTATGCGCGCATGAATACAGCATGAGATAATCATTAGCGAAGGAAAATATAGTGTAATTATTGTTGTCGTATCGGATATAAGAAACTGACGTAGATAAATATTTCATCTATTTGCTAGATAGGCATCCTAAGAGCTGACTGAACGTCCAGCTGGTGGAACATACACCAGCATAGAAACTACTACACTGAGTACTTTCACACACTAAAGCAGTAGTATAATATAGTTACAGTTACACTCATGGGTAGGCGTTAATTACTATCAGTCACATCAACTTAACCGGTTTTCAAAATGGTGCAAGCAACTTGCTTTGAGGGGCCTATCTTAGGCGACGAGACTTGTAGAGAGGTTTTTGGCTCTCTTGGTAGATCATTCCACGAGAAGGCTCCGGATACAGAAAGCTCTTTTTTTCCTAGTTCTAGACGCCGCTATGTTTTCGGCAGATTATTATTTCGAGAGCTTTGCCGGTCAGAGGTTCCATCATGCAAAGGAAATTGAACGGTAACCGCAGAGCTGCGCCTGCCATACAAAGAATGAAATAAGCACATAGCCTCATCAAGATACAGTTTTGCTTCTATTCGGGGCCTTTCCCATTTTTTTAAGAAGAGGACTTGCGTGGTCACGTTTCCGAAAGTTGTCCGTTAGTAATATTTTTGCAGCAAAAATTAGCTATTTCTGTAGATTTGCGATATTCTTTTGAGAAGTTTTCCCCGAATTCAACTTCAGTAGTTGTAGTGGGAGAGAACCTGTGACTGCATCAAAAGGAGATGAGCCTTTTTATGCAGAGGGTGCTTTATTTTGTTGAGGAAGATAAGGGTACCATTGATTGCTCTGCACATTTTTTCGATGTGTGAAAAGTGAGATTTTCGTCAAACCATACCCCGAGATTCTTCACTACTTCAACAAGTCGTATGATAGTGGTGTCAAAAGTTAGACAGAGTGACTTTCGTCTTGCACATTGGTCGGGCGTGCCTAAAATTATACACTGTTTTATCAGCATTGAGTTTAAGCCCCTTTTTATCATATCAGTCTTTGAGCTCTTTCAGGATTCTCTCGGCGCGATTTTTTGCAAGGGCTTGGTTGTCTAGTGAAAAGGGTATCGCAACTTGAACATTATCAGCGTACATCGAGAGACTAACGTCTCCTGGAAAAGTAAGCAAGTCATTTACAAATATGGAGAAATGTATGGGGCCAAGTACTGAACCTTGTGGCACACCAAACGAGTTTTCTAGGAACGAGGACGTGTTCACTTTCACTTTATTGTTCTCTCATACAGCACACAACTAAAAGCTAACACAATTCTATAAATAACGGAGAACGTGCCCTACTCAAAGTATGCTACTTATGAGGCACTGGTACGTAAAAATGCATCCGAGCATTGAATATACATAGAACTGAATTTTGGCTTAAAATACAATTAATCTAAGGAACCATTGTCATTCATTGAATTTTTCCATCCATTTAAGACTGGTCTTCGTATTGGGCCAAAATGAACATTTTATATTTAGATTTAAACATCTGATCAGACATAGGCTCTCTGAGAAATCCAGGTAATGCATTATAGTTTACTACACTCTGATCAATTGCAAAGCGCTTTTCTACTTCTAATCTGACCCTCGGTAAATTAAATGTGTTATCACGTGTGTAATATGCATGAGCTGGTACTAACGCTCTGTAATGGTTCTCAAATAAAGTTACATCATCGTACATAGCTTTCCTTAATAACATGAGTACATAATAGTTATATGGATCCTGTAGTTTAAGAAGTTGTAACTCATTATACATAGCGCTGACAGACATCATTGGAATATTGTTGTGGTCACGCCGAACATTGAGTATTACTCTAAGTACATTATTTATGGAAATTACATGAGGTCTGAGCACATGTGCTGATGCACCACCCCAAACAACGATTCCCTGAAGAAGGTGAGGATACACAAGTGAGTGATACAGCATTAAGAGAGACTTTCGGTTACAAAATTTGCGAACAGCGAAGATAGCTCCCTTTGCTTTAAAGACTTTATTAGATAATTCATGAATGTGCGGAGCGTAGTTTAACTTTGAGTCAACCACAACACCAAGGTATTTGTAAGAAAAAAAAAACCACTCTACTCTACAACCACCAAAGAAAACGTCGGGTAAATGTGGCAATGGTCTTGATGTGAACAACATAAGTTTGGTTTTATTTACATTGGGAATCAGTTCGTTCAAAGTGAGCCAGTCCTGTAATCTTACAACAAACTTATTAAGTTGTTCCACTGCAACACTAAAACAGGCATCATTCAGATAAAAAAACTGCATCGGCAGCAAACAAAATAGTCTTTACATCATGAAAAACAGCTGGATCGTTAATGAAGAGATTAAAAAGCAGCGGCCCAAGAACAGAGCCCTGGGGAATTCTGGTATCAATCCCTCTTTGGCTCGAGTCAAAGCCATCCACACACACATACTGCCTCCGATTAGTAAGGTAACTTCTGATTAACTGAGAAGTATTTCCTCGTAAGCCATATGATTCAACTTATGCAACAAAATGTCATGATCTACAGTATCGAAAGCTTTCTTTAGGTCGAGGAATAGGCAAATTGCACAGGTCTTTTTGCTAAATAAGGGTAGTATTTCGCTTATCAATTGAAAAATCGCTTGGCTTATATTCTTGCCACTTCGAAAACCATACTGATTGGTAATTAAAATATTATTCGCTTCAGCAAAGCACGTTAATCTGCAATGAATGATGCTCGCGAAGACTTTGTTAAAAATAGACATTGTTATTGGCCTATAATTACTTAGATTATCTCAGTCTCCTGCTTTGAATATTGGTATTACCCAAGCAATCTTCAGTAAAGAGGGATATTCTCCAAACGATATACAAGCATTAAATATTGCTCATAGATAACAGACGATATGAGGGAAAACGCGAATTAAAACATGTGGCTGGATTTCGTTTTGATGATATCTTCTACGTTCCATGGCTCTAACAAGATTGTAAATTTCGCCAGGTGTTAATGCACCGATGATAAACTCTCCCTCTACACGTGGAAGTGGAACATCATATTGCACAAGAACATCAGGAAGATTTTGCACGAGATCATTTGCAACAGAGGTAAAATATGAGTTAAAACTATCGACTAATTCAACGTCGCGGATAATTTGTCCATCTACTGTCAGCTCCCGATCTTTGGACGATTGTTACAGCCAAGCAACTGGTTGATCATTTTCCAAGTTTTTCTGGGGTCATTGGAGACATCTCGTAATTGGCTCATATAATACAGCTTCTTGGTGATGCGTATAACTGAGTTAAGGACATAGGCATGTTTTGGGATACAATTCCGCCGATACAGTTTTAAAAGCCGATGTTTTTTATATTAAGGCTCTGAGCTCAGCGGTAAACCAGGCAGAGGTTTTCCATTTATTCTTGTTACATTTGTACTTCAGAGGGAAGGCGGAATAGTAGAGGGCATACAATTTGCTTATAAGAGAATCTAGTGCAGCACCAGGATTATTAATGTTATGATCAGGAAAGTTTAGGTTAGTAACACTATCAATAAAAACTTCAGCATTACGTCGACTCATCACATGACGATACAAGCCTTCAACTTCAGGCAGAGTTTCCCCTAACTTGAAGATAGCAAAATCTGGCAGGTGGTCCGTTAATTCAAAATCTATTATACCCGCCTTCCATATTCCTCCAAACTCATTGTTAGACCATATTTGATCGAGGGGAGAGTGAGTCGTAATGGGATTTTCAGGGGTATATCTTGTCGGAATTGTAATTATTGGGAAATAACTATGCCCTGCAACGTTATCAATAAATTCTCTAATGGAATGCAGGTTCAAAGGATTAAATAAATTCACGTTAAGATCACCGCATAGCAGTGTCGGACGATTTGCGGGAATATTTGGGAAAAATTCATTGCATGAAAAACCATTAAATTCAGAAATGCTACTCATTGGAGGTCTATACATACATGACAGTAATAACTCATTGGAGACACCCTCAACTGAGAGAGTCAGCATCTCGATATTAGCCATGACACGACTGAGATTGTGTATTCTCTGAACCTGCCAGCAATCACGAATATATACGACAATGCCTCCTCCATACTTATTACGGCGCAGGCAATATTTGCTATATCCAGGAAGGTCAATGCCGTAGTCGCTACTGTCGTCTAACCAGGATTCCGTCAATACAATTACATCAAACACTATACGGCACTGTGTCCTGGACGTTTCAAACAGTGGAAAGTTCCTATGTAAAAACTTCGTATATTCATATTTATAATGCTAAGCGACGGGCCTGGAACTGAAGTATCAAGAAAATCGTCAGAGGCTAAAAATCTGCATTCACAATTAGGAGTATCTTGCAGAACATCAAAACGGAACTGAAACGTAGGTGTAGCCATTATTGAATGTTGCTTGAGACCATGACAGCATGTGCTCTGCTATGTAAAGAAGTACAGAACCAGATAGGACATATGTTGAAGGCTCGCATTTTGGTTCGCAACATGCCGTGATGGACACTATCAAAAGCTTTTGATAAATCTAGCATCATGAGCAGAGTTGGTTGTCTCTCATCGATATTTTTTGTAAGCTGATGCAAGAATATTGAGAAGGGCGTCTTGCATGTTAGTTCGAGCACTGTAAGCGTATTGATTTTTGTAAAACAGATGGGATTGATCAAGATATATTGCATGCTGCTCTGCCACAACTTTTTCAAGAAGTTTTAACAGTATGGGAAGAATACTGATTGGTGTATAGTTACCAGGAATATCTCGTGCACCAGATTTGTGAAAGGGTTTTATGATAGACTTTTTCCATGACTCAGGAAAGGTGTTTGTTGGGAACTGGCGAGCCTTGGTCTACAGGGGCAAGAGTAATTTTAGAATCGAAAAATGGGGTAGAATAAAGCCGGTTATTGCCTCATTTTTCTTGAAATACATTTTGTCCTACTTTGGAGAAGTATTGATTGAAATCTGACACAGTTTAAGAAGGGTTTTCAAAGCGCTCGGGAGTTCTTTGCTGCTTGTTCTGTGCAACGCCTTTGAGTATTCTCCATGATTCTTTAGAATCACTTCTAGCATCGTGAAGCACTTTTTGCCGTCCTACCTCTACGTCTTTATCATGACACAAGTGTGAACTTTTTACTGGCAGAACAAATGCGAGATCAAAAGGTGACATGAGAATACTGAGAGAGGCTAGACTACGTGTAAGGTAGACGAATTGCGTAGCAATATACAAGGTTAAGAGGTGGACATTACTCTACTTTAGACGGGGTGAGTTAAGCTAGAAGCCCTGCCTCAGGTCCAACTAAGGTAAGTGAAAACAATTAGCCGTGGAATTTCCACTAGCCCTGCTTGTTCAACTGAGTATCCAGTTTTAGTGCAGTCATGGTCTCATGCACTTTTCTGTTTACTTCTTTCCTTGATATTTCCTGCTTGCCCACATAAATTACTCACTAACAGCTGCTTATTGTAACTGCTTATAATATTATAAACATACAAGAAACGTCGGCGAACGAACATACATGTAGCCCGCGTCAACGAAAGATTAGGACCTAACATGCACGAAAGTGATGAAATATTCAGTACGGCTTGTGTTTGGGGAAAAGTGGTCTCTACTTTTGCATGTTATCAATTTCAGAGTTCATGACGCATGATGGTAAGAACAATGAGAAAAACCTACTCGCAATTACGCAAGTGTTTGCAGGAAAATGGACGTGAAGTGAGGAAGTTTTGTTAAATTTTCATCTAATGAATAATTAATAAAAGTTTTATTTAGAAATCGTTTTTCTGTAAATAATAATATCCAAACATATCAGAATTTTACTCTAATACAGTTTAAATATCTTATTGACTAAGATTTTTTCTGCAGCGTTTTCGGATTCTAGAGGAATCCCATTTGCACTTCTTGGCGCATTTTTGCTTTCTCTGTGCAGACGTTTATCAATAAAAAATAATGATGGTTTGCTAGAAAACTAATTTTTGTCGAAAAGACCAAGCATGTTTAAATCGGTTCCGTAGTTTCCATTTTATTAGCATTTAAAAGTAATTTAGGCATGGATATATATGTTTTTCGATCGCCCAAGAGTATATTTCAAACCAAAACCAATGCTGTGTGTATTTCTTTATCTTCGTCATAAGTGAAATGTCAACGACATTTGAAAGGGTCCACGACATTTATTTTGTTCGGTTGATAGTTCATGGCAGGGCGTGGTCGGTGAACCACTGGGTTACGGGAATATTTCTGTAACTCTATGTGCCGAGAAACTTGCTGTATATGAGTCCAGAGGTTCTATTTTAGGATGTGCAAGAAAGGCATTAAACTGTACCGTTATTTTACTGTACGTATTCAGGGATGAAGAATGAAGTGAGGGTGTAGGCAAATGCAGGAACAGAGCAGTGTTTTATTTAGGATTAATATGGGCGAATAATTACTATAAGTGTATTATTTTCCACCGTCCCTTAACAAAATTTTCTGTTGCATTACCCCTCATAATGTTTGCAGTAGCGACGCTGCGAAGCCTCAACATGAAAAGTAAGGGTAAAAAAGCTGCCCGGAAGAACATTTTACTAAACACTGTGAAGCAAACAGTAATTAAAAACCGAACGTTTCGGACTAGCTGTCCATCATCAGCAGAAAAATTCTGAAACAAACAATATTACAACGATCAATTCAGGCAAAGTAAGTCAGTCTGAAAAGAACAGTTATGCAAACCTAACTACAACTATCTAACGTCTATACTCATACCTAGTTTGTACTTTCATCTACCAAAAGAACCTTCGATATAACGAAGAGCAAATTACAATTATGAGCTCTGAATACGGTAAAGCTATGTATTAGCTATGCCAAGAAGAAATGCACTCTTGAGTATCATTCAGCGGAGGTGTTAATTTGAAAATATATATGGACTCCAAAATTTGTAGGACAGACCTGTAGATTTCAAAATTCGCTCTGAAAACTGGAGCACTGCACTGCTCGTCGTGGGTTCGTACGGTAGATTGTAAATAGCAAGAAAGGGGAAGACCAGTCCTAAAACTACGCGCTGCATGCTCAGGGTCCCTGGTCATAAGGATAGGGTACGGCAGGTAAATCCCTCGTACCGTACGCGATTTACAATGTGAACAACAATATTGGAACACAAGGAACGCACACTTTGCAAGAAACAGCTCATCCTGATAACGGTACAGAGAACCAGGGTTGGCAAAAACCATAGTTTCTTTTGGTTGAAACCAAAAGCCGGTTTTTTTTTTTTGTTTGTTTGTTCATTTTTTTTTAGAATATTTTGTGTTTTTTTTCATGTTCGAAGAATTTCAACCAACATTTAAAGGGTTTTCTGCTTTGTAAACATGTAGTTAGCTAATCATCAACAATTCTAGTCGCTTCATTTCAACTTCCTATTAGAGAACAGTGGCTTAAAGAAAAGGGGTTAAGAAAAAGCAATTAGCAGAGTACATGTATTCGCTATGGCTACATTTAGTATCCAAACTTCAGAGAAGCTAAGATTTATCATTATTGTAATGTAAATTCTTTTGAAAACTTGAAAACACTTCAAACTAGAGCACTCTGAGAGCGCAAAGGTCCGCCAAGCTAGGAAACGGTAGCGAAAAATTCAAATTGACTCTGAGACTATAATTTTTTTGTATAAACTCCAAAATGTAATCATTTGTACCTTATGATAGTAATAACAGCTTGTGCAATTTTCTTGAAGATCCGTTCATAACCTTTTGAGTTATACTGCTAACAAACGTTATGACAAACATGAGTCAAACGTACTAACGAACAAGTCGATCTACTCCAAAATTTATTCATCTATGTCTTTTAATATTACTAACAACTCCTATTAATTTTATAAAGATCCATTGATTATTTTTTGAGGCAGTGTGCTAACAAGCATAAAATAATAACAGTGACAAACGAACAAACAAACGGATCATTACCAAAATTTGGTCATTTACTCTTTGTTGTATAGTTGATAACTCATGTTAATTTCATAAAAATCCATTCATAACTTTATGACTTATGGCATTGAGAAAAATGAGGCAAACAAACAAACGAACGGATGGACATATATTCACCAAAAGTTAATCATCTGTTCCTCCTGACATACCTAACAATCCCTGTAAATTTCGTCCAAATTGGTTCATAACTTTTTGAGTTCTCTTGGTGACAGACAAACACGACAAAAACTTATATAACCTCCTTGGCAGAGGTAATTACAAATACAACTTGACAGAATTAGCTAGCTACTACCTAATTAAAAACATAGTAATGATCTGAAGAATGTGAAATAGCTATAAAATCCTTTGAAAAACACCTAAACTTATCAAAATAAGAAGAAAACTATAAAAGTGGCTAGCTTCTAGCTAATTAAAACAGAGTATTAAACTTAAGAAAATGAAATGGCTATATGGCTACATCCTTCTCATGAGCTCACTAGCTATCTAATAGAAACTTTAACTACTACTTCCAATTTTCAGTAGCTGCAGCCATATCAGAATATAATTAGAAATGCATCTCTGAAATGAAATAACAGAAATTTCAATAGGTTTATAGGTTTTTAATAAACACACCGTTAAGTAATAGTTGACTCTAACTATCCTACAAGTCAAACGGTTTACTAAATAGAAACATGTTAACTCATCCTTTTACTTGTGCAACTGAAACTTAACAATTTCTAGAAGTAAAACTGCCTATTTTGCAATATCTATGAATAAAAACCAAACAAACCGAATAAAAACGAAATAAACAAAAAACATGTTTTTTGTTATTGTTTAAACCTTTTTTATTTGGTTTAAACCAGCCAAACTGGCTGAGAGAACCGATGGGGAAATGATTGACTAGGATGATTTGTTCTTCCAATTGTAGAAAAATTTAGAGATAAGTGATTGCACATCGTCCTTCATTTTTATATGTATATTGATGCCCGCAATAAAAGGAAGTCCAACATAAAAGCATTGTTGATGGCAAGCTTGGATTTCAGGGGGAGGTTCATAAACTTTGGATAAAATCATGTTGATATATTTCTCTATAACTGAGATAGGAAACCCATTTGTAATCCATGAGCGACGTAAAAACTCAAATTCATTGAATTGGTGGTGAATGACACAGGATCTATTTTGTTGAGGATGACCAGGAACTGAGCGAAATACTAAGCCGTTAATATCAAAAAGTCTTTAGTGACAAAATTCAAAATCCTTAAATCCCAAGAGTAGATTTAACTACAAACTACCTAACGGACTTCGAGTTGACAAAACTAAGCATTGAACTAGCCATTGATGAATTTAGCTGGAACAGTGCAGCGGGACCAGATGATGTGCCTGCAAAAATCCTTAAGATGTGCAAGCTAGGCATCTCTTACCCCCTACACCTTATGTGGGGAACATCAATGGATGATGGAGAAATTTCACTCACCTACAAGCACGCGATTATTTCACCTATTCCTAAAGCTGGAAATAGCATGGATCCAGCTAACTATAGACCTGTCTCCCTAACCAGCCACGCAGTGAAGACGTTTGAAAGGGTATTTAGGAAACGCCTAGTACATCATTTAGAAAGCAATAACCTGTTTACATCAAATCAACATTGCTTTCGCCATAAACGTTCAACCACTTCACAGCTGCTTGAGTATTATGACTTTATACTTGACCTACTATGCCAAGGCAAAAATGCAAACGTAATATATTTAGATCTTGTCAAAGCATTCTATAAAGTAAACCATGGAATACTACGACTCAAACTCTTCAACATGGGCATCCATGGATCGAAGCCACCCTGACAAACCGAACCAAAAGCGTAATTACAAATAATACAGTTTTTAAACGACAGCCGGTACTAGTACTGTGGAGTCCTTCAAGGCACCGTGCTTGGTCCAATACTCAGCATCATCATGATATAGCTATGATATGGGGCACCAATGTAAGTTTGCCGTTCTCTCATCATTCGTTAATGACACACGGATATTAGCAGCGGTACAATCAATGGCAGACGTACGGAATAAGCAACTTGGTCTAACCAACATCTTTCACTGGACATGACCTTCAATGAATCAAAATTTGAACCTTAACGATACGGAAAAAATTTCTCCCTTACAGAATCTATGTCCTACACGACGAGAGATGAGAACGAAATCGAGAGAAAGCAATTTTTTAGGGATCTTGGGGTGAGAATACAAGATAATGCTACTTTTGAAGATCACGTGGCTCGAATTGCTACGATAGGCAAAAAGTGGAGTGGATGGGTGCTTCGAACTTTCTCTTCCCGAAAGGCAGACACAATGCTCACCTTATGGAAACAACTGATACTGCCAAGGATTGAATACTGTTCGCCTCTTTGGATGTCAAGCAAACTGAAAGGCTTAGACCTCCTCGAGGCCATCCAGAGTCGTTTACTGCATAAATTCGGGGCAGGGAAGATTTGAATTATCACAAAAGACTTGCTCAACTTCAAGTGCATTCAATTCAAAGGAGATTCGAGCGCTTCACGATCATATATGTTTGGAAAATTCTGGAAGGAATTACTGTCAACGTCAATGGGCAAATCCAGGCCAGACACTCAAACCGTATTGGTCGCACTTGTGAAGTGCGAATTCCGATCAAAACTGGTGGTGAGGTAATAGCCACAAAGTATTCTAATAGTTTTATAATCCGGGGAGCGAGATTATGTAACGAAATGCCACGTCACATTCGAAATGTCACCGGTACAGAGACTGTGAAATTTAAAAACTTACTGGACGCATGCTTACTGAAAATGCTACATAAATCTGCTATAAGCGGCTACGTGAACTGTAGGGATAACTCGCTGCTAGCTACCCCGCTGGTCACGGACTGCAGCATCACATCTGCACAAGATGGGCGGCGTGCATAACGCCACCTAGACCTCGTCCAAGGTATCATCAAGGTATCAAGGTAAGGTACGCTTCAACTCCTACTTCTTACTTGTTAGAAAAACAACAAAACTTAGCTCCTTCATTTTTATGGCCTGCTAATTATAGTTTTTTGGCACTGGTCACGTCTAAGTTAACTCACTAGACTACAGCAAAAAAAAATTATTAACGTTGCTCAACTCCTAGCACTTTTTGGGGTGTCGCTAAGCGCGTGTATCAAATAATATCAGTTAACTCCATTAGATGCTACTGTCTTTCTTAGGGGCCAGTGTCTCGGCAATGTATGGTGTGCTCTATGGTATAAGCGGTACCTACATAGTTTTAGTTAGGTTTGCATAACTGTTCTTTTCAGACAAGTGACACACTTTGTTAGAATCGATCTTTGTAATATTGTTTGTTCTGAACTTGTCCGCTGATGATGGACACACAGTCCGAACGTTCAGTTTTTACTTATTGGATGTGACACAACTTCTAATAAAATGTGTTTACGGACAGCGATTTTAGTCTGACGTTTTATTTCAATCAGAAAACCCGGGAAGCAATGGATAGATGCAACTCCATACGAATAAGAACACTATCGCTCCGACGTTTATGAAAATTTCATTCAATGTGGACTCTTCCTTGCTAACACTGAACAAAGGATTCGCACTCAATTCATCAATGTTGCCACCAGGAGCATACCCGGGTAGTAGTTCCATCAGAGAAAACAGCGGGTAGTTGTAGGAAAAGGCTTGCTGACCAGAACGATGGAACGCAGGATTAAGAAATACTTCGTATGCCGCGGGGTACAGCGGTTGGGCAGCAGATCGTAGCTGACTGATTGGATAAGCTGCTCTCAACATTGGAGCGACCCCTGCCCCAGAGTAGTCCCCTCCAGTGAGGTGGGCAAATCCAGGAGTTGCGGCAAGGTACTGCGGTGCAGGGTATGAGGAGTCTGGCGATTGAGAGAACAATACTTGCTGAGCCGATGGGGCTGGTGGCTGTTGCATTACCTGCCTATGAAAGGCATTATTTAATCCAAGACTCTCAAACAGGAACCTGAAATTCCCAGTATCACCTTTAAAATGCAGTATGATCGCACGAATCAAATTGATATTGAAATTCACACACAATTCTATTTTAACCCTTATGGTAGTAAGAAACTCCTGACGAGACCGTCCACACGACGCCGTGAGGTGCTTCGTTAGAGGCAGCTTCAGGGCAGTAACGGTGGCGTTGGCCTCCTCCTCGCTGATGACGCCACTTTTCGTCTCGGGGATGAGGACATGCAGTTGCTCTGAAAGAATATTTTTTACTGTCAAGTGAGTCTCCAAAAAAAATTAATGTGACATCTACAGTACACTACTTGGCCAAAAAGTCCTAGGTTGTAATACATTTTTATACGTTGTTGAACTAATGCTGACATCAAGTGACATTGACACATAAGCTCTGGTGTTTTCTCTCAAAAATATAGGCCCACTTGTGTCAGTCGAAGAGACAAATGGCTGGGAGGAAGAGGCACACACATCACCTTATTCTAGTCTAATGATAATGAATTTTCAAACAGGTCTAGATCTAGAGAATGCGGTGACTTGGTGTCGGTGCAGCTAGTTACATTCCCCGATCGCAAATTTGGCGTTCCTAAAGCGGGGAAAAATTGGTTTTACAAGTCAACATTATTTGTGCGATTCACTTTATCGCAGGTCAAGATTACGTTAATTCTTGAGGTAAGCAAAGGTAGATGTCCCAAAATATTCCAAATAGGAACGTTAAGTAACCGAATTTCGCTTGATTCCATGCAGTATTCTAGAAAGTATGAATTTTTTTGTTCTATGGACCACGTGAAATGGCACGCGTTTTATTACAGGTCTCTAAAAATATCCAGAAAGGACGCTTTGTGGCTACCGAAATGGAACGGATTCATACAGGTCTTGCAGGAGGTGTGTCTCTCATAGCTTTAGCCAAAGAGCTCGGGAGAGACAAAAAAAAATATTGTCTTCATTCTTGAAGAATCCCAACACCAAACCGAAGAAAAATAAGAAAACGAGACGTACTGTTTTATCTTTTGATGTTCGAAATGTACGCAGTCAGCAAGCATCCAATCAGTACCAGCACTTCCATGTTTGACTTAACTGGTACCTATCTCCCCTTTGTCTAAATGAATGGGATGCAATGTCTTGAATGAATTGGCGAGGAACGGTAAGTCTGACCCATGTCTCTGTCGAACAAATTCACCTGGATAAACCCTTTACTTGGGCACGAAAATGCATGAAAACAAACTTTTGAAAATTTTCTCTTTACGGATGAGGGTAGACCTGCTCTTGATGGCCCGGACGGATGGACCAAAGTATGAATTCCTCGCATCGAATGGGACACCGAGTGTCAGAGGCTATCACGCATACATAGCGTTTTTAAGGGACACAGACCTCTTTAGTGAAAAAATTCATAAAAAATACAATATTGCTGTTTTTGACCTGAAATTGACAGAGTGCATTCCACATATGATTTCTGACATCATGTATGAGTGAAAAAGTGATCCGCCATCAGTGACGTCATATGACATCATAATGACGTCATACGTCACCAAGACGTCAATAATTGTGATGGAGACATGACATTTGGCATGGTTGAACTTGAAGTCATTACTAAGGAAGGTATGATTCGTTTTTTGTGATCATTTTCACATATTATGATATATAAGGTCTTACTTTCACCTACCATGCAAAAATTCATCTTTTCATGTATATAACATGTTTCTGGTCTAATAAATCTGTAAATTTATATTTTATCAAAAATTGCGAAACATACGTCTGTACCTACTATTTATAGCAGTATTCATGACAAATTTTAAATGAATAGGATGAAAAATGAATTTTTCATGATTTTTTCAATACAGAAACTCATTTTTCAGTACGCCCACTCAAAGTTTGGGTAGCCAGCACACACTGGCTACTTGACGAGTGACCAGTCTCTCTTCAATCGTGTGTCACGCCTAAACTTATTGAGATAATGATTTTTTTTTAACTTTTTTCCATGATTTCTAAAGAGTTATAGAATGGAAATATGTAATAAAAAAATTTGCAGTATTTGACAGTTTTAGAGGTCTGTGTCCCCTTAAATCGATGACCTACCATTGCCACTTCGCTGTCACATGCCGTCACTTTTCATTCCTTTTAAGGGGAGGAAACTGGCAAAAAAAAAACCTTGCAATTTTCAAAATTCATTTTTTTCCACTAAACAGTAGCTTTACATCAGACGGACCCGCAGGCAAAATATTAGGCCGCCAGTGTAATCCTAGGTGGGTGAAATAGTAGGTTGGGGGCGGTGGTGAAGTTTTTTTTTTTTTTGTAACAATTATTGTTTGACTTCAAAAACTCTCTGATTATTCGCCCGATTTTCATGAAACATGGTAGAATGCCGTAAAATAAAAAATAAATGGGGGTTGAGTCATGTACTTCTCGTTTTCTATGGCGTAAATGGGAAAAGTAAAGTAGTCTAACCCAAATTCTTTTTCGATTTTAGATATATGTACCAAGTTTCATTGAAATCAGAGCATAAATGGAGAAACCAAATTTGAACCTGTTGGCGAGAATTTTCATGGTGAAATTAAAGATAACGATTTTTTCGGTTATTGATTTTTATTTCGATTTGAATGAAACTTTGTACACATATGTAAATCGAAAAAGAATGTGGGTTAGACTCACGTTCTTTTTTTCCATTTTCACAATTGAAAACAAGTTATTCAGGGAAAACGGGAATTTGGCCCCTCCCCTGCACAAATGATTTTTTCGATATCGACATACATCTACAGTTTTTGAGCTATACCTTGAGTTACCTTGAGAGTCTTCGGAAGAAGTCCAGGTGACGTTGCTCACATCACCTCACGTGTGTTGAGTCACCCTGCTGGGTGTCTTCTGTGGTGCCGCAGTTTGCAACCAAAGAGAGAGCCAGCAGCGAATTATCTCCACAGTGCACGTAACCGCTGACCGCTGATCTATCTGGTATTCTTCTTAAATG
>LQNS02278096.1:1930914-1945464 GCA_001587735.2 Parhyale hawaiensis | reverse complement strand
CGTATATTGGTTACACAGAGCTGACCCTCACCGACCGCTTCAGACAGCACCGTTCAGTTCTCTCCCATCTCAAAGACGCTCACCAAATGACAAGAGTGCCAGCAAAATCACTGATGGACTCCGTTAAGGTGTGTTGCCGTGGCAGTTCAAGACTCGATCTACTAATTCTGGAGGCCCTCAGCATTAAAGAACACAAACCCACGCTCAACGGACAAGAAGAAGGCCGAGATAGGATTTTAAATATATTTTAGGTCTCGTAATAAACTTTCTTTCATGCTCACCAATGCGGCATCTTAGATCAAATGTATGCAAAAAGAATATTTTAGAATATTGTTACTGATTCATTTCGTTCAGAATTGTATTTATTTCGAACCATTGTTACAAAATGCATACTATTGTCAGCAATTTTGGAACCTGCATTTATCCTGTCTATTGCTTTATATAATCCCTAGTTGGCAACCTTACAGTAGGCCTAGACATGCATGGCAGGCTTCTTGGTTCCAGTCTCAGCATGATTATGAACGCGTAGAGTTCGAAACGTTGCGCTCTCTCTTCCAATATGACGCCCACCGTCTTTTTAATGCAATGGATGTCTTTCATTATCCTGCACGTATGCACTCCAGAAGCTAAATCGAAGTATCGATGCGTCGAGAAGGAAACTCAGAAGCTGATAAAAGCCAGTAGTCATCTACGGTTTAATGAAACCTGCATAGATAATGATCTGCTGCCCCGATACACTAATATATATATATGCATGATTCTGCTATGCTGTGATGGGGAAATATTGGAAGTATCCCACTGCTGTGGAATGTATCATTTCTGTCACAACCTGTTCAAAAAAACCGATGAGTGAAGATTAGACCAAGTTGTTGAAGTCACAAAACCAAGGAAGCTTCCACTTCGACTGATGGAACTTCTTCCTTCACCGAATTTGGAATCCAAGCCATGAAGACATATGAAGTATTCCTTAGAACTCGCATGGTTCCAATATTTACCTCCACTAAGGATGTTATGTTTTTATCGTGTTTGTTTGTTTGTCTGTCACCATGATTATTCAAAAATTTGTGAAACTATCTTTTGGAGATTTACAAGGATTTTTTGGTATATTAACAGTACCAGATCAGTAACTTTTGGAGAAACTCCTTTGTTCTGTTTGTTTGTCTGCCTATTTTTTCTTAAAGCCATATTTCAAAAAGTTATTGATGGATTTTTAAGAAATTTATATGAGTTGTTAGGTATATTACGCAGAGTAAATGACCGAATTTTTTGTTATGATCTATTTGTTTGTTTGTTCGCGCGTTTGTCGCTGTGTTTGATTGTTTGCTTGTAAGCACGACTGAAAAAGTTACGGATAGATCTCTATAAAATTTACAGGACTTGTAAGTAATGCTAAAAACATATATGATTAAATTTTGGTAATGTTCGGTTGGTCCATTCGTGTGTTAGACTTATGTTTGTCACAATGTTTGTTAGCAGCACAACTCAAAAAGTTATGAACGGTTCTTCACGAAAATCACAGAAACTGTTAATACTATCAAAAGGCATAAATGATTATGGTGTTGATACAATGTAAATCATGGTTTCAGAACCACTTTGAATTTTCCGTTATCGTTGCTCTGAAAGTGCGGTGTGCAAATTGAATTGATGCTCTCCGAAGTAGAGGTAAGATTTTTTGTAGAGTCCTCTACAGAACCACAAAAGCTAGAGAAGAAAATGAAGCTAGCGTTATTGTCAGATATATTATTCCAGCTACTACTATTAGTTTTATGTCAATAACCCAGCTTTTTGCTGGAGCAATATATTCGAGATGTTTTCATAAAGTGAATGCATAAGAAATGCGTAAAAATTTTACAGTGGGAAAAAATTCCTCTAATAAATATGTCCGGTAGCTAATACAAAGTCAGGGTAATGTCATCTACTACATCTTGACGGCAAAACAAACTAATTATACGTAAATTCTTGCGATATTGTGATGGTTTCTACTGTTTTAGGTAAAAGTCCTTTCATAAGAAGTATGTTGGAGATATTTCTCCACACAACATTACAATTTGAATCAATGAAAATTCAAAGTCAAATTCAGTTCACTAGACCGAGTGGCTGTTGAAAACGACGTATTTATATGTCAAAAAGTGTACGGTTTGTAATACTCACAGATCGAAGTACTCATAATGGTACGTTGAATTTTGGAACAATGTGAGCTTCTGGCAGCCGCCGAGAGGGTGCGAAGAGAGCAAGAATCTGTAGCCTTCAGTATTTTCTCTCATCTGCAGAGTAAACGCAAAGAAATTAGACTTTAAGGAAATAATAGATTAAAACTTGTAAACTACGACTGAGTTAAAAAAAAAACGAGTAGGAAAAATTTTTCACTAATAAACAGGCCTTAGGAGAAAATTTCATTTAACCCTCAGCATTGTTATATATATTTGTACCAGAATAAGTGTTGTAGTAGTAAATGTATTGTCTAAGTATAACTACTAACAACGCACTTACTACAAAGCAAGCTATTGTAGTTCAGTTGATATGGCGTCACACTACACATAACTTGATGCGAAAACTGTGGCTAGTATTTTATGGATTTCGATTCTTGGGAAAGCCATGCTGTGGTAAGAGTAAACCTCATACTCAGTGTTAAACTTGTAGTTTTATTATTAAAGAAAGTATCTGGTCATGTCTGCTCATCACGACAGCACGTAGGGGATGACGAACCCAACCATTGACCACGTTTTGTTATCATCCTCGTGTTTGAGATCTTTGGGCAACTTTTGGAGATCAGCTACGACTGCTTGGAGGACAGCAACAGCGCCTTACAGCACTACTATTTTTAGGAGCATAACTACTTCTTGAAGCAAAACTCCATTTGCTTAATGCACGGTTGCCCTAGGGAAGCAGAAATTATTTCTCTCAGCAAAGCGTTTCTTCTGTATACCAGTAGTCCCAAATAGTTTGATATTGTCCGTTACTGATCACATCTACAGTACATAACATAATGAATTAGGAGACATGAAATTGTACACTTATGGTACAGGGATTTCATGTGGTGTGCAGGTACAATTACTATTACATATTACCTTTGCTATGTACGCCTCATCGAAGGCCTGCGACGTTTGGTATGTATCGCAGAACTTCACTTGAGGAACCTGCCCGCTCACCGCCAGCAGCAGGCTCAGGCCCACCACGGATCTCAGCACTCGCTCCATTGTTGACCTGATGGATATATTTTTGCCTGAAGAAATAGAAGCTTTTTGCAAAGCAGCGCTAAACATCATTCTGCTGCTTAGATTGCGCATATTGGTCTGCTGCAAAATCTAAATAAAACTAATACTGAACAGAACGTTGTGATCACCATCTTTTAACTTTTAAGGGCCAAATAGAAAGAATAAAAACTCTTGTTGGACCTTGAGACTGGTTTTTGCTGAGAAAGATATCGTGCTATTTTTAGCAAAACCTTACTATGAAAAACTGGCTCTGGCTGACACTGATGTGAAGAGGGGATGGGAATGGAGGGGGCAAAAGTACAGAGAGGCGCAATAAAAGTATTACGTCGGCGCGTACAGGTAACTGAACTCGAGGTTAGAGACCACGGGCATCATAATTGCTGCAAATGGTTTTCTTTCAGCTTATTATCTTTGTAATCAGGCAGTCAAAAATTATCACACAATAATGTCTTGTTTCATTTACGAGGTTATGCTTTTTTCCTGTCTGTTCGTTTCTGTCTGTCGCTTTCTCTGTCACCAACATTACTCATAAAGTTATGAACAGATCGTTACGAAATTTACAGGGATTGTTAGGCATGTGAACAGTAACAGATGATAAGCTTTTGATGAAAATCCGTTCATCTGTTTGCCTATTTTTTTCTTCCTACCATAACTCAAAAAGTGATTTACGAATTTTCACGATATTTACATGAGTTGTTAGGAATAATATAAAGAGCAAATGACCAAACTTTTGTGATGATCTGTTTGCTCGTTTGTTTGTTTATTTGTTTGTTTGATTTTTCTGTGTTTGGTTTTATGCAATTAATCAATATTAAGCCATTGATTATATGCTTGTAAGCACAATAATTCCAAAAGTTATCGATGGATTTCTATAAAATATACAGGAATTGTTAGTAATGCTATAAGAAATAATGATAAAATTTTGGGATGATCGCTTGGTCGGTTTGTTTGTTTGTTTATTTGACTTAGTTTTGCCACAATTATTGTTAGCAACATGACTCCAAAGTTATGAACGGTTCTACAAGAAAATCATAGAAGATGTTAATACTATCAAAAGGCACAGATGATTAGATTATGGTGTTGATGTAAAGATAATCATGGTTTTACAACAAATTTGAATTTTTCATTTCCGTTGCGTGCTTGGCAGAGGTATGCACTCTCAGAGCGCTTTAGTTCTTGTATCAACACCAAAAACTAATCATCTATGCTTTTCGGCAGTAAACACAGTATCTGTAATTTTCTTGAAGATCCGTTCATAACTTTTTGAGTCATGCTGCTAACAATCATTGTGGCATATATAAGTCAAACACACAACCAGACCAAGCGATCATCGTCAATATTTAGTCATTTATGTCTCTTAGCAAAACTGACCATTTCTGTTCATTTCATAAAGATCCATTTATATCTTGTTTAGTTATTGTGCCAATGAGCATAAAATCAAATACAGCGACAAATGAACAAGCCACTAGATCATGAAACATTTTGTTGTTTGCTCTTCGTAGTATACTGTGTATGCCTAACAACTCGTGTAAATCTTATATAAATCCTTTCATACCTTTCTTCACTGATGGTAATAAATTATAGGCCGACTAGCGAACAGGAGAACGGATTTTCGCTAGAACTAAATCATCTGTTCCAATAAATCTTGGAGAATCATCAATGAATTATTAAACCGCAAGACTCAAACTAATGCATTGGAAATAGAACTTGATGGTGAAATTTTACGTGGTGATAGGCTTGTTAATCAATTCAATACGCATTTTACATCAATTGCTGATAACCTAGTACAAAACCTTCTAGAAAACAATGTGCAATATGAACTTCTTAGTCCTCGTGTTGATTCTTCTTTTGACTTTATACCGATTACAGATGATCAAATTACCTGCGTTGTATCCACCATGAAGGAACAACGACTTCATAAAAACGAAATACAGCCAAGGCATTTAATACTTGTATTGCCATACTTTGTCAGCTATTTATGTTCCATATTTAATAAGTATGTGATGGAGGGTATTTATCCCAACGTCTTGAAAACCGCACGAGTTATTCCGATTTTTAAGGCTGGCAATCGAAACGACGCATCTAATTACAGATCAACATCTAGTCTACCACTATTCAATAAAATATTTGAGAAACTGATTCATGCTCGTTTAACGTCTTTCTTTGATACGAATAAGGTTTTAACTGATGTGCAATATGGGTTTCGAAAGAATAAAAATGGTTGAAACCGATAAAAATTAGAACAACCCCTGGAAAACTTGCGGAAATTTAGATTTTGAAAATGTTAAACAGATAAAGAGCTAAACGTTTTCCGTAAGCTATGACAGTTATTCTTATATGACAACTGTTTCAAGGAACACTACGGGGTGAGGGAAAATGTTCTCATTCTAATTGCTAGCTACTAATCAAATCGTGTGCGAAATGTCGATGTTAACGATGTTCATTCTACTGTGCAGGAAGTTAACTTACGCGTACCCCAGGGATCCGTTTTGGGCCCATTATTGTTTAATGTTTTTGTTAATGATATTATATAGTTTAAAGATATGAAAACAATATTATTTGCCGATGATACTGTATTATATATAAATGGTATGTCATTCAATGGTGCAATACAGAAAACCGTGCAATATATCGATCTCCTTTCAGGTTGGTTGAATAATAATAGTCTAACCCCGAATGCTGGAAAGGCAAAACTTATGGTATTTAATTCGAGACCAGTTCCGTATCTTCCTCCTGTTCAGTTTAACGGCACTACTCTGGAGTGGGTTAAGACATTTAAATATTTAGACATAATATTAGATGATAAATTATCTTTTTCTAGTGATATCAATGAGCTATGCTTAAAATTAAAAAAAGCTAAAGGCGCCATCTATTTAGTTGCTAGGTATCTCTGCAAAGATACCTAACTGTTATTGTATTATTCCCAGATGTATTCTAATATCATTAATGCAATTATTATATGGGGTGGTGCTTCATCGATATGGACACAGAAAATAAACATAATTATAATTGAAACCTTGCGAATAATCTTCAATGTTAAAAGAGATGAACATTGTATTCCAATGATGCCAACAAATGTTATGAAAAACGACTAAAGGTACTAAAATATCGTGACATTTATAATTATTTCTCGCTCAAATTTATTAGAAAGGCTGTTACTCTTGAATCAATAGTTTTTACAAATTATTTTCTACCACTCATTCCCGACAACCGATATGACACAAGAAACAGTGGATTCAATTTGCCCACGGTTAAGTTGGAGGTAGAGAAGCGGTTTACTGTTTTCAAAGCTGTGGGTGCCTGTAATCAACTACCAGATATGCTTGTTCAACCGATGTCTGATTATGCTTTTAAACGTAGGTACAAAGAGTACTGCAGAGCCAAATACAATGTATAGCTTATTTCGTGTGTCCAATAAGTTGACCATACATTCATGGGCTTGTTCTCTAGGCTGAACGATTATTTTGTAAACAGATTTTAACTTGTTGTTATTTTGAATGAGAACAATAAAGGTGTTAAAGGTGTTATTAACCTGCCTAACAATCCCTGTTAATTTCGTAAAAATCCATTCATAACTTCTTCAGTAATCTTTGAGACAGACAAACAAAGAGACAGACAAACACGACAAAAACATATCCACCTTGGCGGAGGTCATCGTGGCTTCAAAATCAATTTGAATTTTTCGTTTCCATTGCCCTGCTTGGCGGAGGTATGCGCTCTCAGAGTGTGCTAGTATTATTTTTCGAACAGCACTGGCTGGGTTAGGAACTCGAAGCTTGGGACGCAAGGTCAAGAAGTCGGCCCCGGAGCACCGAGTCTCCAGCACGACAGTTCAAGTTCTTGCTGGCTCTGGTTAGTGCAACGACCTCAGCGTAGAGGCGGCAGCAATTACCGGGTACCAGAGTTTCGTTTTTTAGAGACGTGCATACAAGACAGACACAAAGAGTCTTTTGGCTTGATGGAACATCAAACACAACACTTGTAGACCGATGTGTCTCTGGACAGTAGTGTCTAGTATTGGGTTTGTTTATTTTTCCGTTCATATGAAAAGCCGCCTCGTCTCCTGCAACTTAACGCACGAGAAATTCAATTTAAAGACAAATACATGACGCATGAAGAGATCTTGAATTAGAAGTTTATTACCTCCGCCAAGAAGGTTATGTTTTCGTCGAGTTTGCTTATCCCTCTGTCTGTCTGTCACCAAGATAACTCAAAAAACATTATGGACGGATCATGACGAAACTTACAGGGACTGTAAGGTATGTTAGGAGGAACAGATAATTAATCTCTGTTGAAAATCAGCTCATCTGTTTGTTTCCTTGTTCGTCTGCCTATTGTTTCTTAGCACCTTAACTCAAAATGTTATGGACGAATATCTAAGAAATTTACATGAGTCGATTGATAAATCACGAAGAGTAAATCATTCAAATTTTTATGATCTGTTAGTTCGTTTGTTTGTATCCGAGTTTGATTTTATGCTTGTTAGTAAAATAACTCAAAAAATGTTATGAACAGTTCTTTATGAAATTTACTGGAATTGTTAGTAATGTTGATAAAGATCAATAAATAAATTTTGGCGACGATCAGCTGGTCTGTTCGTGTGTTTGACGAATGTTTGTCACAATGTATGTATACTATATAGCAGCATAACTCAAAAAGTTTTGATTGGGTCTAGAGAGAATTACAGAAGTTCTTATTACGGGCAAAAAGTACAAATGATCAGAGTTTGGTGTTGATGCAAACGAAAAAATGTACATTTTCACAATCAATTTCATTGTTTCGTTACCGTGCCCTGCCTGGCAGTAGTATGCGCTCTCAGAATGCTCCAGTTACTTCTTGTTTCGGTGTAACTATTCGCGTTCAACAGTCGTTTGTGAGATGTAATAAAGGGGTAATTTTTTTTAACTAGAGCACTCTGAGAGCGCATACCTCCACCAAGTGAGCCAACGGTAGCAAAAATTCAAATTGGCTCTGAAACCATAATTTTCTTTGCACAAACTCCAAAATCTAATCATTTGTGCCTTTTTTATGTTAATAACAGCTTGTTCAATTTTTTTTAAGATCCGCTCATAACTTTTTGAGTTATACTGTTAACAAACGTTATGACAAACATTAGTCAAACATGCAAGCGAACCAACCGATCTGCACCAAAATTTGATCATTCATGTCTTTTACCATTACCAACAACTCCTATGAATTTCATAAAGATCCATTCATCATTTTTTGAGTTATTGTGCTAACAAGCATAAAATTAAAAACAGTGACAAACGAACATACAAACAAACGGACCATTACCAAAATTTGGTCATCTACTCTTTGTTATATACCTAACTACTCATGTTAATTTCATCAATATCCATTCATAACTTTTTGAGTTATGGCATCGAGGAAAATGACACAGACAAATAAACAAGCAAACAAGCGGATGAACATATCTTCACCAAAAGGTAATCATCTGTTCCTCCTAACATACCTAACAATCCCTGTAAATTTCATTCAAATCGGTTCATAACTTTTTTGAGTTATCTTGGTGACAGACACACAAACGGACAAAGAGACAGACAGACAAACACGACGAAAACATAACCTCCTTGGGGGAGGTAATTAAATGCCTATGATATTCCTGCAGTGGCATCGCTGATACCATCCATATATCTGCATTAAAGTTAAGAAAGCGCATTGGTGATGAAGATAGAGATACTATGTATGCTCTTAAATTAAGGAGTGGGTTCGGTTGCTTGAAGGCCACCCTTGACATAGAAATAATTTCTTTTGGGTAATCTTTCGGCATTGATTGAGGTAATGTCACCGTCACGACGAAACTCTACAACAATTGCTGAACTAAATCCATATTTTATGCATAGAATGCAATGCATATATACATAGTAAGAATACTATTCAGTAGGGACTGGTGTGTATTATATTTACCTCCGCCAAGGAGGTTATGTTTTCGTCGTGTTTGTCTGTCTGTCTGCCTATTTGTCTGTCTGTCTGTCTATCGCCAAGCTAACTCAAAAAGTTATGAACCGATTTGGATGAAATTTACAGGGATTGTTAGGCATGTTAGGAGGAACAGATGATTAACTTTTGGTAAAGATATGTCTATCCGTTTGTTTGTTTGTTTGTCTGTCTCATTTTTCTCGATGCCATAACTCAAAGAGTATGGATGGATTTTGATGAAATTAACATGAGTAGTTAGATATATAACCAAGAGTAAATGACCAAATTTTGGTAATGATCTGTTTGTTCGTTCGTTCGTTTGTCACTTTTTAATTTTATGCTTGTTAGCACAATAATTAAAAAAGTAATGAATGGATCTTTATGAAATTTATAGGGGTTGTTAGTAATGTTAAACGACATGAATGATCAAATTTTGGTGCAGATCGGTTTGTTCGTTTGTATGTTTGACTTATGTTTGTCATAACGTTTGTTAACAGTATAACTCAAAAAGTTATGAACGGATCTTCAAGAATATTGAACAAGCTGTTATTAATATAAAAAGGCACAAATAATTAAATTTTGGAGTTTATACAAAAAAATTATGGTTTCAGAACCAATTTGAATTTTTTGCTACCGTTGCCTTACTTGGCGGAGGTATGCACTCTCAGAGTGCTCTAGTTACATATTTGATGGATGGGCAGCACATTGATTAAGCAAATCTCGTTAAACAAAACACGACAGTGTAGAAAGGATAAAATGTCATCTCTCGAACAACAAAACTTGCCTAATATACATATATATCGTTGCGGCCAATTAGATGGCCACGAATATTCCTATACGTCCTGTTAAGTGGCCGGCACCTCAATAAAGGTACCAGAAATCCTGGCCACCTAACAGCCTGTTAACTTCAAAACGAGAAAAAAAAAACTATAAACACCGTGGATGTGCTTACGGGTTATTTCGTACTGCAAGCGTATACTCTTCTAGTAGATAACTACCGATAATGACGTAGGTCCTTGTCGTCATCCGGGTTCTGCGGTTCCAAGCGTGGGGTAAAATGAGAATCAGGAGGAGTGGCAGAGTGTACTTGGGTTCCGAGTACGAGACACAGGTCGTGAGGATAAAGACTTCTCACAGGTGCACACCGGCGCTACTTCTGATCTGTCTGCTGATGACAGGCTAGCTTTATAGACAAGCGGTACAGGGCGGTGCCGTTGTCGCTAGGTAGTGACTTGGTATGTGACTACGCAGTCACATGGATTTATGCAAATTTTGTCTAATTTTGAAGGAAAAAAAGTCTACGTGGGAACGCACGCCCACTTCTAGAGAGCTAAACGCTCTAATTTTATTTTGCTGACACCATCCGCCCCAACCAACCACCGTAGTACGAGGAAGCTTGCGAACACTTGAAGCCATCGGTTAGGTCGAGAACCTTGTTGGTTAGGAGGGCAAGGACTGGTTCCGATAGTGTCCTAATGAAGTTCATTGCATATTAAACCCGTATATAAACTTAGGATATTAGCAGAACCAGTCCTTGCCTTCCTAACCAACAAGATTCTCGACCTAACCGATGGCTTCAAGTGTTCGCAAGCTTCCTCGTACTACGATGGTTGGTCGGGGCGGATGGTGTCAGCAAAATAAAATTAGAGCGTTTAGCTCTCTAGAAGTGGGCGTGCGTTCCCACGTAGACTTATTTTCCTTCAAAATTAGTCAAAATTTGCATAAATCCACGGTGTTTATAGTGTTTTTGTTTTCTTTTTTTGAAGTTAACATGCAGGCCGTTAGTTGGCCAGGATTTCTGGTACCTTTATTGAGGCGCCGGCCACTTAACAGGACGTATAGGAATATTCGTGGCCATCTGATAGGCCGTAAAAATATATGTAGAGGAGTTTTTTGAAAGTCTTCTGGGTTTTCTCATTTATTTGACCACAAGCTTTCGAGCTATTGCGCATAGCCCGTCTTTAGGGGAACGAAACTTCTAATTCCGTCAGCAGCACGAAGTTGTAAAGTATAGAGAAGTTGTATCCTAGCTACTAATTAAGAAAAAGCTAATTTTATATAGCGTGGTAAACTTTAAATCTTATATCTCTTCTTCTTCTTCGAGTATAAATCACGCTAACATCTTGCGCCGTCATTCGAAGTCTTTTGACTTGTACAGATAACTTACTTATTAGATTTCAATGTGAGTGAAATGCTTCTAGAAGTCGCCTTGGTTTTGGATTTGACTCAGTGCATAACAATTTTGGAGATTCGGTTGCCATTTCATGATTGTGTGATTTTACATGATTATTAACTAAAGACGGTGGGAAAATAATAAAGAAATATTAACTAAAGATGCCTAAATGTTTTACTTGATATTATTATCATGTTCTTTAACTCTTTCTGAAACTTACGCGTTTCTCCAATGTATACCGCATCACATTGTTTACAAATAATTTAATAAACAAAAGCGGTATAATATTCGAGTGGCTAGTAAACCAACTAATACATTGCACAATTTTTTTTTGAATGTCAGCAAAGATAAATGTCCGTTACAAGAAAGAAATTATTAAATTAAAGTAAACATGCATACTTAAATCTTCAACGAAAACATCATCACATCATCACTTTGTGAGCTGTGCATAGAGAATAACTTTAATACATCTTACGTTTCAGTGAATCACAGTGGTAAATATCTCGCGTGCCATTCTCCCCGTCTGGACATGGTTGCTCAGTTAATGAAAAATCCACTGAGAAGCAATACTGGCTTTGTACCTGGTGCAGAGGTCCTAGTACAAGTAATTCAATGAAATTTGTTTGCATAAAATGTGAATTTGTTTTGTACGCTTCCTGTGCAAACTTACGACAAGGCATGATTTCCCAAGAGCATAATGTTGAATTGTGAAAGATGCTTACAAGATCCAATGGAAAGCTTAAAGTCAGTAGCATTTGATACAAAGAGATCTCTGTGCGTAAGCCCGAACACTGCAGTAGAAGAACCAATCCAAGGATATGCGGATGCGGAAGCTACCATCATGCTATGGAGAACAGCAGTCGTGAGATACAACGGAACACTATTAAGAAAAGGAGTAAATTTGTAGAGAACTGAAATTCCAAAGACGAAAAAGAACCAAGAATCTGTAAGAATCCAAAACCAATGTAAAAATGAAATTCCAGGCAAAGAAAGCAAATGTTTCCACCCAAAGAAGTGCCCTATGTTCATAAAATACAACAGATACGGCGGCAGCAGAAAGCGGGAATGCGATCTCTTTCATCCCTGGTTGTTCCATTGTGTCATACAATCCGATAAGTACGGAAATGATAACCGCTGGTACAATGTTGAAATAGATATTGCCACAAATGGCCGTGATATGAGTTTGTACAATCAAGATGTGAGGAGAGATTTGCGAAATATATGTATAGTTTTTCACAGACAGCGTACGAAATATCTCGTCTATGGATACTCATATGGAAAAGCGTAGCATGGAGAGCCAAGAACATCTTGGAATGCACCAAGGGTAAAAAATCCTTCCCATATGTCAAAGTAGGATCCTGGAACACGTCATCTAGTGATACGTAAAGAGCAAGAGCAAAACAGAATGAACACAAGGAACTGAAACCAAATAAAGATAAAATAAAAACTTAGCCAAATCCACGTTATAAATGTACGAGGACTGCATAGGAAAAATTGCTGAAAACAAAGAATACTGCAGGATATAAGAAATTATGCACGTTCAGAACCGCTTGCCGTTACTGAAACTCATGTAGATGATGCAGTCAACGATGCAGAAGTTAAAATAGAGAAGAATGTGTTGCACAGAAGTGACCGCAAAGATAGGAAGTGTGGCGGTGTTGCAGTAAACGTAAAAGACCATCTTGTTTCACATACAGTCCAAAAATTCTCTAATAGGATGTGTGATTGTATTATAATTAATATTGCAAAACTTGGATTGATATGCGTTGTGTGCTATCGACCGCCAAAATGTACCAGCGAGAAATATGGCGACATGTTGTAAGTAACCAAAATACTTTGGAAAGAAGTCGCAGTAAGTATCAACTGTATATAACTGGTGATTCAACTAACCCCTACTTACAATGGCTCACGCAAGATTTGCCAGATCAAACAGGTCGCAGTAAGTATCAACTGTATATAACTGGTGATTCAACTAACCCCTACTTACAATGGCTCACGCAAGATTTGCCAGATCAAACAGGTCGCTTCGTGCTATCTGGAACATCATCGGCCTCTAGAGATGGAAAAGATCTGGCCCTCTCTCTAGTGTACATAATGGATGAATTTTTCCGCACCCAATGGATCGTTTCTCCAACGAGAAATGAAAATGTCTTAGACCTTATCTCTGAAGATAACGAACAAGTGATTAAGAATGTTGAAATCCATTTTACAACATTCGCTGATCATAGACTTGTTGAAATAACAACTCGACAAGGCAGAAGCGATTCACATAGACTGCAGAAATTTCAAGAATAAACTCCATCACTTGCACGATAAAGGGATAAACTAGGACGGCTTCAATGCAGGGTTAAGTAAGTATACTAGGACGTACTTCTCAATAACTTAATAGAAAGTGAAGGTATCAACAAGACATTCAAAGCATTAATTCTGTTGAAAAAATGTATGAAATATCATAGCCCAGCAAAAAGAAAAATTAATAAAAGTCGGCACCTCAAATTTCGTAAAGAACCAGTTAAGAAAGGAGCAAAACTGATCAAATGCCAATAATCAACAAGGATACCTACTACGTAAAACGATGAGACGAGTGTAAAAAGAAGGTAATGAGATAATCAACAGGCATATCAACTACATAAAACGAGAGACGAGTGCAGAAAGAAGGTAATGAGATACTCATCAAGGATACCTACTACGTAAAACGATGAGACGAGTGTAAAAAGAAGGTAATGAGATAATCATCAAGGATACCTACTACGTAAAACAAGGAGACGAGTGCAAAAAGAAGGTGATGAGATAATCAACAAGGTTAACTACTACGTAAAACGAGGAGACGAGTGAAAAGAGAAGGTAATGAGATAATCAACAAGGATACTTACTACGCAAAACGAGGAGACGAATGCAAAAAGGAGGTAATGAGATAATCAACTGGGATACGTACTACGTAAAACGAGGAGACGAGTGCAAAGAGAAGGTAATGAGATAATCAACTGGGATACGTACTACGTAAAACGAGGAGACGAGTGCAAAGAGAAGGTAATGAGATAATCAACTGGGATACCTACTACGTAAAACAAGGAAACGATGTTGTGGCTCGGTCTGACGCCCTTTACCCACTTTGTTGTTAAGAACCGTAGCCAGCCGGTGTACGAGGTCGAATTGTTTGGCAACATCTAGTGACGGAGGAACCAAAGGTGTAGTCACTGCGTGAAACTACGGCACAGTTTT
>LQNS02278096.1:1882295-1901630 GCA_001587735.2 Parhyale hawaiensis | reverse complement strand
ACCAATATTTGTGACTGGGCCTAATTACTAGGTTGAATTTTGGCTACTCTGTTTGTACTTGTAAGCTTGTAAGCATATTTTGTGAACCCATTGTGTTCTTAATAAAAGTTAATTATTATAATTATTATTATATAAGACTTTTTGTCCAAGGCAGGTAAAATATCATTGACGAGGTTTACAATGGCATCAATTGTGCTCCACCCTCTTCGAAATCCATATTGATTTGGAATTAAAATCCCTTCCCTATCAACAAACTGTACTAACCTAGAATGAATGAGCAATCGAATGCGTAAGAAAAGGAGGTGAAGAGAAAAGAGAAAATTCATGAGATAGTAAAAGCAATCGCAAATTGGAGAAACACGGTCACGGAAGATAAACTCAGACGCTTGAAAAAGAATATGAATACGAGGTACGTCAAGTGTATTAGGTTAATTGAGAAGTGTTGGATTAGATAAAGTTCGTCAAGTTAGATGAGGAAATCTGCATTAGGGTTCTAAGGTGGAGTGGGCTAAAACGCCGAGAAGCTTCCCAATAAATACATGTATGCTTATTATACAGCAGCAATATTTTACGGCATAATGTGGTGCTTTACTCATTATTGGAAGTGAGGACTCTAGGTAGGCGAGGAGCGTTGTTACGGGAGGGGCTGCTCAAGCAACCTAAACAGCTCCAGCTCCGCAACACACATTATTTCCCCGGTCGGTTGTACTCAAGAGACTCTGCGTACACAAGAAATAACGCAAAATAATTAAAAAGGGTAATCTTTTTTCGCTCCTTTCCGAACAGTAAACAGAGGCAGGGGTATTCCTGGTCGAAAGTGACTGTGAATTTGCCTCGTAACACCAAAGCTACGCACCTCACAGGGACGCCCTCCGGTGTCACTGACACCAAAATCACAAATAACAGAACCCAAGCGCCAGCGCAGGTACCACCACTACAAGTCAGTTCTACAAGAGTCGGTAGCTATCCCACCTTAAGGAGCACTGTATCGTAAAAGCACAAAAGTTAAACTATAAGGGTTACAAAAATACGTGTTCACAAATTGATGTTCATAAATTCACCACACAAAAGACTGCAGCACTCATACATGCCGTAAGAGGCGCCGACCTCACAAAGAAACGTTAAGTGAGCAATGCTCAACATACGATAACTAGCAACATATCCCTCGTCCCACGTTCTGATGCACAGGTTGCTGCCAGCTAGGCCGAGCGCTCCAAAGCAATAGTTTAGAAACCTTCACGAACGAAATATACGCAGAGCGACGACACGAAGAAAGTTTGGGCTGTGGATCACCACACATGGGGAGAACAAAGGCGCCCTTGAAACACCTGCCACAAGAGAAACTTATAACTCTTAATGTCCAATATTGGTAGATTTAGTAACCAGAGCATCAGCCGTGGGAGTCAGTACTCAAGTTAACTCGTGGGACATCTCCACCCGGGAAGCAGCGGCGACTCGAGTCAACTCACAATATCCTCGTCAAAACAGATGAGTAAGAAAAATCAGCGGCAATGGACGCAGAGGAAAAATACCACCCGCCCACCTGCGGGAAGAGGCAACAACGTGACAGGCAGGAAATATATGCAAATCAGTAGGCCCAACTAACGGCTGCCAAGCACGAATAAATCCGCGGACAGGATTACGGCCAACCAAGTGATCGAGCCACTCAACACTCGATCCTTACGGTGCTTCAAAAGAAAAAGAAGGGATACGTAGTGCGTCCGCGGGAACGTGAGTTGTCATTGCCACGTTCCTATAATTCAGGACTCTTTCCGCCCACAGCGTGCACTGTGACCACAAGAAATGAGAGAAAAAGGGAAGAATAAAATCTTCTGAGAAGCATGAGACCGTGCAAGAAGGATCAACGCACATGGGGAACAATAAATATTGGAAGAAGGCGAAGATGGAAAGTAAGCATCATTACTAGGAGTCAGAATATGAAAGAACGGAAATGGACATAAAGGGCAGAGGTCCGCAAGACTCATCTAGGCTATGGAACCTCCAGGGCGCTGCTCCCACAACATGGACGGATAAACCTAACTGACAGGTAGAACAACGAGACCTAGGCGTGACAGCGCTGCTCTGCAGGACAAACGCACGCAAATTGAGCAAGAAAAAGAAGAATGGAATACTGCAGCTCCAGAAGGAATCTCAAAATTGAAACGAAGCAGCGCAGGTGTCACGGAAAGAAAATGTCCAGAAGGCAATACAATTTAACAGGAATAAACAGGCTACGCTTCGACACAACGTCACTGCGATATATTCGCAAAATAGGCGCGTAACAACTTGACTCTGAAGCTAGAATCAGCTACATAAAAATTATACCATTCACTGGGCAAAGTGAATCAATCTATGGTATGAAGAATAGCACAATGGGCGCTCTCTCTTTTATCTGCGATGCGGAGCCCCACTCTTGATATCATTACTACTTATAATTTTGGAAGGCAGAAATGACAAACGCAACTACAATATGATTTTCAGTGAGAACCCAAAATTCTTCTGCCGAATGGCTAATAAAGATACCGTGATGTGAAATCCGCGATAAACGCGGCTAATAATCACGAAAAAAGTGCCTGTTAGCGATAAATTCAAAGCTGATCTTTGATCAGCATCAGATATTCAGGAGACACAAAAAATATAGATACATATATATGAGAAAATACACATACCCCAACTCAGACACTAATAAACATCCACCAACACAATGGGTAACCCTGGGCGGAGGTGGCATTCACAACCACCGGGGTAGGTAACGTAAATTACACCTAGATAACGACTAATAAAACTGATACTCTGTAACAAAAGAAATGTACATATTTTAGAAACTGGTCTACCAATAATTAATGGTTTTACTTTGCCCAAAATGCCATCCAAAAGGGAAGGGCGAAGAAAAGCACGCACCGTGACACAGAAGCATCTTGATCGAAAAAGTAGTCATGCTGACGTTTACCTAGCGGAAAAGAACACCAAGTGTAGCCATCTAAACGCAGATATATGAACAGACGGTGGCAACGGTTCAAAAGTGTAAGGGTTTGAACCCGCACTGTAACAGCGTTATGTTAGATGAGAAACGTATGGTTGTATAAGAAGCGGTAGATGAAATGAAGAGCATAAGGCTAGATGAGACGCATTAGGTTACATATGAGGCGCGTTGAGATAGATAAGAATCGACAGGTTACATGATAGTAGGGAAAATATTTACTATTACCCCCCTTCAAATCCAGTGCTTTTGTTGAAATATTTAAGTGGAATGAAGCATTCTAAGACGTTTTTCATGATCGACGTTTTCGTCGGAAATACTTAAGTTTTCGAGACCTTAGACTTTGAAGTTTCCACTGTTTTTCTATTGGAGAAAATTACTGGCGTTATCATAGGCTTGCTAGCGACATCATAGGAACCTATCCGAACCTTACCTAACCTAAACTTATATAACCTTACCTTACCTAACCAAACCTTACCTAACCTAACCCAAAAACCTATAAAAAGAGGTTTCCATTGGACTGTGAGAGTGTAGTTATTTTCTAAAAAAAATAGGAACTTCAAAGGCAAGTATCTCGAAAACTGAGCATTTCCGACGAAAACGTTATTCATGAAAAAAGTTTTAAAATGCCATATTTTGCCAAGATATGCCAACAAAAATACTAGATTCTAGTGGGGGTAATAGTAAAAAATACCGACATAAGTTAGAATAATTGAGAAGTTTTAGGTTAAGATGAAGTTTGTTTGGGTTAGATAAATCGTTAGGATTATGAGGCGCTTTACGTTAAAAGAGGAGCGTTAAATTTAGATTAGATTGGGTAGCTTGTAACAGACGGATCAATAAGCCTATTCCCAGAGAGGAGATGGTACCTATGCTCCTGCCCACTATGACTTAGTGTCATTAAGGCAAAACCATTCAGACATCTGAGGAAGAAAAAAAGACGAGAATAAACTCACCCAAGGAGTTGATCGTACAAGTAAGATTAACTGCTGCAGTTCCGCGGAGCTCAGATACGTTAATTAAGTTACTTGGGGGTATGAAAGATAATGGTTTGTAGTGACCTCTGAAGCTTCGGCCGTTGAGATTTTGTGATTTCTGGAGGAGTTCGTAGTTGTGAAAGATGATGCTCCCAAAGATTGCCAAACGTTTTTAAACGCATGGACCGTTTCTGCATCGACAACTTCTGAAGAAAGTCTATGCCAAACGTTCACTATGAAGTACTGTACTTACTTCATTAAGATGAGGCGCATCACCCTCGAAGGTATTAGCGTCCTACTATGAAGTACGGGAAACACTGCTGACTTGCAGTAGTCTTTCGATCTTTACAACTGAATATTTAGCCACAGTTTTTCAGGCGATCATTAACATCCGTAAGAAAACTATTTGCTTTAAATTTAGTATCGAACATCGGGATTTACGACTGCCATTAGCTTAGACGATATGTGGTGGTGTGGACGTACGACGTTGCTTTGTACGGAGTTCATCCGTGTTAGGGAGGAGCGTTAGGCTAGTTAGATTTTTGCTTTATTTTTTATTTCTTTATTTTTTGTAGATGAAACAACAACAATCATTTTCATGTTTTACTTGTTTCATTACCCCAACTATCAAGAAACCCCAAGCTCCAAATGTTTTGATAACTCTCTTTTGGAGTTCACTTTGAATGCCTCATAATTCTCCCATTTGTATCGCTGTTCTAGTGGAAACGGAAGCTCAGACTTCAATATTATAGTAATCTCTATGTGTTGGCGCCCTAGCTAGCGCCCATATTATATTCGTTTTTTACCTATTTCCAGTTTGGAGCCCCTCCATCACCGTTGCTCCGGTCCAGTTCGGCGGGTCAGCCGGGGGCGAGAGCGTGCCTGCAGTCGGCGGCAGGTTGCAACGAATGNTATTATAGTAATCTCTACGTGCTGGCGCCCTAGCTAGCGCCCATATTATATTCGTTTTTTACCTATTTCCAGTTTGGAGCCCCTCCATCACCGTTGCTCCGGTCCAGTTCGGCGGGTCAGCCGGGGGCGAGAGCGTGCCTGCAGTCGCCCGGCAGACTGCAACGAATGCGTGCCGCTACAAGTTGTGCCTCCAGTCCAGCGTGGCGGTGCACAAAGGCTGCGTGCGCCGGTGTCGAGTACGTCCAGTCAACTACCACACAGGGTAGTGTTGCATTAATAATATTTTAAACTAGCTGCTCATATTTCTCGATGTTCCAACATGCTACTCTTCTCCTGTTTTAGCAGACGCGTTTCTGTGACCGATGTGACCAAGCCACAGAGTTGAACCCTGTGCCACAACAGAGGCATGTGGTATACAGCTACTGTGTAATTACTTCAGCATCCTAAATATTATCAGTAGAGGTTTTACTGTATTAGTGCCCGAGTCAATATTGTTTCACTGCTTTCCATACGACTTACTAGGCTGTATTTTCTCTGCCTCTGCGGGTGTTTGCATCATGCCTTTGACTGCTCAGCGTAATGCCATTAAATTACAGCTATGAGCAAAGTATGTAGACCTGGCAGTATGTATGTATTTGTTGTTCTTGCTGTTCTTGTTGAATTCAATTTTTGAGGAAGCTTGGGAACTAGCCCATGAAGCCGCCAGTCAAGGAATATGTTAAATTTGTCAAACTTATTTATTTACACTAGCGTTCTGAAAACCTTTCTGAAACAGAAGCAGAATCACCCCAACGGCAGTATGACAGGGAGAACAGTTGCGTGTCTGTGGGCATCTCGCTGTCCGGATTAGTTGCAAGCTAGCAGTGATGAGAGAGAAGGGGAATTGGTTGTGTCCTGCCCTGATGGTTCATGTCCCCGCAGGCTGTTGGTGTCTGGACGGACGCTAGTTCCTTCCGAATATGTCAAGTTTTGAGCCAATGTCGCCGTTTTCTTGCAAAGTCCTCCTGACTAGGTACAAATACTGCAACTCTGTATCATTTTCTGTATTGATTGGTAAGCGAGACCACTTTGTTGAGTATTTTTCACAGAAAAAATCGCAATCATTGCCTCTGCATGACTATACGTTACATGCTATGATAGATACAACTTTCAGGCGTCATTCATTGCTGCTGACAAGATTTTAAGTCTCTTCAAGCTCTTTCAGTAATTGAAACATCCTGCCAAGAAGAAATATGCATCATAATAAAGTAGCGATCTGTTTCCATTAAATGTCAGTTCTTGGTATAGAATGAAAAATTTGAGATACGCGTTAAGTGATGCTAAACTGGCTACATGTTCTCCAATTAATGGATGTTTGCAGCTCGCATGGCTTTTCTTTTATTGCCTAATGGATATCTGTTCCTCTATTTTTGCTAGCTGAGGTAGCAAAATACAGGGTGTTGCAAAATTATTAATTCAGACTTCGGCTACTACTTAGTGGAAAATATCAATGTAAACACTTTTTCATCAATAAAAAAATCGAAAAACGCCTATTTTTGAGATTTTGGCTTAGAAAATTTTAAAACTACGCTACAACAGGACGACGGTGAATTCGCAACCGACAGGAACAAGGNGTGGAAAATATCAATGTAAACACTTTTTCATCAATAAAAAAATCGAAAAACGCCTATTTTTGAGATTTTGGCTTAGAAAATTTTAAAACTACGCTACAACAGGACGACGGTGAATTCGCAACCGACAGGAACAAGGGCAATTGGGAGAATTAGAATTAACAAATTTAAGCAGGATTGAATGCTTATCCATGCTTTCTTGTTTTTTAGCATCTAAAAACTTACTAGTCACCTTCAATTTCCAAATCATTGGATTGGTCGTAATGGTGCTGTGTCCTGGCCACCAAGATCACCTTATCTGGTTCTGCTAGGTTTTTTTTTCTTTCGGGGGCATATAAAACGTCTTTTTTATGACTCACCTGTCGAGTCGGAAGAAGACCTTGTCTCCCGAATTACCTAGTTTATTGCTGCTGGGGATATATGAGCCATGGAATCTTTGGCAACGTACGCAACTCCCTTCGGCGAGGGTGTCGTGCTTCAATCAATGTTCATGGTAGATATTTTAAACAAATACTGTAATGAGAACCTTGCTAATAAAATCTATCTCTTGTTATTGAGTATTAGAACTACCCTCGTGTGTATTAATGAGTGCATGAAGGTGCTGTAACAAATAATTAATAACCAGCGTTCATTATTTACACGATTATCTCACAAACTAAGCATTTTTCGAATTTTTTATTGATAAAAAAGTGTTTATATTGATATTTTACACTAGTACTCGAAGTTTGTACCAAGAATTTTGAAACACCCTGTATAACTATTTGAAAAAATCAAGGTTAGGGGATAACGATCGATTTTATTATTATTTTTATTATTAAAACTTCACGCTTGAGCTCCCATGGACAGGTAATAGAACCCAAATGAAGCATCTTGCAACACCGGGAAGCCCAAAATGCTGCTAAAGGAAATCCAGCAAAAAAAAAAACATTAATAGCTGACTTTAACGCCTGCAGGCCAATACGATCAAAAGCCGATGCCGGCAGCAAATTCCTAATCCCAGCCGACCAGGGCACGAAGCACCGACAGAACTGATTAGTTCGACATCTGACAGCGCAGCACGAGTCTCTCTCCCAAAAACATTGAGGGCAGGGAGAGAGGAATACAACCAGTGCCTCTCATTATGGTACACTTTATAAAACATACATAGCTCTGCGACTCTTCTCCTGAGATACAGGTTCACTAGATCACACCTTACGCAGGAATCCAATCTTAGTGGAAGCGCGTGACACCAACCTCCTAATATGCGGCTCGAAGGTAAGCTTCTCATCAAAGACAACCCCAAGAATCTCCAAGGAGCTAGACTCCTGAAGTAAAGTGTCATCTGTCTCCAGTTGGGGATGCCGCGGTACAAGTGTCCGAGACCGACTGATAATCATCGACTTGGTCTTGCTAGCATTCAGCTTCATACTCCAGGTCGAGCACCATGCACTAATGCGTGATAAATCCCTATTGAGAGACTGAGCTACAGCATCACGCAGGCGAGCAGCAGGTATCACTGCCATCAAAGTGGAATCGTCGGCATAGTTGATCAACGTGTTTTCTAGCGAATAGAACATGTCACTAGTATAGAGAACGAACAACAGCGGGCCAAGCACACTACCCTGAGGGACGCCAGACGCCACCTCAACTGAGGCGCTCAATACGCCGTCAACAGACACACTCTGTGTCCGCTCAGAAACAAAATCGCGAATGAGTGACAAAACCCTACCACCCATCCCAAAGGACTCCAGCTTGTATGATAGACCCCTGTGGTTAACCCTGTCAAACGACTTGACTAAAGGCGTGTTCGATTGTTACATAAACTCGATATACTTAGCTTGAATCGAGCGGAGAGTCAATTCAAACCGTTCTTTTTGTTATTTTCACTTGAGTTTAAAGCCTTAGGCGGAACAGACTTGGGCCGACAACTCAAGTCTGCTCCGGATGTCGTTTGACTTGATTTTACCCTAATGTAAACAACAATGGTGGCATGGAACTAAACTTTTTTCCTTTCAATTAATTAACATTAAAGCAAATGGAAGAATAACCTCCTAAAAAATTTTTCAAAAAATTATTTGTTCGTTTTCTTTGAAAGTAATAACTTAAGTATTTTGCTCTGGCATGATAAAAACATATCAGTCACTCGCGCGGACCAGTGTTATCTTCTGTTTACATGGGGCCATCACTGGCGCGTCCGATGCATCCCAAATACCCTAGAAAAAGTTAGCTGAGCAAACTCTGTACTTCAAACACTATCTTAGGCAACGACATTTATGCAGGTTGCGAGCAAAAAATCCATAAGATTTGCTTCCAAGGATGCTTAACTTTTAAATGTTAGGAACGTAAGGCAAACTTTACTAGCGACATCACAGCTTAGATTGATATTTCAGCTTAAGTCCTGAAATCCGCTCGATTGGAACACGCTTAGATCGGTCAGTAAAGTAAAGTCAAGCGCTTTTCAATATTACACAGCGATCTCCCATCGTACACGTCCTAAATATTCAAATTTGAAAATTTCGACCTTATAAATAGGTCATTCTCAACTGCTTAGAAAAAATAAAAACAAAGTAAAATACTGATGGTACAAAGTTAGTTTCCATCACTCTAATGAGGGGATCTTTTTTTATAGTGTAGAACAACTACATGTGAACGAAGTTGTGTTCAATTTTATTAATGAACAGGTCATCCATCATTCTCAAATCACATCACATCTATGCAGACTGTAGAGCCTACTACCGAAAAATTTTATTGGAGAATGAATATGACGTACCTATTTAAGAGGCTATTTCCTTAAGGAGGTCAACACAGATTTCAGAAAAAAATAAAAATGGAGTAATTGTTCTGATATTTGCACAGAATGTATAATTTTGAAAAAAAAAAACTTATCTTTTTCCCGAAACTTTTTCGATTTTGTCCCTTTTTTTGCGAAAACTGTGGAATTTTTTTACGGAAATTTCAAAAGATTAGAAGTCTTTGAGTTTCTATGCTAGAAAAATAAACTAAGACAGTTTTGGAATCCTTGCAACATTCCTAACAAAGTTACCGACCGAACTTTTCATTTCCGTTCTCTTTTGATTTGCAATTTTGAACACTAACTAGATTTGTAAAAATATAAAATGAAATAAAATAATTGGTTTTGCAACTGTTGTAAGAAGAAAACGAGGGCAAGAAACGAAAAATAAGGTCTGTAACTTCGTTAGGAATGTTACAAGAATTCCAAACTTTCTTTGTATGGAAACTCTTTTACTTCTGATCATTTTGAGGGGAAAAAATCAAATGTATAGGAGAAGCAAAAAACGTTAAATATTGTAGTGGAATGTGAAATAACGCACTTTTTTGCACTATGGATAAAGTTTGAATGCTGTTTTCGTGTTGTGTTATCTTCTAGAAATGATATGAATGTATAGTTTTCATATTTTTAGCTTGTAAATTACTAAATTATTTAATAGATATTTATATTTTATAATTTGAGTACTCACCATGCGGATCAAACCAGATTTCAGAAAACTTTTTTTATTTGTGGTCCAATTGTTCTGATAGTTTCATTGTATATGTAATTTTGAAAAAAGAAACACAGTTTGCACATGTTTTTATGTTAGAACAATAAATAAGACTGTTTTGAAATCCTTGTAACATTTCTTACAAAGTAACAGAGCTTGATTTCTCATTTTCCTTTATGTTTTCTTTTGATATCCAATTTTCCATCACTAACTAGATTTTTCGAAAGATGTAAAATTTTAGATTTTGAACTGTGATGAAAAAGAATATGAGGATATACATAATTTGAAAATGTCTCTCTATTAGTTTGTCATGAATCTTACAAGGATATCTAAACTGTCATCATTTTTTTCTAGCATGAAAATTCATTGACTTCTTTTCATATTAGGTGAAAAAGGGACAAGTACATAGTACAAAAATAAAATCATAATTTTGCCCCCTCTGGCCCTTTTTGGGGGGTTTATAGTGCCCGTAGCTCCCCGAAAAAAAAAAGACATTGACAAGCATCTCTTTCCGAGAAAGAAAAAAACCATAATTTTAGCACCCCACATTGGGCCCCTTCTTGGGGTTGTAGTGCCTGTTGCCCCGAAATATTCGGGACACAGACACAATAGCCCTCTCCTGAGGATCCTCTCGTAGCGAAAAAAAATGGATTAAGTATGACCAAAATCTGTGGGTTGATCCTCTTTAACCAATACCTATGCTTCAGTGCGCGCGTGGCTGAGCGCACCACGCAGACCCACACGATGTACAGCTGGACAATATATAATAGTGAAGAGAATATGCGTAGGTACAATAGCTTAATTTTTAAAGAAGACATGGTAACTGTCTTTGCATTGTTCACGAAAGCAATTAAAAATCTATGTACACATAATAGGATACTTATTTACTAAGGATATTAAATCTCTTTCAAGTTTTTCAAGTTGCCACAACCAGTGTTTGAAGAAAGGCCGAGGTACAAAAAGTTACTTATCCTGTACAGTCAGTGCTATAGTATCGAACAAAAAATTGCAAATTAATACTTACATGACAAGTACTTTAGGGCAGGGAAACTCCAATTTCCGAAGAAGTCAAATTTTTATGCAATGAAATGTGATCAGAACAGCTTCAAGTACATGAAAAGAAAAGTTTTAATGATGTTAATTTCAACGAATTTACAGTAACTATACATGTGCAGTACAATACCAGTTACATCTCCAACATTTTCCAACCATAATGGTAGCTCTGATTGATTGAAAAATTGTATAAAAAGGAATAACTCTCTTCAACAGCAGTTAATAAGAAAAAAATAGAAAAAGAAACAAAAAATATTTATTTATATATTTTTCTACTTCACAAATTATGCCTGAAGTGAATGTAGTTTTTAAAAATTCATTATCGTTAGAAGTTTCGAAAATAAATGTTAGAAAAAAAAATAATAAAATGATTCAGCAATCTCAATCTTCATTTTTCTATTTCGAGAGCACAAACTAAGCAAGTTTGCAATAGAACTGTTTCATGATTGGTAAAAATAAAAAGCATATGAAAAGAATGAACCGAAATTTCATAGGGATTTATCAACTGCGAAAAGTGCATAGTTACCTTTGTTTTAATCCAAATTTGCACGCCGACGGCCAAGTGAAGTAATTACCCCCGCCAAAGAGGTTATGTTTTCGTCGCTTCTCTGTCTGCCTGTCTGTCACCAAGATAACTCAAAAAGTGATGAACCGATTTGGACGAAAAATTTACAGAGACTGTCAGGCATGTTAGGAGGAATAGATGATTACCTTTTGGTGAAGATAAGTCCATCCGTTTGTTTGCTTGTTTGTTTTTCTTCCTCATTTTTCTCAATGCCATAACTCAAAAAGTTAAGGATAGATTTTTATGAAATTAACATGAGTTGATAGGTATATAACAAAGAGTAGATGACCAAATTTTTGTAATGTTCCGTTTGTTCGTTTGTCACTGTTTTAATTGTATTCTTGTTAGCACAATAACTCAAAAAATAATGGATCTTTATGAAATTGATTGGGGTTGTTAGTAGTGTTGAAAGACATAAATGATTAAATTTTAGTGCAAACCGGAAATTTGTTCGTTTGTAGGTTTGACTCATGTTTGTCAAAACGGTTGTTAGCAGTGTAACTCAAAAAATTATGAAAGGAATCTTCAAGAAAATTTCACAAGCTGTTATTACTATCAAAAGGCACAAATGATTATATTTTGGAGTTTATACAAAGAAAATTATGGTTTCCGAGCCAATTTGAATTCTTTGCTACCGTTGCCTCGCTTGGTGGAGGTATGCGCTCTCAGAGTGCTCTAGTCTTGTTATATGTCTGCGTTCTTCAAAAAAAATATTACCCATTCAACACCCAGCGGTCCTTTGGGATCTGCTCATGCTGAAATACATGCATTATTGAAGCGATCCTTCATTGAATTTTTGTAACTATGGGCTTCTTTAGAACTTGCAGGATTTTGTGAACTCTCAAATGAGGATTTTCCATGAAAGTGGAAGCTTGGTCGTCGAGCTGCTTAACCATTCTAGGTGTAGGCAAAGCGTTCAAAGATACTGTAGTTATAATCTTCGTAATAAAGTTTAATCAGAATAATAGCAATGTTTACTTTATGCATTGCCAAATATATGACAGGATCCTTATTTTAAACTTTTCATTAGTTAATTGTTTTCTTTGCTAATTTGGTGCAATTGTATATTTGATAGAGTATATATATGAAATCAGTCAAGATAGCAAACTGTAAATACACCGACCCTGTACGACCTAATTAATGCAATTATCCCAGAATCATTTGCATATCTGAGGAGGAAAAGAAGAAGAGCAAACATTCATTCGAAACTTTTTATTTACGAACAGGTTTTCATAAACATTTTCACTAATGAGAAAAGTTATCAGAAGTAAGCACATTTCAATCTTCAAAGCAATTCGTGAAGCAGAAATATAAATGCTATATTTTCAAGTTTCTATTTCATTCTCTATTTCTATTTACTATTGCATATTATTCAGTAAAGATTTGTCTTAGTGTTTTACTATTTGAAGATAACTATTGAAAGATAGCGTAATAGGCTACCGTATTGCCTCAAATTTTTATTAATCAATAGTTTTTATTATTTAGTTATTTTCTTGTTACCGAATTCTTTTGCGATAGAATTGGGGGCTTATCGGCTGGGTAGTTTTGCTGAGGTTACTGGACTGCTGCATGCCAGTCAGTTTGCGTACAAAACTGGTTCAAGTTGTTGTTGGAACACACTGTTGTCCGTGTCGCACCATAGCAATCGGCTCTAAATCTTTTTTCTGGAACATACCTTGTACAGTTGGACTTTAGTACGACGTTTGACAGGGTCAATCATAGTTGTCAACTGTACAAATTGAAGTCGTTTGGTACGGCTGCAAAGGTTCTGTCAATCTTCCATAATTTTGTTTCTGAGCGAACGCAGAATATGTCTGTTAATTGACGGCTTTTTGAGTTCTTCAGTGACGGATGTGTCTGACGTACATTAGGGGAGCGTCCTTCACCCGCTGCTGTTTAGTTTGTACACCAGTGACATCCTCTCTTCGCTGGAGCCATGTTGATTAACTATGCTGACAATCCACTTTGATAATAATACGTAATGTTGTCGTCCGTCTCTAAATAGGGACCTGTTACGCATTAGTGCATGATGCTCCGCCAGATCGCGGCAGTGCTCAGCTTTGGATGAACGAATGCAGTCTCTGCCATGGTGCATGAGAATGCATGGACAATGTCCGTCAGCAGCTGTGAAGTCGCTCCCTGTTGTACCAACAATATGAATTCTTGTTGCAACATTACAGAAACTAAAGAGCACTCTGAGAGCGCATACCTCTCTGTCTAGCAAGGCAACGGTCAGGAAAAATTTAATGTGGTTCTGAAGCTATGATTTTTTTCGTATCAAGACGAAAATCTAGTCATTTGTGCCTTTTGATAGTATTAACAACTTCTGTAATTTTCTTGGAGATCCGTCCATAATTTTTGAGTTATGCTGCTAACAAACATTATGACAATAATAAGTCAAGCACATAAACGGACGAAACAATCAGCACCAAAATTGAGTCATATATATATGTCTTTTAACATAAATAACAACTCCTGTAAATTTCATGAAGATCCATTCAAAACTTTTTGAGTTATTGTGCTAACAACCATTAAATCAAACACAGCGACAAACAAATGAAGGAACAAATCATCACAAACATTTGGTCATGTAACCTCTGTATTATACCTAACAACTCATTGTAAATTTCATGAAAATCCATTTGTAACTTTATGAGCTATGGCCCTTAGAAAAAATAGGCAGACATAAAAACGAACAATTGAATGGACGGATTTTCCCAAAAAGTTGATCATTTGTTAACTATTAACATGCCTGAAAGTCCCTGTAAATTTCGTAGAGATCCGTTTAAAACTTTTTGAGTTATCTTGGTGACAAACAAACAGAAAGACATACCGACAAATAGACAAACATGACAAAAACATAACCTCCTGGGCGGAGGTAATAACGACAAGCAACGTGAACAAATTCCTATAATAAAAAGAAATGTGCAGATACTTTTTTTCTGCTTAAATGGTGGTTAGGTATTTAGAGCTGTGTTAGAATTAATAACTCCAATAAGTTTCATAGATAATTCTTTCGCCATATTTAAAATCGAAGGCAACACAGTTGTTATGACTGCATAAGGACACTCAGAGTAAGCAACATAAATATTTATATAAGAAGTCTTCTATTTTATTCAAGCGTTTTTTGAAAACCTATTCCTATTCACATGTGCAGTAGCTAGAGATAGAAACATGCATTATGGTGGCGAGATGCCTTCAACCACTTTGATTAATGCCAGCCGTATACATCGCACTGCAGCACGAGGTATTTTTTTCTGCAAAGAAGATCTGCGTTTCGAGTTCAATAATAAATCGATAATAGATTATGCTTACGCTGCTCTTCAGCTTTTTATAGTTCATGTGTTTCTTATATCGGAAAAGTTGAAAAAAAGTTGTATACAGTTCAGTTGATAACATTTTACTCACTTAGCAAGTACATTCGACAATTCTTCTGCGTGCACGTCAGAATTGAATTGTAAAACATTCAGAGTCACTAACTAAAAGCTGACTGAATGCGGTGGTTGCTGCTCTATCTGAAGCCACGAACTTCATGGAGCAAACCAGTTGTGTGCTCGGGTTCGGGAGTCATGTTTTTTAGCTTAAATCAACTATTTAATCAAGTTGCTCATGACCACTCCGTTAGGATGACCGGTGTCTCTCACCTCCTCTTTATTTCCCTATGGCCCAAGCAAAGCCGTTTCCGGTTGCTTCCTCTGCTCCGCGCACGCACACTGCCTGCAGGAGCCGGTTCCTATGGCTAAGTAACGTTTGCCATGGCCTAGCACCGTTTGTGCTGCGCAAAAGATCGAGCGCAAATGATAACTGGACCTTTATCTCTTTGTCTCTGACCATTAGGTAGTAGAGATGCTTGTGTTCCTTTCTATCATTACCGGTGCTGAGACGTTGTTAAACTGAAATGAGTAGTAGAACGATATGTTCACGAATTGATTTCAGTACTCATTTTGTTATATATCCAATCTTGTAAAAGAAGTAAATATCCCTCAGGTGAACAATGGAGCGAGTGCTGAGATCCGTGGTGGGCCTGAGCCTGCTGCTGGCGGTGAGCGGGCAGGTTCCTCAAGTGAAGTTCTGCGATACATACCAAACGTCGCAGGCCTTCGATGAGGCGTACATAGCGAAGGTAATTGCACCTCAATACCTCTTGAAATAATCTAATTCTATTTAGTTCTAACATCTTTTTTCCCCCTTACGTTTTGTTAATACGATCGGTCGCAAACAATTATAAAGTACATGTATGTGTGGTTACAGGTATATATAAAACTCTATGTTTCTCCAGTAGATCAGCCCGCTCAAATCAAATCCGCTTCCCAGAGCAGCTGTCTGGTCCAGGAAGTTGTGTTGTCTTGTTGTTTGTTAGTTTCTTTTCATCCTAGAAAGCTAATTGGTGATGTAGAACTGCAAAACTAAAGTTGCAAAGAAGGGGATGGTAATTAAAATACGGGGAATGGTTGGGCATTGTTCTTGTCAACCCTCTGTAATGAGTAACGTGGCGACCGACTTGTGTTGAGTGACTGGTTGGAGAATGAAGTATCTAGCCACGGCAAGGCCCTTGCAAACTGTCTAAAGAAAAGGCATTGGAGTTTACCTCCGGTGAACAAACTTTCTTCTGGAAGCTAACCACACTTTTGGAAAGCAGGTTACGCGACGCGACTCCGCGTTGAAAAATCTGCCAACTAGGTGGAATATGACTGTTGCAAAACTCAGTTCATAAACACGGACAGCTATTGCTTTTACGGTTCCTAATAATACATAAATGATCACTGTATATATATATATATATATATATATATATATATATATATATATATATATATATACAAATGTAGAACTTTATGAGAAATTAATTGATTCTTTGGGGCTTCTTTTCTTACCAATGTAAAAGTATTGACTTTAATATTCCTACTCCAACCTAAACCCTGTAGCAAAAGACGCTTTTTTTGTACTTTAAATTGTGATAAAACTACACTTCACTGCCATTTGTTGAGTTTTTTGTCACTTTGTAACCTCATTATTTTAAACTTATTTTGCAGATGAGGGCGAATACGGACGGCTACAGATTCTTACTCTCATCTACCCCTCTGGGCGGCTGCCAAAAACTCAAATTGTTCTCAAATTCAACGTACTTTTATGAATACTTCGACCTGTGAGTATGTCAAATGTTATGATGGTTTCTGCCGCATTTGGGGCTTCAAATAACCTTATGAACTATTTGGCGAACAGCGTATGACTTAATATCTAAGCGACGAAAATTACGGTCAACTTCGTGAAATTTTTATTTTTCAGTATATACCAGAGCTTCCCTTANAAATAAAGATATCAACAGATATACAATGCTCATGCAATTTAAATGTTCCTGAAATACTGATGCGTCGATAAATTGGATACTATGGATTCACTACACCCAATTGTACTATGTGGAAGATTTCGTTATATCTGCCGTTGTTATTAGCAGTTTTCACAACGTGACTAACGAGCAGTGATGGGCACTAAATACATTAAAATATTTAAATACTAAATGCACCGGAAAATGTAATTTAATGCTAAATAGATTCTGAAATGTATTTCAATACTAAATACACGAAATGTATTTAAATACTTTCGTAAATTCATTGAATATTTTTCTTTTTTAAGCACCAAAAGGCACTAATTCAGGGTACATTTCCAGTGCTCACGAACTGGATATTGATATACTAGCACAATATGCGTCACACCACCTTCAGAAGTCGTAAGTAATCCTCTCTCTAGAAAGCATAGAAAACACGATTCAGAGGCGAGAGCTTCCAATTCGGCACCTGCTATTGCTTTACTAGAGAACTGATTTAGTCTGCAACAGCTTCCTAGTTAGCTCATAGACATTGAAAATTAATTCACCCGTTCCTTGGAATGACTCAAGCTAACAAAATAATCCTTGTGACTAGCTTCGGTTTTACATAGTTATTTCTCTATAATACTAAAACATAACTGCCTTGAGATTTAGCTTGTGCAGGACCGGTGAACCCTTGGAGCCATTTGGAAAATGTTTGAGAAACGAACCAGTGCTTCTGGATTTTTCAGTTCGGGTGTGCGATCATGTTGACTTTACCAATAATTAAGAGACCCACAAACAGATTTACCCTTCACATCATTAATCAAGCTTCGTACACCAAAAATATGTTTCAGTTTTAATGTCAAACCCGGATTGTATAGGTTAGAGATCGTTGCCAGCAGGAGAGTTGCTCTGCTTGGCTTGTGCAGAGTTCGGTGTTCAGATGCCATTGCAGGGCCATTGGCCCTAACCATAAAGGGAATTTTTGAGGGTGCAAACGATCGTAGAGGAGCTTCCATCGCTGGCGCCCTAGCTCTGGACAATCTATGATCGATTGAGCCCGTGCCCACGTCTCGGGCTAGAAGCAATGCCTTCTGAAATACTTAGGCGGCCTTGCCAGAAGGCACATATGCATCAACAACAGTACGTGTAGGCTTCCATGTTGGGGTGTGCGTTCAAGTTGACTTTACAGTAAATGTTACCTGTCCGCAGAAGGTAAGGCAAATGAACCATCGATTGGGCGGTGAATGCAAGTCCAATAGGCTAAACATATCCCAAAAAATCAAACATGAGTTTGCTTTCACCCTTTCGATTCGGTTTCAAAAACATTAACTCGATCTGACCTGATTTTAAGTGAGACTTTCGAATACTTAGTCTTGCTCCGTAAAATGGAGCTTGCAGCCGTGATTACGTTAGTTCTAACTCATATGACGCGATTCAGATCGGAAAAGCAAAGAGTCTATTTGAGTTCCGGAGAAGAAACGCCTAGTGGCTCAACCCAGTCGGAAATTATGGCTGTGATTATAGTAGAACAACCATGATTATGGTCGAGACTTTGGTTGTTTATCATCGAAATATCCTCCATATTCATCCATTTATGGGGTGCAGTATGGTAGAGATATGTCACAATCTTCGACCATATTATCAACCATAATTCCCAACCATAAATACCCAATTACAACTATTAGGGTTTTAGCTACACAACCATGATCTACCATAGTCAACCGTAAAAAACACCATTCACAACCAAAATTGACTGTGTTCAGCGAATGATACAACTATATTCTACCAAGATGAACATTTTTCGTTGACACATTATGCAGTCGATGCCTGTTTTGTTTGCTGATGATTAGTTGCTTATAATAATAATAATGATAATAGTTTAATTATTACGTACGTATTAGGCCTGCAGCTCAGAATGGTCTAAGGCTCGAAACTTCAGAACGATACTTGAGCAGGAGCTTGAACCAGTCGGTGCAGTTAACGCACGTTTATATGTAACTACTTTAACTCTAAGTCGGTACAGAGCTACTCTACCCAGTTTAGAGGATGTCACTTCTGTATGAAAATTTTCGGGCCTACCCGTTTTCAGGGCACGAGTACGAAAGGTTAAATATCTCATAAAACTTTACATCTTCCACATAAAGCTAACGGGAATAATTTCTTGATAAATCTTAACAGATATAAACTGAATGAACTCAAATATGGATGTCAATATTTGATCAAGGATTGCAATGCTATTGAGCAAGGGATACAACGAATAAAAATGAAAATAATGGGTTACTACGCTCAAGTGGCTAAGCGTAAAAAAATCGGTAAACAATAGATAACTAGAGCACTCTGAGAGCGCATACCTCCGCCAAGTGAGCCAACGGTAGCAAAAATTCAAATTGGCTCTGAAATCATAATTTTCTTTGCATAAACTCCAAAATCTAATCATTTGTGCCTTTT
>LQNS02278096.1:1852925-1864823 GCA_001587735.2 Parhyale hawaiensis | reverse complement strand
ACATTATACTGTAGATACTGAAATAAATTCTCTGCCATGACGCTGTAACAGTCCTCGACTACAGTAGTCATGCTTGGGTGCACCCACCACACACCCGCCAGTACACCCACACACCATATGACATTAGTCGCCCTTCACGCCGCTCCGTACCAGCCTTAACGGCTCGATAAGCCTAGCGCCTGCCATGCGTACTGCGGCTGCAGTCACACCGCGCACGCATGTAACTTGGTTGAGTCACCGCTTGAATTCATATTTCACACCTATGTTTATTTTCTAATGTTGTCCACTGTATACGAGAGATGAATGTTTGAATCTATAATTTTAACTGGTATCACATGAAATCTACATCTGTATATGCGCAAACCTACTGTAATGTAGCTATAGAATTAAGTAATATCTTCTATTTTGTCTTTTCTTGTGCGATGAGTAGGGCAGAGTTTGAGAGTTTGAGATAAAACGAGCTTCTCTGCTTTGATCTGATACTCTTGAAGCTACGTTCTTCTCGAAGGACAGGTTACGCCTGAGTGAATAACCTGTCAGGAAAACAGCTCTCGCTGTCTGACATACAACCAGGAAGCACAGGCGTCAAACTCGCCATGCAATATGAACGTTTGTGTACGGGCATCGGTGTACGTGCGGGTGGCGTTCAAGTTCGTGAGCTGTGATTGCTCGCTGTTTCGCAGATTAGGTGAGGTAAGGTTATTTTAGGTTAGGTAGTGATTCAGGTGATTGTTGCGCGGCAAGAAAGCTTACTTGAACGCACGCACTGTGATGAGCGCACACAGAATGACGAGTTTGATGCCAGTGCGACCAGGAACACGAACTGGTTAGCCTTAACGGACGGACACTGCATAGAGAGCACTTCTAGGTCTTTCTAGGATTCCTTTGCTACAGCCTTAATGGAACCACACGGCGACGGCTGCGCCCTCGGTCTTTACAGGATCTGCCATAGTTTGGCGCTCATGGAGGGATCCCAACGCTAGCCAAAGCAGCTAGCCGCTACGACCAACAGCTACATGTCCCTTAATACAAGCCGAACGGCCCGCACGTATATATCGGGTCCGTCCGCAGAGGCATCATATTGCCCCGGCCCGTCAGAGGAGGCCGGTTCACGCAAGCCAGACGGCCCGCGACAGCTATACGGGACCGTCCGCCCTCAGAGAATCCTAACAGTGGCATGATAAGCCTTTTAATAGCTCTTCGAATGCTCTCATGAGTCTGTGCACGGAGAGCACACTTCACGATTTTTTTCACAGTTCAATGATATCGTCATATGGTCTTCGATACATCCAGTGCCATGTTTCTGTTTCCAACTATGAGTTAATGGCAGTCTCATTTAGATGATGTTAAATCCCGTTTTCGATCCATAACAACACTTTTATCTCACACTTGCCTAATCCTTTAGGACTGAGAAACTATTCCTTTTTAAATAAAATGACCACCGTTTGTCTGCTGATGAGCAAATAGAGTTTATTTTATAACAGTGTGCCCGTGCTCAAGCAAATGTTGCCCTCATTTAGTGGGTAAATAGCTTAACTCAACGAAATTGCCACTATGTTAGTACAACACAAAGCCTCCTCATAATTTGAAAAGCAGACTTTTGAGCATTGAAGCGGATAATGCTAATGAACTCGAGCCAACAATTTCATATTTCATCCCAAATACATAGAGTATTATTGTTACGCGCGAACGATGGATTTGGACAATCGATCGATCGCGCTGCTCAAACGGTGGATGTTGTAGGTGTTAATCGAATGCGCACCCATCGATCGATTGTTTTGCGCTGACGATCAGTGTTTTTCTTCAACTTTCCCCCTATTTCTGAGTATATCGGGTAGGTTAGGGGAGGCAAGGCCTGTTTTGTTATTTATTTTAAAATTTCGGGCACCGTCAATTTTAGTCAATGGTGAGATGGGGCTAGATTAGGTTAGGCGTTTGAACGATCGATCGTTTGCGCAGCGCGATCGATCGATCGCGCAAATCGACCGATCGCGTCCAACATTATCATTAGACAGAAGCTGTAGAGAGATTAGCTACATCAAAACTGGAGTAAATAACGAATGAGGACTTGACATTATTGAATTCTATCTTATTTAGAGGTAGTATATAAAAGAAAAGGGCTATTCTCCAAATTTACTGCTATGTTCATTAGTAAGATTAAAAAGTGAAACCAGGCTTACATATACTTAACACTGCACCTCATTAATTTTTGTATTGTCTCACTGCAGAACTGGGCGCTGTATTGGGCTCCGCAAAACTCAGCGTTCTGCTAGCAGATGAAGATCTTTTAGTGCTACTCTCCTGCACTGAGGTCGATTCTGCCCGAATTCGTAAGTACTGCCGTCTGTTACAACGCATAGCCATACTATTGATATTAAAATCTAGGGAACAATATATGCGGCATCCCGGTATACCGGGTTTGGTGAAAACCATCACACATTGATTCTTGATATATTTTAGGTTTTTTTTTTTTTCACTGGTGCCATAGCTGGGTACTCAATCTTTAGCAGTCTGCTCCTCTCTCTCTCCCCCATTAGGTAGTACCAGTTGATGCTCTTTTCTTTCACGTTCTCGTCTTTTCGGCCAGAGCCCGTACTGGAGATGGCAGGGTCTGGGGCGCGTAGATAGCTGGCCGTTTCCGTATCTATCGTAACTGTCGATTTGTTTTGGTGTATACTGTCTTACAGTGTCCTCTGCTCATGGTTATTGTTTATCTATCATTTTTTGTGCGCCTCAAAGTTCGCTATACGGATGTGGAGGTAAACACTGGTTCTCGTGGTTCTGGTGCTCGCTCTTGCCGCATCTTGTGTGCCAATGTTCGCAGCCTCTATGCTAATTTGGCTGAGCTCTCTGTAGCCTCGCTCGTTATTATTTAGTGCGGAGTTCGAAGACGCTCGTGTCTGGCAATCGTCATGTTTCAGAGCTGATGATCCTGAATTTGAAAAGCCAATGTTGCGGTTGCGAGACTCAATCCCTGGATCTCTAGATCTGGCTGTGTACCTTCGAAAAGGGGTTGTTGTGTCTAGGCAGAGTGAATATGAGTGCCCATGGGGCGAGATGAATGGTGCTTCGAGTCTGTGGCTCATTTAGGAACTTTTATTTGTTTTCAGTATCGTAGCCCGTCTGCTGATGCTAGGGTCTTTGATTGTCTCTTGGATGCAATGACTAGGTTTCAATCATCGGATAGGCGTTCTGCTTATGTCTTTGTGGGTGATATTAATTATCACTATATGGAGTGGTTAGGCTCTGTGAAGACCGATTGCCATGGTCGTGCTGCCTTTGATTTCGCAACTGCCTCTGGTTGTGAACAGTTGGTTGAGGGACCCACCTACTCGATGAGAGGTGTTCTTGACATCCTCCTGATTGATGTTCCTGATTTGGTTGGAGTGTCAGTGTCGTCTCCTATTGGTTCCTAGGACCATGGTGCCCTCTTTGCGTCGCTGCAAGTTTGTCAGCGGGTCCCCATAGTTACTGTTCGGTGTGAGATATTTGTGAAGTCCAGAGTGAATTGGGACGCCGTTTCTGGCGCCATTCTTGCGCTACCTTGGGGTGTTTTAAGAGAGTCTCCTGATCCTGGGTCTACATTAGATCGGCTTGTCTCTGACGTAGTGCGTGCCTATGTCCCATCCTGCTTCATTACAGTCAGGACAGGCGATGAACACCTGTTTGATGATGCTTGTAGGAGGGCGCACCAGTTAAAGCGGGAGGCATATATGCCCGTTGGCGTACTAGCCGGTCTGCTGTTGACTTTCAGCATTTCAGAAAATTGCAGCTCGGGCTGGGGCTACTTTAGAGAGAGCTGAGAGGAAGCATAATTTGAGGTGCAGGGAGTTGTTAGCTTCGTCTGTTACCACACATACCGTAATTGGTGGTCCACCTTGAAGAGCGCTGTGTTTAGTGCGAGCTCTTCTGTCCCCCTTTAATTGGTGCTGTGACCTGAATCTGAGCCAGGACAGGGTGCGCATTCCTCTAGCGTGTAACCCAGGGCCGAGGTTCTCTGATTTTGCTTTCAGATCTTCTGAAGTGTACCGCTTTCTTCTTGACCTGGACCCCTATAGAGGCACTTATCCATCGGGTATGTTTTCTCTCTTTCTTCGGAGGGTGGCTAGTGTGCTCGCAGCACCCTCACTTCTGTGCACCATCGGATGTAACGGCTGGGCTCTTTTGCGGAATGCTAACGTGTAGCTCATGTGACGCCGGTTCTGAAGAGCTCTATCTCAACTAGAATCTCCGACTATAGGCCCCTCTCAATGGTTGAGAACGCAACTATTTTTTCGAAAGTTTACGAAATTGGTTGCGTTGAGGTTGGGTCGCTTACTTGAGAAGCAGGCCGTCCTTCCCTAACATAGTATGGTTCTCGTAAAGGCTCAGGAACTTGTGATGCCCTGCTCCAAATTTCTCATATATTGCAGCTGGCACTTGATAGGGATCATGAGGCATGGTTGGTCCAGCTTGACTTCAGTACGTACTGCTTTTAATCGCGTGAATCACCTTGGGTTGCTCCATCAGCTAACTTTGATGGGTATTGGTGGTTCAATTTTAAGGGAAATTAGTCAATTTTTGTCTGTTAGACGCTAGACGCCAATGTGTAGCTGTTGATGGGAAAAGTACGTAGTGAGTTTTTGGATGTGGTGTCACTTTCTGGCGTCTTACAAGGTAGTGTTCTGGGCCCTCTGTAGTGCATCGTATGTACAGTGAAACTGTTTGATTTTGTTCATAATTTACTTGTTGGTTACGCCTTCGATTTTCTTTGCTTGCTGTCTGCCTGAATCCTAGTAATCGGTTGGACGTTTCAGAATCCATGCAGCGTGATTTGGAAGTGATCGATATTTGGTGTTCTAGGTTGGGGGTGAAGCTAAATGCAAGCAACACTAAGACCATGCTCGGTATGTGTTTATGTTACGTACAGAGAGACCTGCTTTCCCGCACTCATACTGGATGGTGTGTCACTTCCTGTAGTTAATGACTTGTAATCTTGGGTATCAAATTTGATCTAAAGTTGACGTTTGAGCCCCAAATCTGTCCAGTTGCCTCACGAGCATCGCATTAAATTGGTCATATGCGACGTGCTTGGAGGATATTTTGTTCGGTAGAGTTGACACGTCGCTGCTCTAATTGCTATGTCCTCCCCCTTCTGGAATACTGCTCCTCAGTCTGAGTTCTGCTGCTAATTGTCATCTGAGTTTGCTTGACAGAGTGATTCGTCGATGTGCGTTCAATGGCGTCGTCCCTTGTAATTTGACGCATCGTTTCAGAGTTGATGGAGTCTACTCTCTCTTTGAAATATATAACTGCCCTAGTCACCCAATGGCGGCTTTTCTTCAGGAGCCATTTGCTTGGGTGAAGAATACTCGGTGTACTAGTGCTCTTCATGAGCTTACCTTGGAACCGGTACGATGTTTTTCAAGCCACTATTCGCGTTCGGTTTTTCCATCATATGTAGAAATTGAAATGGTCTTGATGGCTCTACTATGCTGGCTTGGGTATTGGCAGCTTTAAGAAATCTATAAAAAGAGCTTTTCTGTGATCTTCTCTTTCTTCTGTTTTTTCGCTTGCTGGGCTGGTTACGTGGGGTTTTTGTTAACCTAATGGAGTTTTCTCCGATCTCACTTCGCCAGTTTAGTGTATCCTAACAATAACAATAATAGTCCTTATATAATAAAACGCTTGGTGTATTTATTTATTTATTTCGTGTCCGCTTTGAAGGAAACATATAGGCGAAAAATAAACCTGGTTGCAGAGTTTGTAAATCGATGGGTAGGTTGCAGAAGATGGCGAAAGCTGGTCCATATCACTTTATCTGAAGACACTTCTTGCTTGAAACACTTCTTGAAATCGGGACATTGTGTATGCAGCCTCTGGAGTCTGATTTAATAACTTTCTTCTCTCAGATCACGACGTATAAATTCGGCAGAGGACTGACAGAGCACTAACGAGATGTTGATGATCCTTCACGGGTGGTAGACAACTATTTCTCCTAGTGTTTTTCTCTTCTTCTTCCACAGCAGTATTATTCGCGTTCAAAGGGGGGTCTCTGAAGCAGATCTTGCTATTCCATGTATTTCTGTCCACTACCATATGCTCCTTCAACTCCATAACACGCATATCATCACTCACACTGTCGTTCTCTGAAGGTGCGAAATTTGTTTCATCGCCCTAAATTTCTAAATTTCCGTGAAGCAGATACTTCACTTCGCAAGACCGTATCTTGGCTACCGAGCGCTGACATACATACAAGCTAGCTGGCATTACATTCAAGTTTATTGCAGTGTTTTACTCAAGATTTTTTACCTCTCACTATTGAAGACGCACGCCTAATCAAGAAGGAAAATAGGGAACGTATAAGTAGTACGAAACTACTTCAGTCTCAAGATCGAAGACGAGCCACGAATGCATAGAGCGAGATGAATCGTCTATGCGGTACAGTCAAAAAAGACTTGAAGCAGAATGGTTACAGAAGTGAATTAGAGCTGCTGATATGCGTGAGATGGAAAGTAAGGAAACGACAAATCAGAAAAAAAACCCTGAGGCTGAAAGCACGACAAAGGATCACTGAAGAAAATGAAGCAAGTCAGAGAAGAGAAGATTCCGCAACGGCCTATATTTTAAAAAAAAATATCAATTACTGCTTGAATTTTTTCACGCGCGGGTCCACTAGTAACAATAATAATTCGTCAAGCCCTGCATGGCAACATTCTGTGGTATCTCTGATGTTTTATCCCTAATCTTTAAGCAAGCTGAAAAAATACAGGAGCGTAACAAAAACCTCTGTCTCTTTATTAAGCATCGCAAATCTCTACTTTAGATCATCTATAGCAATAGGTAAGGGGCGAAGACTAAAAGAGAATGATTGCACACTAGAAGCATGATAGTGACATCGGTCCATTTTCAAGGGGGAGTGGTAAGCTTCTTTATGAAGGACAGTTACTCCTTCTTTCGTTTGATTAATAAAATCTACAGTTGACCAACGACTTACCTCAAAGTCAAAGAGCAATGGGTCGTGAACGGACAACTACATGTACTCCGTGGTATATTCATCAAGAAACCTCCTGCACATGCAACAAATTAGAAAATTATGCACACAATGGACCATGACCATCGAACATCGTCCTCGACATGAAGGCAACTCGAGGCAGTGTGACCATGGCTCGGTGTCTCTTCAATAAGCTGGCGTTCAGTTACTACCTACTATAGTCTGACCATTTTATCAAGGCAGTTCGGTCGTGGTAAAATTCTTCTATAGTGTTGCCAATTCTGTGGGCATTAGTGAGATTTTGTTCGCCCCATATCTAAGCCCCGCCCACTACCTGTATATATATATATATATATATAGAGAGAGAGAGAGAAATCTCTGAAATACCCACAAAATTGGCTCCGCTGTAGAGGAATTTGACCTCGACTGGACTGCCTTGATAAAATGGTCAGACTATAGTCTCGAAACACAAATATTGTTCCCAACACTATTCCGTTCTTCTCGTGATGGAATGTTTTACATTGACGACATTCGTATCCACCATGCCAACAGTGTCCAGAAGTGGTTTTCGGACCATGATGGATCATTTCATCTAATGACTTGTTTCCACAGTCACCTGATTTAAGCCATATTCTGATCGATAAAGACACGAATTAGACGAAGTAGGAGCCTCATCCGCTTTTATTTCGTTATTAAAGAATTTATGTCTACGGTTACGGAAATTGTGGCTAATGTTATTGTAAAATATGACGCAAACGTTTGTCACATCCACGCCAGTTAGTACGGAAGCTGCATTTTTTTAATCCAAAAGATCATTACAAAATGTTATACTGTACTAATAGTTTTGTCAGGTACCGAACTGCATTTCTTATGTTTTTATCAAAGATACCTGACTCACCCAAAATATCCTTTCAGAGCAGCTGCATGTCCTCATTCCCGAGGGGAAAAATAACGTCATCAGCGAGGAGGAGGCCAATGCCACCGTCACCGCCCTGAAGCTGCCACTGGTGGAGCACCTCACTGCAGCCTGCGGACGATCGCGTGGTGCTAACTTCGGCACTAAGCTAGCGGGTTGTGCGATTTACTCAGCGAGAAAGCTTGGTTTACTCTTTCAGATAATTCAACTTGCTGGAACTAACCTGACGCTTTTATTTGAATTAAAAAGTAACTTTTTCCCAGGGAGCGCGACCCCACCGCTGCAACATTTGCTCTTCCAACCACTGCCACCAGCCCCAACTGCTGGCCAACAAGCATTGTACTCTCAACCCTCGGCCTTCCCGTACCCTGCATTCCAGCCACACCTGCAAGCAACTCCTGGTATGGCCCTCAACAGTGTGGCAGGCTACACTGGGCAAGGGTTCTCTCCGATATTCAGAGCAACACATCCATATGCTCAGCCATACTTTGCTGCCAGACCGCCATACCCTGAGACATACGGAGTATTTGTGAATCCTGCATCTTATGGCGCCGGCCACCCACTGCCTTCCTATAAGTACCAACCTTTTCCAAAGATGGCAAAGCCCGGGGAGGTCCAGAAACGTGGAAGCTATGAAAACTTCATCGTGAGTCTCATACAAAAAGTGAACTTCTTGCCCACAAATGCCCTAGGTAATGCGCTGCGAGGTCTGGTCGGGAAATTTGTGCTCTTCCTTGCATTTTGCGTAACTGGATTTGGTTAATGAATACCTTGAGCGTCCATGTACCAGACTGTTTCTGACGAGACAGTGGACAAAATGAAGCGCACATGCAGTATTTCATTATCAACGTAACAAGTTCTTCCAGGCATCGTAGATATATCTGGGTGACTAAAAACCACGTTCCTGAATATGAATAACAAATTATTCTCTCGCTTAAGCACATTTCTCTATTCTCCTTCCAGGATACAATGTATAAACGTTTACTTCCTCTCTTGAAGCATATGCAACTACAATGTTTTAATATTATTCATACATTAATAATAATATTTATACAGTACTATAATAACAATATCAATACATTAAGAGAAAATATCTGCGGCACTTTACAATGTAACTTAATGTGCAAACCCCTTCCCTACGATGCTCCATACATCCGCCTCCGCGCATCAGCCATCATGTATGTACTGTAGATTGATAGCTGTAACAGGAGTTACAGCAATTCGGTAAGGCTCTTCAATTAAATCAGTCAAATCACCACGGTGTTTTCACTTCCCTAATGCTACTATTGACATGGCAAATAAATATTCAGCGCAAGAAAATGATTTGCATTCGTTCTTCTTATGCATTCCTATGTATGGCAAAACTTACTAACCCTATTGAGTTTAGCACTGGCCGTTACTACTGCTGGCCACATACGAGTAATTGCGCCTCATCCTTCCATTCAAAAGGTTTTCTCCCGATATTTTGGCAAGGAAACCTTAATTGTCTAGCCTTGTCAAAGGCAGGTAAAGATTATTGGAAATAATTCACATGGTTGGCCTGCAAGGCTTAGTTAAATGGCAAATATTTGATGTTAATTGCAGTGAATAAAACACACTAAGCCGACCTCAAACTTCTGCACGCTACTTTTCTGATTTGCTCTACGTGTATGCGCTAGACTCAAGTAAATCTGTTCTTTTGAATCATACACTATAGTACCACTTATCATGCAAGTGGGGAGAGGGGGGTTGGCAGCATCTTGAAGCATCAAGTTTAATGCAATCGACAGCTTTCTTAAGCTTTATTGCGAATAAAATCTGTCGGCACGCCAGTGTGTTGACTGGATGCGTACCCTACACACCCAGTCCCTGATGGGCTGTCGACAGCCTATAAGCAATCAATCATAGCAAGCCTTGAGCCTTGACGAAATGTAGCCACAAATAGACGAATTGGCTTCAGTTTTAATGATAAGTAACTGCAATAGATAAAGAATTAGCCAAACGAGTATTACACTGAACGCGATAGATGATTCAGCGAAGACGCAACGGCCGAGTTCAAAGGAGCAGCTTTTGGTCACGAAAAGGCTAGATGCAGACCAACTTTCTTTTCCTCATGCTGCCGATAGCTTCATCGCAGTCCGAACTCGGAACGCACGCCAGCATGAGCAACAGAATCTGCAGTATATACGCTGAACGGCGCCTAATGCTAGCACAGAAGATAATGCCAACACTTGAATATTATTGAGGAGTTTGGAAATCAAGGTGCGTGCTTATAGCGAAGGAGACAGGAAATTTGGTGAAGAAAATTATTGCTCTCCACAATGAGAGCGCTCTATCTCTACTGAATCGTAGTTGCTCTCATGCTTGAGCCTATAGTTGCCTGGTCCCTGTACAAAGTAATCGAATATTGCTTGCGTAAGAGGCTGATGAAATGTCAGCCGTGGTATTGGTAGGCTTCTGGTGAGTGTCGTTGGTAAGATTTGAGAAATCTCTTTAAATCTGAAGTGAAATAGTGTGCGAAAAGTTGCGCACTTTTATTTCTATATTTATTTTTAATGTTTTACCAAGTAGCAGCAAAAACATATGTAGACGCTTGGAATAAAGGAATAAAATACTATAGTATGAGCCCAGCTAATTGCTGCTGCATGCTGTTGTTAAGCTGGGTTCACACTGTGGTGTTTTGTTCCCCAGACGTAGTACGGTATGTGAACGTTTTGTTGTGTTCATGCCAAAACAAGTGTATGTCATCCAAAAGTTTGAGAAACGTTAGCCGTCATATGAGTTGGCTTAGCAACTGTCACTCGTGAAGGTTTGAACATCTCTTCAGAGTTAATTAGAGATTAGGAAGCTGTAGACTTTTCTGTCACCCACGAGGAAGCTACGATGCATTTGAATTCTTTATTCTGTGTAAGGAGAGCCAAATTCATTAGTGAGAGCTCGGTGTTACTGCTTGAGCTTAATCCACATTCTCAAACAAATACAGTTACTTACCGTAAGAAAGCATACACGCGTAAATTTAATGAAGAAATCGTCAATTTTTGTAAACACTGATACTTTCTCCGCTCCCTGTGTCGCATAATGCCTCAGTCATTTACCTAGCGAAGTCACAGACAAGCTGAATGACTGAAAATTCACATCTTCACGTCCGCAGAAAAGTGTTTACAATGTAAGCCGTCGACAGCTATGACCGGTTGTACAGGCGTCAAACTCGCCCTGCGCTTTGTACGTTTGCGTACGGGCATCGGTGGACTTACATGCGCCATTCAAGTTCGAGTGCTGTGACTGCTCGCTGTATTGCAGATTAGGTTAGGTTAGGTAAGGTTAGGCTAGGTAAGGTTAAGTTAGATTAGATAAGGTTATTTTAGGTTTGGTTAGGTTACATTAGGTTAGGTAAGGCTAAGTCAGGTTAGGTAGTGCTTATTGTAGTGCTTCTCTTGGTTGTTGCGCGGCAAGAAAGCTTACTGGAACGCTGGCATAGTGATGAGCGTACACAGAATGGCGAGTTTGACGCCAGTGCTGGCCTGTCGCGAATTTTTTTCCTGGACCTTTCAGCAAGTACAGTCTCACGGCAGCCAATGGCGTGGCAGGTCACCGGCCACAGTGGGAGGGGCGAAGGGTGATGGTTTGTCAATCAATCAATCAACTTTATTAGGTACTCACAGGAATGGTACAATGGTTATATTAAACATAGCTTATGACTAGACTTAAATTAGATACAGAGAGCGCTTGATAGCCTTAGTACACGTTACACAGCATTCCGGCTCATTGTTTGACCTCTGTTTGGTAAGAGTATGCGCTGCCATCAGCTATACATATTTGACAGTCTGTAGCACGGGCCATCGCAGACCACATTTATCAGCGAATTAGCTGATTTTTCTATCCTGTTTTGGAGACTGTAAGCACATTTGGTTGTTCTGACCTTCAGACAGTCAGTATACTTATGAGCAAATATCACACTAGCACTATACGACCTAGGTACATTCATAAGCCGGCGAAATATATCATTATAAGCCACACGTAGGCGCCCAAT
>LQNS02278096.1:1809268-1828822 GCA_001587735.2 Parhyale hawaiensis | reverse complement strand
AAATATTGATTAAGGATGAAGGTTTTTGTTAAATTTGTTGTTTTGTTGCGTTTTTTGTCAAGTGTCCCTTAATTCTGCTCACACTAAATTCATACTTATAAGTTAAATATACATAACTTTTGTCTTATCCTTCGGATCGTAATAAATTCTTATAATATTATTAGGTATCCCAATACCTCTTTTGTGTTACAATTTCAGGGTTGAACCTTTTACAGTTTTTGAGATATGAATTTTTTTTTATTTTTGTCTCTTAATTATGCTCGCCACTCTATGTAATAACAAATCAACGATGCTGGGCAATCAAAATAAAATGTAAGGAACCTTCTTCCGGTGCAAAGTTACGAATTGATCTGAAACAATTTTCTCTCGAACACCCCAACCATTCTTCCAGCAGACAGTGTGAGTGTGGTCCGACTGGCAGTGTTCAGAACACGTGTTGCCAACAGTGTTACCAACACCTCCTTCACGGATGATGACAGCAACGGTGTTTTCGACTGTCTCGCCAACAGGTGTTGGCAACACTGTTGCGAACACGTGTTGGAAGCAGTGTGAGCCCGGCCTTAGTAAGAATGCTCTTTCCAGCGTACTCAACAACTCTACAACTGTAGGGATTAAAGGCTTGACAAGAACAAGCTTAAACATGAACAATTAGGTTTGAGTGAAATCATCGCTGAGAATGATTCCAAAATCTATTTCAGCGCGGTGTTTGTGAAGTATAAATGAAAGGTCACATTTAAGTTTCTCAGACTACTTTCCAAAATAAGTAAAACCATACAAAACTTTGTACGCTCCTGAGGCAATTTATCACTGATATCATTCACGCTGTTTAAAAATCTTCTAACCTGGAATTCAAACAATTTTGCATGGGTAACCATTTGTCGAAATTGCTAAACCCTTCAATCGAATACACCAATTGACAGGATCAACAACACAATACGTGTATTTAGAATGTATGTTGGTTTTTGGCCTATTGAATTCCCCACAGCCGGGCCACACGAACTCGAACGCAGGGTAATAGTTCTAAAATCTCTTGAGAAGATTCTTGCAATTCTTTGTATTCGTAGTCTTTCAATTAGCAGGGCAGATCCATCTTAGAAGCAGCAGAACGAAAAAATAGTAGGTGCGCGTTTGTCTTGTGGGCATTTGTCGTGTGCGGTTTTGTCAATGTGCGCATTTGTCCGTGTGAGGTTTTGTCGTGTGAGCATCTGTCGTGTGGGCTTTTGTCGGGTGGGCTTTTGTCACTGTGAGCATTTGTCGTGTGCGCATATGTCCGGTCACCGTGGGCGACCTACACCGCCAGTCTTTTACCTTCTCCCGTGGGAAGAACCATTGGAGACACTATCTTCTCGGGCGTATAGCTAGCTATCAAATTGGGTAATCGAAGATCGAATGAAAATGTTAAACAAAATCTGTCGACTGTTGTCGCTTTTTTTCCGATTTCTTTTGTTACACTGTATAGTATGTCTAGTTCTACATTTTCTCTCTTTTCTTATCATGTCATAATGTGCACTGTAATCTTAACTGCATTGTCTGTAAACTTTATTTTTATTTCCTGGAATACATGTCCATTTCTCTTTCACTCTTGAAAAGGGCTAGCTGGTCTATATTTTCTAAATTTCACATCCCAATTTTCTCCCTATTTTGAAATACCTGTAACCGTGCTAACTAGTGTTAACTAGTTCGCTACACCCAGCCTTAGCCGACTGTTTTCTGTACGCTACCATTCATGCTCTCAATAGAAAAATCTAAAAATTCTTCTCTCGATTCTCTTTTCTCTGGCCAACTGTATTCTGCAAAAGGTACTTCAAACTCCCAAAAAACCTATTCTGCTTCAACTCTGTGTAGCCTACGTTTCTCTTATCATCTCATTCATAATGGGTAGGCATTGTGCCAGTGACTCTCAGCAGACCATAATTATGTACTACTCTCTGATGCTAGTGTTTAGTATTATTCTTAAGTTAGTTTTAATCATGAAAACCTCAGGCGCTGTGCCCTAATCTTATTGGACACAGTACCTTATGAGAACAATAAATGATATTATTATTATTATTAATTAACTTAATTTGACCTATATGAAAGAAAACGGAGTTCAGGCGCTGATCAGAAAACGAAAAATCGCTCAGTTGCCCTCTTAAGAGAGCAACTGAGCGGAATCGAAACACAAGCGTTCATAATCAAAGCTTTCTTTCCAGCGCCTGAGCTCCGTTTTCTGAGATTGTGGTCAAAGTTAATAAACATTTACAACTGAGTCGTTTACATGAGTTGTAAGCCTCCTCTGTGCTGTCACCCCTCATAAGTCACACTGCCTCCTTTGTCTGTGTCTCCTATTTTCAGCATTTTCCCCCCGAGCTTCATGGATCCATTAAATTTGTCCGCTCTGAACTAAGAGCAAATATAGAATCACTGTTTAGAGAACGTAGTTGAGGAGTTGAGCAATGTTCATAATTTTTTGTCGGGAGTCAAGTGCGTTGACGTATATGTGAACAATACCAAAAAAACTAGAATTAGCTGGACATTAAAAATGACGGCGATGAATTTTGTTGTTAGTCCATTGAAAAAGAAGGAGTAGAGTCATAATAATATATATATATAGTTTTTTCAGGCATTCAGTTGGGTTAACTGAGACGTGAAAAATGTGGAAACTCGACGATAAGCTGGCCATAAAAAAACAACTGCGTTGAATTTGCCCTCACTTAGGGTGATGGTCTAACGCCACGAGGCGTTGTAGTTTGTTTGTAGGTTCTTTATTTGGAGGATCCGGTCGAGGGAAGTGTATTGCAGATCTCAATGTTGCTTGGAAATGCTTGAAAGGGAATTTCGGTTTTGAGGTGGAGCCAATCGCTCACTGGCTGGTCTACAGCTTGTCAATATTGTGTTTGACATTGGGGTGCTGCTCGCAGCTCTGGCGGCGATATTAGGGAGAGCACGAGGATTAGTGGTCGCTCAAGATTCTGCCGTAATTTTCTTAAGCCCGCTACAGACGATAGTCTTTTGTCCTGTGTTTTCGCTTCACCGCGTTCGAATATTTCGCACTGTCAGTGCAAACACGACTGTGTGTCTGTCAAAAGTTTCGATAAAATGTTTACCGTCGTATCCTCTGGCTTAGTTCAAGTCACTAGTGCAGTGTCTTTTCAAATTTTTAGTGAATGTCGTCTTAGAAAGCAGTCTTCTTTTTTTGTTGTTGCTTAGACAGACACAGCAACGCATTCCGAACGCCTAATGTGAAAACACAGGACAACAGACTAAAAGGTTGCGTTCCCACCAAGCCATTCAAGTCAAGTCAAATCAAATCAGTTAAGTCAAGTCATTTTGACTCAACACCGTTCCAACCGACACAATCATACATGTAAATCATGAGTCTAGTTCTGTATGAATTTTGCCCTCGAGTGAGATGGACGTGCCTGATTGTACAGAACTTGCATTGCTGCTTTTGCTAAGAAGGCGCAGAAGGATGCTGAGGAAAAAAATATGGGTGCATCCTATAAATTGTAGAAGACCAGAATTTGAGACATTTGCTCATTTGTTCCAAGATTTGGTCAATAATCCGCACAATTAAGAAAGAGAATACTAATTATCGACGTGCTATTCAAACTGAAGAAAGACTGGCCATTTATCTAAGGTAAGAATATAATTTATAAGAATAAAACAAACTCCATTTTAGATGTTTATTACCGTAATATTACATGATTGACACAGTTAATGATGAAGTAGCTACAAAAATAAAATAAAATAAAATAAAATGACGCATTTCTATTAGCCAATTGAAGATGTTACGTCTGAAAATTAGTACTAGCATATGGAGCCTGTGTTCCATGAGCATATGATTCAGTTGTTCCATGAGCATGTGCGGGCATTGTTTCAAGAGTATATGGTGATGGTGTTTAACTAGCAAATGGTGACTGTGTTTGATAAGCAGATGGAGATGGTGTTTCATAAGCATATGTCGATAGTTTAGACGGGTTTTGCGGTGAGGCAGTACGATAACCGTAGCTAATGTTTTGCTAGTCTGGTTCCATTTTTTGTCAGTCAGAGCCAGTCATCTGACTACAATATTGCAGTTAAGATGTAATTTCATGAGAGAAAAAAGGAAAGGTAATTCTCATCCATCTGGTTCGGCAAATATCAAAGTTAAGAAATGGATATTCTACGACGCTATGGCATTGCTGACACCTTATGTGGCTCACCGAGTCACATCGAGCAATGTACCACTACCCTCTCAAGAAGAAAATGCTGAAGCTGGTACAGGCGATGCTGCGCTTAATGATACTTCAGCATCACTTCATGATAGTGGTAGTACGATTTTGGCAGGAACTGCACCTATTGCAGATGTCTATGCTGAAGAAAGTACTACATCTGCTATGAAGCAGCCAGCATGTACAGTAAAGAAACACACTGTAACCAAGAAACACCGGTGCGAACTTCCAACTGATTTAGATGAGCAAATCGTGGGGGAGTTGCAAAAAATGCGAGAACAAGCAGTTTGTAGAAATGAACAACAATCAAACTCAGACCGTCAATTCCTGTTAAGTCTTCTCCCTCTCATGAGAAAATGGTCACCAACGGATAATCTTGATATTAGATGTGAATTTCAAGAAGCCATTCGTAGAAAACTCGCACCGAAGCAAAACATTAGCTATGGTTATCGTACTGCCTGACCGCAAAACCCGTCTAAACCATCGACATATGCTTATGAAACACCATTACCATCTGCTTATCGAACACCGTCACCATTTGCTAGTGAAACACCATCACCATATACTCTTGAAACAATGCCCGCACATGCTCATGGAACAACTGAATCATATGCTCATGGAACACAGGCTCCATATGCTAGTACTAATTTTCAGAGGTATCATCTTCAATTGGCTAATAGAAATGCGTCATTTTTTTAATTTTCTTATATTTTGTAGCTACTTCATCATTAACTGTATCAATCATGTAATATTACGGTAATAAACATCTAAAATGGAGTTTGTTTTATTCAACGAATTTACAAAGGGAATTATTTAAATTATATTCTTACCTTAGATAAATGGCCAGTCTTTCTTCAGTTTGAATAGCACATCGATAATAAGTATTCTCTTTCTTAATTGTGGGACCAAGTAGCCCAACCAACATTTAAATTGCTCATTAGTAATACGAAAAAATTGTAAAACTTCTCCGGATTATTGCCCAAATCCGGGAACAAATGAGCAAATGTCCCAAATTCTGGACTTCTACAATTTATAGGATGAACCCATATTTTTTTCCTCCGCATCCTTCTGCGCCTTCTTAGCAAAAGCAACAATGCAACTTCTGTACAATCAGGCACGTCCGTCTCACTCGAAGGCAAAATTCATACTGAACTAGACTCATGATTTACATGTATACAGTATGATTGTGTTGGTTGGAACGGTGTTGAGTCAAAATGACTTGACTTAATTGATTTGATTTGACTTGACTTGACTGGCTTCTGTCGCTGTTCAGTCTTAGAAGCGACCTTCCTCAAACGAATGAGGCCACGCGCTCACTTATGATCTCGTTTCTTTACATTTTCGCTTATATTTTGCGTTGGTTTGAAGTCTGATTTGCATCATATGATTTCATCGTCTAAATTTGAGGAACAGCCTATTTCTAAAATATTTATAGCCTGATAAACCGATAGAAGTAAAAACATCACGCAGCAATACGCTTCCTTATCGAATCAAAGATGGCGTCTGTGATCTTAGTACAACATTTTCAGCTTAACTAGCTTTCTCGTCTTAAACGGGAGTATAATGATTTTGATTATTAAAGTGGCGGTTAGAGAGGATTTTTGTCGACTTGTTCATGATTTGAAATAGCTATAGAGGCTTAATACAATATAAAATTAAGATCTTGATGCAGGCCATGCTCGTGTCCAGGTCGCGTACAGTGGGACCTCCTTTTCCTGCACTCATGCTGGATGGCGTATCACTTCCTGTGGTTGATGACTTGGTAATCTTGGGTGTCAATTTTGACCCANACTTCTTAACTGCAATATTGTAGTCAGATGACTGGCTCTGACTGACAAAAAATGGAACCAGACCCATTCTTGATTTTGACTGGCCAGGACTTGACTTGACTTGACTGGCTCGGTGGGAACGCTACAATAGGAATTAATGTGACACATCAAGGCCAGTCATGATTGGCAGGGATTTGATTCGACTTGACTTGACTGGCTTGGTTGGAACGCAACCTTAGATGTATGGGCTCGTTTGCAGTTTACGTAAAGTGGATCATTGCTGTAGGCGTCACCCTTATGTCCCGCAGTACCACAGCGCACACAGGTTTCTTCCTTAGATCACATACCTAGTTTTTAATGTGTCAATGTTTTTGGCACTCTGTGCAACGTAGTGGGTTAGGAACGTATGTCTCCACAACTTTACCGTGCCAGAGGCTTAGCTGGATAGCAGTTAGTAGGAGGAAGAGACCTATTGAATGTAAGGATAAATTTATTGGTTTCTTTTTAACTTTCCGCCTTTCTTGAGGTTAATTTGTTCAATATTGGTGACACGTTGGCTTTGTACGGTGTTATGTAGAAGTTCGATAGGAGTACTACACATGGCTCTACTGTACACAGAGCCCTTCAAAGATCGGTGGAGGTTGACGGTAACAATACAATAGTCTCTTAATTTTATCACCTCTTTCAAGAGAGTTCCTTGTTCCTTGCAGGAGATTTTTGCTAATTGGGAATTAGTGAAAATTTGGCGGATAGTCTTGAGGATTCCTACTTTATTTTGCAAGTCGATCCCTGCTGGCACTATGTCTACGTCCTTGTGAAGATCGTAGCCAGGGCTTTGATTACAGAGTAGGTTGGGTACGGTGGGATAGTTTTCGCTTTATTGGGAAGAATTGATTGATGGGAGTTGATAATTGAAGTTTTTACTGATTGTGTTTTAGAGCGTCTCGATTTAGGGAGCTCGTATGCTTCCAGTGCCAGCGTACTCGTGGTGGAGCCGCTGGCAGCTTGAGTCTGAGCTTGCAGTAGTGGGGGACTCGACGTAGTCCTCGCTAGTCAAGTTAGGGGGTTCAGAAGGAACCAAAGTGGGCACGAAAGACTGACATCCCGAAGGCCTAGCTAATAGCTAAGGTAAACTACACAAGCCTCCTTAGGTCGCTGCTCCTCATACCATAGGATGGGTGAACCTAACTAACCCTGAGGGGCAACAGATGAATAAGTTTTGGTAACGATATATTTAACCATTAGTTTATTTTTTCTAGGCAAAATAACTCAAAAAGTTACACACGGGTCTTCATGAAATTTACAGGAACTGTCAGGTACAGAACGTATAATGCGAAAGACGAACACATTTTGGTGATCCGCTTGGTTGGTTGTCTCGCTGTTGGTCAGAACACAACTCACGTGAACAGCTACCAACGGATCTCCATAGATTTTAGAAGAACTGCTAGGAACTACTGTATACGAGAAACAATTTTCAGTCAGGATACAAAAAATTTTGAATTCGGGTCCAATTTAAATCTTTCGTTAGCACTGCCTCGTTTGGCAGAGGTCTGCGCTCTCCGAGTGCTGCTCTCGTTCCAAGGACGTCAGTGCTCACTTCTAGACAGCGAGGGCAAGAAAGAACAAGAGATAGGAAAACTTTACTATAATCTCTGAAGTGCAATAACTTGCGTACAGTCATATCACAGAGACAAGAATACAAAACCTTGTCATCAGAGAGTAGGTAATGCTGCTACTTGTACTTCTATCAAAATTACACTGTAACTGAGAAGATATAAATTATCTAGAATAGAAAAATACACCAATTCCAGATACAAACAATAAATCACTTCGATACAAAGTCAATGATACGCTCAACATAAAAGTCAATTATATAATAGTGTTATGTACAAAATTGAGGAATGCTCGGTTTCCATCCGCAGATGTGAAAGTAAAACTAAATAGAAAATATTGAATCTTGAATCGTGTTGCGAAGGACAAGAAACAGAAGGTATTAGGCAAGCTAGATATTCAATATCCAGACAATTTTTTTCTGCAGTTTCTCTAGCAAATTCCAAAGTTTATAATTTGACCCATGAAATGTTCGACAGTTTCATTGATTGTAGGAAGATACGCACAGCACCTAGCCTAATTTACTGTAAATACAAGCGTGTTTTCGTTGGCTGGCCAGTGAGTATTGGTCACATATCTGGTAATTACGCTCTGTCCAGTCACGCGCGAGTGTATTCAATAGTCTTGGTACAAGCAAATGAGATTAGGTAGAACAGCCTAGAAATATACTGGTTTATATCTTCGCAATAAACTATTCTATGATTCATGAACAAGAGGAGCGGCGGAAAAAAAAAACAATTGAAATTCGGACACAACACCCATACGAATCTGCGGTACATCTTCATAGGCGGGTACAGGGGCAGGAGGGTACAACCCGACGCGTCTGCTACGACGGGCACATCAGCAGGAAAATGTACGGTACATATTTCATAACAAAGACAGATCGTCTACAGCTACAGGTCGAAGCAATCACACCGATGAGAAACAGTAACTCATTCATTGTTGACGATACGGCCTAGCTCCGTAAGACGATATGTTAACCCTTCAAAGCATTAGACCCCCATGACGGACTCGTGCTTTGGAGGTATAAGCAAAACGAAAAAAAATGAATGCCTTTAAGAGATCAGGCCGGGGAAGCGTGACCCATCTGTATTCAAAGAGAATTCCGATTCGAATGACGACTGCGGCGACACTTTCAGCTGAGTGTGCGTATTAGCCCCTAGTCCCCTATGAGCATCCTGGTCAGCCGCAGACTTTTGAGTGATGGTAAGCAGCTTCACGGGGGTCTGTGGCTTGCTTGATAATCCATTTGAGCCTCTCGCCCCTCGCTACTCGGGCGGGGAGTTTTCAGAAGAAGCCCAGCTAGAGTAAACTAGTTTGAATTTAATGGATTCGAACAAGTTGCTGCATAGATTCAGGACTATAGCCAGCAATGCTGCACAAGTTAACGCACGACAGAAGCAGCGACTGCGTTAATAGCAACGAATGTCCCAGAAGCTCCACGGCTTTCCATACCAAGTACCCACCCGAGCAGATACGTGAACTTGACCTACTGTATACAAGAAGGCAATCATGAATGATTTCGGGGCCCTCTTGTCGTTCTCAGTTCCACTCGCTTTTCTGGTTAAGGACGTTACGCAACGTGGAACATAAAAATCAACGGTTAAATACATGCAAAAACAATAGGAGAGCGCTACAAGAGAGTATGTACACTATATGTATGGTGCCGCCTACGATATGGCTAGGTCGCTGCGACGTAGCGACGCAGGGCTGCCGCTAGCATATATTAGGTGTGAGAAATTTAAATACATTGCTTGGACGGCATAACTATGCGTATCAACCTAGCAGACAGATGGCCTAAAAACAAGAACGTTGAAACTGCAACTGCTAAATTTAATATAAATAAGAGGAGGGCTAAAGTTAAGATGGAGCGGGTCACGGGGGGCCAGGCAAGAGCGCTATCGGTCAGAGCAACTCATACACAGCGGGAGCAGCGCCCGGACCGCCGAGTAGAGGGCACCACGTCTCCAACTGGAGGCAGCCGCCCATTTAAGAGACAAATATGGATTTGAGGTGTCTCCGATTCGCACAGCTGCGTCAAAGCTATCTCATCCGATTAACTCTAACGTCTCCGGATTGAGTTCTCGGCCGTCTAAAGCGCAATCAAGCCTAAAACTCAACCCCAAGCGGCGAATTCAACTCTTAGGATTGAGGTTTCGGACAAGTCAAAGTCAATCATAGAAAATCGTAAAACGTAGAAAATGTGACATTTTAGCAAAAGCCATTAAAGTTTGACTAACTAGGATTACAGTACTTTGATCCAAGTGGATGAATGGCACACACCTCCTAGTGTCACCAGAGATGGTCCAGAGTAGCAAAGATCAGCGTTACCACAGACACTGCGGAACAGACCGCCTGTCGTCACGTATCAAACCTTCAGCTGGAAGCATGAACAATTGTGCGCAAAGTAAGGCATCACACACAACAACAGAAACAAACACAACAGGCTCATACAGGCAAAGAAATGCAAAACTCATAACGGTAATGAAATAAATAAACTGCAGTAACAGATTATAATAGAAGTCTGATAACCGCGCTTAGCTAATAAGACACGCATAACAAACTTACGCCTTAAATAATACTGAACTCAAACGAGAAAAAATATACTATCGTCTTGATCATATTGGCTACATAGACTAAAAATTCGTGAAGTAGACGGCCGCGCGCAGATGACTATTCATGAGGCACACACAATGTCGGGAGGAAAGGATGGACTAGTTAGGTTACGTACGCTAAGGATGTGTAAATAGTGCAATGGTAGAGGGTGGTTCCTGCGGTGCCATGGTGACACGGGTCCCATATCAGCTCTAGCATTGTTGTTGTAGAGCATTAGGTCCCTACGGATACGATTACATTCGTTTGCGACTTCTCAGACACGATACGGTCTTCCAAGAGAGCAAGAGGAAGAGACATATAGCGCACTACGACTATCGAAGAGCGGCATCCATACACGACAGTGTGTACCCAAACTTGATCAACGTGCATGGGCACAGAAAGTCTAGAGAGAAGAAGAAGAGAACAGAGCATTGTTAGGATGACGAAGGAAACAGCAGGAAGTAAAGTGGGTACATACGAAAAATGCCCCAATGGTCGAAAAGATCATACACACTTCTGGGGTCCTCATAAGGGCGTGGCTCCACCATAACAATGAATAAGATGGGCAAACCTGACTAACCTAACTCAAAGTTTTCTAGGCATGGTCTCTGCAGTGGCGCTACGGCGATTCCATTTATGAGTAAATTCAAGCCAGGCGGCTACGCTGCAGACTCGCACCTTCACCTTCCGCCAGCTCGTGCGGCATACATCGTCGGGCTTGACGCATTCGTACTGGAAATCCTAACGGAAGTAGACCTTCAGATTCTGGAAAGAATATCATATGAAACCTAACCTTAAAAACACATAAGGGATTCCCGAGTTAAATGCATAAATTATATAATTACTAGCGTTTAAATATACTTTATAGAACTTCCGCACGTTCCACTGCTGAATTGGTGACTGAATCGATGGTTACAGCTGATGGCAAATCTGACCAGCCGTACCGCGACCTTTTGCTGGAACTGAGCCAGCGTGGGTCAGTTGTGGATACCAGGCTAGGAGAGTATATAACGAGCAGAGTTCCTAGATAGTATTTCTGTGACGGTAACGGAACTTCCCTGGAGCCATATGCGTTGTAGCGACTCAATCTCTAAACTGAACAATTTAACCGCCTCAGTTTTGAGCTTTGCTCCGAGGACAGCCATTCTCGTACGGTCACGGCACAAGCCTTGGTTCGATGGTAGGTTCTGGTTGGCTGTTGAGGCAGAAGAAGCAGCTTCCAAAGTATGGTGACGCTCAGGGACCGACATCTGTGGCCGATATACGGAGCGCACAACTGAGGTCAAGCTTGCTTGTGAGAACACTCAGTAGAGTTCCAAGTACTCTCTACTTCGAGTTGAGGATCAACATCTTTAGCGGTGTGCACTGAAGTGTTCAGTCTTCAGGACTGGGTCTTATTTGCCGTTTTTTCTCGATCCAGATGCTGCTCCACTTGTTGATCACCCCCGCCCTCTCCCTCTCCCCACTAGCTAAGACGGAGCTCCTTGCAGTTCACTTCGATGATGAGTGGCTACCTCATGGATGCCACTTTAAGCCTCGCTTGACCTCGTTGGCTTTCGAATCTGCAGTGTGAGGACGAGTCTAAGGGCTCAGGACCCATATGGTAGGCTAAGCCTGGTTGGCATGTTTCCCTTATTTTATAGGAATTTACTGGCATTCTTGATTTTAAGCTCAGCGTAATTTTTAGGCACTTGATGTGATCGGGACCAAGCGTACTGAGACATTACACCTATTCCTAAAGGTCCTGTTTCGCCTCATGTTGGGAAGTAGCTTTCTAACCTCGATGTCCATTTTGTCGAAAGTGTTCAAGAAATTAGTGGCATGTGAATTGACTAGCTTTGCTCAGAGTTATGGACTGCGGCCACGGGATCAATATGCATACAGAAGAGGTTCCAGTTATAGTCGACCACTTCGATCAACGGCCCACCTAGCGGAACAGAAGGGAAGTAGTGAGAAACTCACGCAACCTTGCAAACTAACTTCAGTATGAACTGTGGCCAGATGCAACATCCCCTGTGGGAACGTCACTTAGGAACCCCAGGGAGCGTGGGGCACCGACATGTTCTGACAAGGATAGGGCTTTAGCTGAAACGAGCGACATTATAAATACCTACTAGGAATAGGAAGCTTTTCAGCACAAAGACATGCTGCGAGTGTCACGGAGATGTTCTTCATTGCTTACGTAGCACGAGAAGTGCAGTACGCGCCTCCAGGGACAACAGAAGGATACTAACTTCTCCAGCAGTGACCACTTGCAGCAGAGCTTGAGTGAGTTTGGGCTATGAGCGTCAGCCGAATGCAATGAGCAAGCTTCCTGTATCAAAAATTAAACCTGAACACAGCAGAGCAGCGCCAGAACTCACTGGACTACAACACAAAATACGAGGAATGTTTGCAGCGAGACGGCCCACACGGAGCACCCGCAATATCACTATTGCAACGCAGCAAAACACCGCTGCAGGATAAAAAAAAGACAGCATCATCCCTACAGGCGAACGCCGATCCGCTGGATCTCAGGGCGCAGTACTATTCTTAAAAAAAACAGATACTTAAATACAATAGGATAGAATGGCATAATACAGAGAGAGGCACCAGTACACGTAATGAATGGTCAGGCAAACACATACGGAGTGGCTACTCTACACCAAGTCTTGTGTCACTGAGAACCCGACGCACAAGATAGGTCTTGCAATTAACTCTATGGTTCAGTCCCTGGAATAAGAATATCAACGTGGCCATCAGATTTTCTTCGAAGGGCAGCATGGGTTGTGTTTTTCACAGTACACATACAGGTAATTTTCTTATACTCAGGCTGAGTCAGCGGAGTATTCAAACCTTCAGCTCGTCCTACGGTCTCTAAAGTCGGGCTTCACATCGGGCCAACTAACCTAGAAATACTTGAATCTTTTTTTATTTTTCCCGCCAATGCAAAGCGGCAGCAGACGCTTGTCGCGGGCCACAGCTTCACAGACGTGGCACTGATGACGTCAGCAGCAGCGGTGGAGACCTGCCACTCGACGCGCTTCATCAAGTCGGTCAAGTTCTTTACCGACAGCCCACACAGGCCGCATTTTCGCTTGTATGCCACAGTGTTACTGCAGCCAGCGCTCCATATCCGTACAACCTATGGAGGACGGTGCCAGTATGATGCTACATAAACATAGCGCTCGATATCACGAGTTGCTCGAGCTCTGGAACAATGTTCCTTGCTACGCCTCCACTCAATGTGCTCTATTCTTGCAATCTACATCACTTCTTTTGCAAACCAGGGCAAGGAAACGCACAGCTCTTCATTAGTTCATAGTACGTAGACTGTACAGCCGCGTGAACAAGTATCGTTATGTCAGTTCAGATTTGGGTTGCTTCTTTATACTGATCTTACTTTGTTATGATGCTAAACCGTTTTAACTTGCAAGTGATGTTTAATCAGATGTGACAATGACCCTACATCGGAAAATGGAAGCAACAGTACAAAACTTGTAGCCGTCTCAGCGCTTTATTAGCGCCCGCAGCTGTACACTTTACGTCCCCGCAAATTACGATCTCCAGTGAGTTTCCGGGCCAGCATTAGCTTCTTGGAAACTGTGGCCATAGTAAAGACTCAGCACAAAATAAAGAAGCAAGTTTTCGTGCTTAACTGCAAACGTAAACAATACTTCCGAAGAGCATATTGCTGACGAAGTGCGGCACGCGGGCCAATGGCGACACCATACAAAGAGACGTGGGAAAGAGAAGCGAAGACGACCGGCCACGGGATCCGTACAAACTGGCGAGTAAAGGAAACGGATGGCGTTGGGGAGTGCAAGAGGCCTGGTCACACAGTAACGGCACCTCCGTGTCTCTTATTGCTTTCTGCTTCACTATGTTTTCTGGAACTCCTCACGCATGGTACTTGCAAAGAGAAACTGCTCGTAGCTCTAGCTTTCCGAGTCCGTTTGTTCCCGTAGCGCCAAGAGAGCACAGCGCCATGAGAGGTGTAATGAACTTTCAATTTCAGTGGCAACTAAGCTGTCTGCAGCAGGACACGATGGCTTCGTAATACGAATTGCACTAAGACCAACTTGGTCTAAGGCAACATGCTGCGCGTCGCTATAACAAAGAACAACGAAGAACTGCTCTCCTCAAGAACAATATAAGCTTTGCATTTGTCTTAATATAATTTTGTGTCGCAAACGAGTTTCATCAATACCGGCCTACCACGGGATGTTGTAGCTATGAGGCAGGTCGGCACTTCAGTGTGGTCATCGCCCTGCAAAATCTACACAAATGAACGTACTACGATTTTCCACCACCAGTCGACAAGCCTCCAATACCCAATCGAAAAGCTATAGGCATTTATCGGCTGCCTATGGAAAATAGTGAAAGGTATCCGATAATATCGGATAAATGTCAATAAATTTCCGATTAGGTAGGGCTAGACTGACGCGTTGCTTTATGTATGGATAGCTTATGTAGTTCGTACAATTGCTCCCAAGCTTTGGTTTTCAGGTTGGAGAATATTAAGTTGATGATACGATCCTTGAGGTCAACGTTTCGCTTCGTACTCTCATTGCGCAGTTCAAGTGACAAAGAAGTTTCCAGGTTCAAATTAATTCTTCACCAAAGGCAACGGCTTAATGAAGTACGACTATCTGTAGAGAGATGTGTTGCTAAAACTGTTAGTTGACACAACCTAAATTACTTGTCAATCAAACTTCCCAATTAAATATAACTTGTTGAAAATGTTGCAAAGAACACGACGTAAGAGAACGTACGACAGGACTTCAAAATGCTCGTAAGACATAAGCGATGTAGATATGCCACAGTTGCCGAGACCCACGACCAACACCGCCACTCGCTTTTGCGTTACCAGATTTTTTACGTCCCCATAGTCCTAAGAAACAAAATTAGGCAGCTGGAAAGACAGACGGCAGGTGCGACCGCTGAGGTGGCCAGGTCTTTGGTGTCTCTGCCTTGACTACCGAGGAGCACGTAAGAGGCAGCAGGGCTGGAAGAAGAAGGAGCTCAGGGAGTGTCGACAGAGAGGGAGCGGGTGATGTTCTTGTAGCAGGGGCGGCACACGGGGGCGGGGGGCAGCGTCATGTGGCCGGGCAGGATGGCTCGCTTGTCTATACAGCGCGTGCAGAACACCTCCCCGCACATCCAGCAGTGATGCTGCACACACAATATACAACATTTTATAAACAAACACGCAAACTAAAAACAGTGCGGCAAAACCTAGAGACTAGCAGTACAAGGTGGGCTTCTCAACCCCCCACTTGACCGAACAAAACCGAGGGTTCTCATCACAACACCTTTATTTACAACGTCTGTTTGGAAGACAGTGGGCAGCTTAGGGCAGCGGTTAATATGTCTCAGAACAATGTTGGGCTGCATACTAACGCGACAGCCCTCGGTGCTGTGACCCTGTCACGGTTATCAAATGGCAGCGATGCAGCGGACATGTACCTGGCATGCTGTTACGAATTAGGTGGTGATAATAATTACTTATGATTGAATGACGATACTGTATACATATTACAATAGGGTTTTTGCTTTTTTTGTTTTGATGATGCAAGGGTAAAAATGAGTACGGTATTACTATTTTTTATATTAATTATGCAGGTGGGAAACACGGTTACGTAAGTATTGGGCAATTCTTTACTTAAGACGAGCCAGCCTATTTTCTTTACTCATAGTCCAATTGTTTTGAAACTTGCAGAGTATACGTAAAATTGAATTTTAAGAACATTTTATGCCAGCAAATTTTTCGATTTTCGCAATAGTTTTAAAGTGATGTTGACATTAAACTTTCTTCATTTCTACCAATAACAAGCCTGCTTGACGCGAGTTGCGACCAGGAATCTATCCAACCAATAAAGAAGCTTGCGTGACGCGTTGGTTGACTAATAAGAAGCTTGAGTGACGCGTTGATGTCAGCCAATAAGAAGCGTGTATACTGTATGGCTGCAACTATTGGGGGATTTGCCCCAATTCTTCGAAATTTCAGATGGTATAAGGGATTTTTAGAACAATTTCGGGAGTTTTTCAACTTCTTATTTGACAATTACGCAAATAATTAATAATTATGTACTACCGCGTATATTCCGCATATATTGAGATGAGCATAAAGCGTTTATTTACAGCGTGAAGCTTCTATTTATATTGTTTTATAAATATTTGGGGAATGATTTTCACTTTTGGGGAAATCTGAACTTTCTTTCAAGTGATTTTTATTTTGCCGGTGATCGCTGTAGAGTGCAGACGAATAGCTCTCATTTGTTGTGTTCTTATTGGTATATTTTGCCGTACAAACATTTTATTTTCGTTATTTTTTTATGGTTCGACTGTTATCAAACTCGCACAGTAGACGTAAAATTTAATTTGAAGAATATTTTATTCTATTTTTCTTGAATTTCAGTTTCGTTATGTTTGGTTAGTGTACGTAAGATTAGGGTAGGTTAGCGTAGGGTAGGTGAGGATAGGTGAAGATAGGTTAGGTTATCAAAAACTATTGCGAAAATCAAAAAATTTGCAGGAATAAAATGTTCTTAGAATTCAATTCTACGTATACCTACTGTGCGAGTTTCATAAAAATCGGACCATAAATAAAGAAAATAGACTGGCTCGTCTAAAGCAAAGAATTCCAAAGTATTGCATTAGGTATTATAAGATTTGAGCCTCCCTAAATAAATACTAAGTATTTCTAAGAGAGGAAAAGGAAGGGACATATAGTATGTCGATAAAAAAACGGGGAACCCATGCACGAAGGTGTTCCCACACAGGATCAACGCGCATGGGCACAACAAGTCGGGAAGAAGAGGAACAAAAACAACAGACAACAGTAACATCAGTAGGAGTATGAAAGTGGAAGGAAGCAAAGTGGGCACGAAAGACAGACGTACCGAAGGCCTTATTAATGGCTAAGGTAACCTACAGAAACCCCTGGGGGCGCTACTCCCCATAACACAGGATGGGCGAACCTAACTAACCTAACCCTATGGCCCATAGTATGCCCCCGGAGGGGAAAGTATTGCTTATGAAACATACTGAAACAGGTAGCTACGGTATGTGCGTCACGTAAAAAAAAAACTTTGAGGTGTGGCATTCCGTTAGCAGCGCTCGCAGCAAGGACGTAAGTCCCTGTACGTCGCCAATGAACGGCTGAATGAACGAGCAATACTTGTAGAGCAGGACTCAAGTTAGGAGGAAAAATCGTGCTGACTAGTTGTTGTTGTGTTTGCTGCGGGTAGCGGCAGTTTACTTGAGCCAAGCAAAAATTAAAAGTACGGTAAACGTTGCCTTACTGTTGCACTCTATATCCACCAATTCACCAGCTATTGAAAGCACGTAGACTTGGTGGAGAATTTATAAAAGGCCAGCACGTTTCCTTTCGCTGATTCGGGGGGTTGGCTGCCCTCTTAATGTTCGGTAGGTACTGAGCGTTGGTTCGGCGTAGAGATTTGACATTTCTTTATGTGTACTAAAATTTTTGTCTGAATTAATCCTAATTAACTGATGTATTAAATTGATATATCAAGTCAGCGGGAAGGATAGGTCGTCTTTTTAAATGTAAATTGTGACGGATCTATGACTTCTTAATTATTTTAAGAGCTAATGGGGTCGCAACAGCTTAATTGCTTATTACTCTCATTAATTATTAATTAGGTAATATTAAAATACTCATTTATCGGCATCCCAATGGACGCCAAGACCTAACGCTCATCTTCCTTTTCCATAGCGTAACAAGCAGGCAAGTTCGTCTCTGCACACTCTGATCCACATTGTACAGTATAAGATAGACATACGCTGCGGCCAGTGCCACTGGACCCATACTTGACAGCAGGCATGAGATTGTGTCGCTGTACCTACAGCCTCACCGAATCTTGTGAATAAACGATGATAGGTGAGCGAGGCCCCGCACATATTGTCGTACGAGACGCAGGTCTTCAACTTGCGTAGGGTAACATGTCTAGTACCCGTCCACCATGCTAGTAGCCGTCCACTTGGCTTTAAAAACTTCCTGTGTGAAAACTAACAGTGCTAGAAAGCCGTACATAGGCTTAAATTGTAGGCTAAGTAGTACCCTACAGTTTAAGACTATGTACGGCTCTTTAGGACTGCTAGTTTTCACAGAGGAAGTTTTTAAAGCAAAGTGGATGGCTACTAGCATGGTGGACGGGTACCAGACATGTTACCCTATCGGATAAATTCCGCATGTTTGCTCACGCTACTTAATTGTACGGGAAGTGGTGAATAGAAAACCGTCAAACTTGGCTTTTTAAGAATACAAGAGAGGCAAGTCCGCAGCAGTTCATTTCATCATTACAGCACGTGACACAATTGCGGGTCACCAGACTCCCTATAGGCTCGGTGCCTGCGCCGCGACAATTATACAAGCTAAAATAACAAGGCACTATTAGCTCCGCCAAAGAGGTTATGGTTGTCCCAGGGTTAGTTTATCAGCTGCAAGGAACGACACTCAAAATGTATGAACGGACTTTAATGAAACTGGCAGGAACTGTTAGGAATGGCACGAGACACCGAGGATTAAACTTTAGTAATGATCAGTCAGTCCGTTTATCTGTCGGTCTACCATTGAGTCTGCCAGCACTGCGTAGCTTGGTGGAGCTCTTCATTCGCGGAGGTCAGCTCTAGTTCACTCATTAAGTTGGTATCAACAAATGTGGGGACAACTGGAAAATATTCCCAATCTCCTCACCCAATTATTCACGCTATTCCCACCTGGCGTCCAACAGTATCATTGTACAGAGAAGCGATAACTTGTGCTAAGAGATATAATGTATAAGGGGCACCAAGGGCCGACGAGGTAGGTACCTTTCTGCTGGCAACGTTGAAGGGTGTGGTGCAGGAACACTCGGTGACGGACCGCAGGCTCTGCCAGTCCACCGCCACACCGCTGATGGCTGCGCTGATGCTGAAGCAGCTGTCCACGGTCTTGGTGGGGCTCTGTGGAGGCAACAGAGCATCGTCAGCGTACACAGAATGGCTGGCACAAAAGTTACCAGCAACCGTACAGGTCCGACGGAAAGAAGAACCACCACAAAAAAAAGAATCTTAATTTGATATAAAGGGAGCGGCAAAACAAGTGCCCACCATAACGCGCGCAACGGCTGTGGTGGTGATGGTAAGAGGGGCGTGGTCTCTTTGTGACCACGAAATCTTGCAAGTTTCAGTAGAGAACATGACTTGATTAGGAGAACCGGTGATGGCCTGAGTTAAGGCAGCTGTTGAACGGCCTCCAAGACGCTCTGCTTGGAAACATTCACTTGCTGTGGCCTTGTCTGACCGATCTTTATGGTGGAGATTGCGTTATGTCTCTTGTCACCATCTTATGTCTGACTCCTGTCACCACCTCATGTCTGACTCCTGTCACCACCTCATGT
>LQNS02278096.1:1795101-1809174 GCA_001587735.2 Parhyale hawaiensis | reverse complement strand
GACTCCTGTCACCACCTTATGTCTGACTCCTGTCACCACCTTATGTCTGACTCCTGTCACCACCTTATGTCTGACTCCTGTCACCACCTTATGTCTGACTCCTGTCACCGCCTTATGTCTGACTCCTGTCACCACCTTATGTCTGACTCCTGTCACCACCTTATGTCTAGCTCCTGTCACCTGGCCAGGGGTCGGCCCTGCCATCAAGGCACCACAACGTGGAATGTTGAAATGCACCCGGGAAGTGCGCTGGTGACGACGACAAGACGGTTATTTTCGAGAAAAGTGCGCACTGTAAAGCCACGCCGTTCACCCAACCAAGACAGGTTTTCTACTAAACATTGCAAGGTTTGAACTCTCAAGGTCACAACAGAACCACACCCATATTACCATCACCACCACAGCCGTTGCACGCGCCTTTCAAAACGAGGGCACTTATTTTGTCGCTTCCTTTATTAATGGCGAACGTTGCAGAAGTTTACGAGCTGTCGGGAGAATTTTTCTTTAAGAGGTAATTTTTTATTTACTGCGCCCATGCGCGGGACCCAGTGCCGGAATATTCCCGAGCTTGGGCTGCACGTCACTCGAGACATACCGTAGCTACCACACGCCCTCTATTTCTTCTTGCATTGTAAAGTGCCACGTTTGAGAAAGCTCACACTACTCGCCACTTCAGTTCAGTTACGATAGACTGCAAACTACGGATAGTAAGAAACAGTAGCTGTTCATGACATTGAGTGAACAGGCAGCTACGTTCGCCTGCTGGTGCGTCAAACATTTAATGACGAAGTAGCAACTGAACCTGAGCTGGTATGTGCCCATCACCACAAGGTCGTATTGTTACCAAATCTAATCTGAGCACACTAGAGTCGTGTTGTAGCCAGCGCTCGGAGTTACACAGGATCACCCAGCGTTAACTAAAAGAGAGTGTCGCATTGATCGATCTTCCGTTCAAGAGACACGCGAGGGTAACCCCGCTCTTACCCAGCTTGTAACCAAGAACAAGGTGTGTAGCCAGCTGAGTTACGCGGTCAGTGCAGGCAGTTGCTAGGTGTCGCCAGCAGTTTGTTTACTCCGCACATCGTCGATCTCTTAGTTTTACGCAATAGGACCTACGATTTGTGTTAATTATGCACTAGGACCTACGACTGGTATTCATTACATAATTTCTCATGGACAAATTACCTGCACAGACCCTTTAGGTGACTCTCACGCGCTATAACATCGTGCACAGTTATAATTATGATCAATATCATTACATTGAGTTGTTTAAGTTTCCGTTTACACAAAAAAAGTCGACATCACAGAGGAAGAGAGAAGGGACATAGCTACAGTATGTCAATACAAATGTGGAACCCATGAATGAAGGTGTTCCCACACAAGATCACCGTGCATGGTATAGACCGACTGGAGCGAAAATTTTGGGAAGGCCGGGGCCGGGGCGACCAAAACCAAAAATCAAACAGCCGGGGCCCGAGGTCAGAATTTTTATTTTGATTAGAGTAAAGCATTTGCTATCAACACTTACATTGCGAAAACCCATTTTATCCACACTTTGGGTGGGAATAATTTCAGGAATGGATTGATGAAAGAGTGGCTCAAAACAGATCAAGAGTACGTTAGAGATCTTGCAAACTCAATGCCTTCCAGAATTGCTGCTCCGTAAGTGCTTGAGGAGGTCCTATACCTTATTAATAGCAGGTGACTAACTTCTAGCCCGGGAGCTTAAGAAGTAATCTGGAAGTAAATTTAATCTCGCATTGTCAGCTTTTCGTGCTGAGCATTTGAGTCATTAAGGATGCACTGCAGACACCAGCAGATATTTAATCAGTCATGATAATTTCTACCGTTATTGTAGCTAATTTATTGACATGCATTCTTCACTCCCCATAATACGCTGTTACACATTGCCAAAGAAGATAAATGCACCCTGCATCATTCACAAGTATAGGAATTTATGGCTCACAAAGGTTTCAGTAAAAAAAATCACTTTAATCGAATCGAATTTTTTCCCGATTTTTATTTTAATCAACTCAATTTTTGGGCTCTTTCTGGCGGTCGGCTTTAGTTTTCCAGATATTTGACTTTGAAGTTCCCATTGTTTTCCTATGAGAGAAAATACACGGTGACCTCATAGGAACCTAACCCAAAAACATATGAAGTGGTTTTCTCTTATACTGTGCAACTGTGGTTATTTGAACCCATAGAAAAACAATGGAAACTTCAAAGTCAAATATCTCGGAAACTGAGCCGACCGCCGCAAACGGATTTAAGGTTTGACTTTTGCATAAAAAAAAAGAGTGAATAGAAATAAAAATATGGGACCCTACTAAAGTAAACTAATAACAAGGTTTCTTGCAGTGACAGTAGTGTAAGACAGCACATTGATTTGATATTGGTGAATCGTTGCCCACAATAAATCAATTTGCACGAAAAAACTTAGCTCCCCTACCCCAGAAAGCTTGTTATATTTCCTCTTAAGTGTTCCCCCCCCCCAAAAAAAAAGCAAAAAGCACCGGCCAACCCCGCCCCGGTATTCACAGTTTGAAAAGCCGGGGCAAGTAATTTTCGATAGACCGGGCAGGGGACCTGAAACAAGCCGGTATTTGCCTGGGCCTGGGACCCCAGTCGGGCTATAGTGCATGGGAACAGCAAGTCGGGAAAGAAGATGAAAAAGACCAACAGAATAAAGTCACATCAGTGGGAGTATGAAACCGGAAGGAAGCAACACGGGCACGAAGGAAAAACGTTCTGAAGGCCTAGCTAAAGCTAAGGTAACTTATAGGGCCCTCCTGGGGTTTTTGCTAGCCATGTAATAGGATCGGTAAGCTAATTAAACTAACCATATGGCCCATGCATGACCCATCCCATTATAAATACAAATAAATAAAGAGCTGTGTTTATATTTGCGGACTGCGGTGAGCTCCTATGGCATTACCTCCACTTAAAGTAACTCTGAGCGGGTAACACCGCGCTACGTTGGGTAACACAGCAAATGCTGATTAGTACACGACTCAGGGTTGCTGAGTCAGCATCGAAAATTTCCGCAGGCCAAGAGTGGGACGTTGACCAAACCAGGAGTCGGGAGGGGGAAAATGTGCCCATAATTTGTTAGGAAAAAGAGAATGAATCTGACAGTTGTGGGGTCCAGGGACAGCAACCCTGGAACACACCGTCCTCCAAAGTTTTCCTACTGCTGAGCATACTCCCTCATTCAAATGGCAACACCGAGAGCCAAACTCTCGTTTCTACATTATACATTTTATCCACATCTGAGTTGCAATTAAAGCCCAGNCTGACAGCTGTGGGGTCCAAGGACAGCAACCCTGGAACACACCGTCCTCCAAAGTTTTCCTACTGCTGAGCATACTCCCTCATTCAAATGGCAACACCGAGAGCCAAACTCTCGTTTCTACATTATACATTTTATCCACATTTGAGTTGCAATTAAAGCCCAGTCACGCGTATAAAAAGAATAACTCTTCGGCGCCAGCAACTACAAATTTTGGTTATCAACTTGGAACTAGCAAGCTGTGAACTGGTCCCAACTTAGGGCAACAACAGAACCAGTGTCGAGAGAGCGGCCCGGGGGCAGTGTACGTACCACAGGCAGGGAGCAGTCGAGGGTGTCGGCGGGAGCAGCGGTGGGGGTGATGGTGGTGTCGCACTTGTCTGGTGAGGTCTCTATCAGCACGGGGTTGCTCTTGTCCTCCGCCAAGTTCTCCTCCAATGATCTCATGCTGAACGCTCCGAGCGGGTCACTCTTCACGTAGCCGTTCTATGTACAAATATTGCACGTCACATATAGTGCAGCAGCCGCACCTGGCGCTAAACGAATTCAGCAAAGGCCAAGGAATAAAATATGTGGGGTAACTGTGCTTTGTAGATTCTGTAGTTCACCAAAATTCATTATCAATTTTGCTGCCTTCAACTGTTGCAAGGGAGACGTGCGCCAAGTGGAGTGTATATGAGTGTGGAAACAAGTGAACTATTAAGCGAAGGAAACATTATAAGCAAGACACTAGTATGACTGGACCAATGTCGAGCAGGTCCTGTGGTGCTGGTGTAGCATGTGGATTACCTGCAATTCAGGTATGTGTCCCTATAAGTTAGGGCAGGCACGTAGTCAGTTGCACCGCACCTATTCCGACCTAACCTAAGACACACTTTCAGGTAGACCCATACAATACCGGGACTTAGGCTGCTGTGCGGCAAATGCTCCAGTAGCAGTTCGGTGTGTCAAAAGAAATTTCTTTCAAGAATGTTCCTTACTCTCAAGACACATTAATTGCCTCTGTATTCTGATTTACTTCACCTACAGTTACGACATTAGAAAAAATATGTAAAGCTTGAAATAAATAGAGAGTTCTTTCTCTTTTGAGAAGGTGAAGAGGCGGAGTTGTCGTAGTATGAGGAAAAAAAGATGCTGAGAGCTAAAATTGGCATGCAAGGACTATAGTGATTGCAGACGGACAAGCGAGGAAAGACCTCCGAGCGGGGGTTGCGGCGCAGTTTGGATCTGGAGCCGTGACAGCACAGTGTGTACATCAATGGTTTGGCCACAAAAATAAAAAAGGAAAATCATCTGGTAGAAGCTTGGCCTAACAGCATACGTATTGCTACACGTGACGTGTGGAGTCAAGGTTGCGCTCGGAGTCAACTCTTGGGACGATATGAGAAGCCTGCCTAAATAGTTTCGTCAAGTACAGAAATTAGGAAAAGGAACACTGAATAATACAACATTAAAACTAACTGTACTTGGTGTATAGATGCGTACCAGCTGAAGATGAGGAAGCTCAGTGACACATTGGATGTATATAACACTAGCAGCTGCATGTAGTCAGTGCGTCAATAGTGGCAGCGTTTGAAAGGCGAGACAGGGTGAAGAATGCATCCCTAATGATGGAGTGTGAGGCCGAGAAGTAATAAGCTAATGCATCATACAGTATTGTATGAAGTAGAAATGGAAGCGTGAAGATGATCAAAATTCTAGCCAGTGGTTTAAGCCTCCGTTTCCTTACGAAGACGATGTCACAAAAGAAAGAACAAAGGGCACATAGGATGTTGATAGTAACGTGGAACACATGCACGAGGGTATTCCCCCACAGGATCAACGCGAATGGGAACAGCAAATCGCGAAAGAAGTAGACGAACAGAACAAGATGTGATCAGTCGGAGCATGGAAATAGAACGAAGAAAAGAGAGCACAACAAACCAACGTCCCAAAGGACTAGCTGATGTAGCTTAACTCAAAACTAAACTAATGGGCGGATCGCTATAAAAGTTTCAGGAACTGTTGGGTGTTTTAGTAGCAAATGGCCAAAGTTTTGTCTTGTTCGGTTTATCCATTTGTCTGTATGTTTGTTTTTATATTCGTAAGTAATACAACTCAAAAAGTTATGAAAAGATTTCCTTGAAATTTGTAAGAAGTGTGTTTGATAAGGTTTGTAGGAACATAATTAAAAAGTTACTGGCAGAACTTCATGAAAATTAGAGAAGCTGTGATTACTGTCAAGAGGCACAAATGACCAAATTTTGATGATTATACTAAGGAAATATTAGTTTCATGACCAATATAAATTTTTCGTTGTTGTCTTGCTCGCTTGGCTTCGCCGGGTGCCGTAATTTTAGCATTTGACACCCTTAATCTCTTCACTAGCAATGTTTGACTGAGTAGAATTTTTTATATTCATTGTTAAGTTAAGATGTTTTAGGTAAGTGGTTATGTCTCTCACTGAACACTTTTAGAACCCAATAGACTAATATTATTGTTCGCTGATATCACATGCAACTGCCACACGATTCGAATGGGGTTAAGACACGGCAGCAAGGCTTACAGTAAGAGGCAGATATTCACCTGGTCGTAAGCAGAGTCGGCTAATCTGTTGTCGAGCTGCTCGTTGACTTGTGCCAAGTTCTGAGTGCGAGACTTGCGCGTCTTGGCGATCTGCTCTGTCAGCCACGCCACTCTCTGTGAGGGGCGGCAACAGCGGACAACTTCAGAGAACAAAATTTACCAAGACATGTTCAGTCTTTCAAACAGAACTACAGCACTTCAGTGAAAAACTGCAGATACATCCGCAGTATTTCACGCTGAAAAATTTAAAGATAAGGGAATCAACAAAAAGCGGATTCTATCGTTTCCATTATTGAAAGTAGACAGGCGATTATTAGTAAAAGCTTCCTTGTCAATATAGGATGATAGCGGTGACATTGCACTTCGAAATAGTTACCTTGCTATTGAAGACTCTTCACACGCCAGTAAAATCGAAGGTTAATACGCCGTATTAACATAAGAATCCGCAGCTAATTTGTTGTACATAACAAGTGAAGCGAAGTAAGCCTGGAGTGAGGCACGTATGAATGTAACTTTAGTATTAAGCTGTCTCCTGTGTACCATTCCCTATGTGTACCTTAATAAAGCAGATTATTATTATTAAACGCACGGCGGGGGTTGAGGTTCAACTCTCACAATTTCATCCCCGGTCTAGGGTCAAAATTTCTTACTTTGCTAGTGGAAGTCCTGGTTTAGCATCTGGAAGACAGCTCAGCCGCTACCAGCACTGGTCCGACCGATTTCTGAACGTATTGACTGGCTGGCTTCCAACACTTTCGAGGAACTTTAAGGCTTAGCAGTTGAAATTCAGAGGTTACCTTATGGAGATCAGGGCTTAGCTTTTGAAATTCACGGTTAGTGTTTGCGCTCAAGGAAGTTATGGCATTCACGATTTAGGTCCAGAAATTCATGAAGCAGCTCTAGCAGCTCATGACTCAGCTCGGAAAATTCACGTAGGAGAGCAAGGGCCATAATCCACATCATGCTGGTGGATTCCTACAACACAATTTGAGCACAACTGCAAAAGCGAAATCTTGCATCAGATCATATATACTGCGAGATCGGCAGTGGCAATGGCATGTCTTATTTCATTACTTTCTGTATTCTGATGAATAACCTCCGCAGATGAATATCTCACATAGGCAAACATAGTGAAACCACATTTCAGAATCTTCTAACCCACATCTTCACACTGAAATCCGTTCAAGGCGCATCATCATATAGCGCAGAGACGTCTTTCCATTCGGCTGAACTGAATGTTGTCCCTCTCCCTCAAGTGCAATTTCGAATCATTATCAAGCGGTGGGGTCTCTTCCTTTCATTCAATGGAGTCGACAGGAATAGGTCTTCTTTACGAACAATTGGTGCTGAATAAAGAGCATCATAACAAAATATCGCTTGGGTAAAGCACACATTAAATTGTTCAATAAAATTTTTGTAGTTCACTCCAACGATTATGAGAGCGAAAGCAAGATCCTGTAATTCTATACCATACCTAAAAATGCATGCGAAGTAACAATACACACGCGGCAGTGCTATTCATTTACCACGGCAGCTTGCTTTTTTCCAAGTACATCGTCCCGAACTGCGTTCGAACAAGAAATAGAGTTAGTTATAGTTAGGAAGTTTAAGCCTCCGTTTCCGAGCAAAACGATATCACAGAGGAAAGAGCAAGGGACATAGAGTATGCCAAGAGAAACGGGGAACCCATGCACGAAGGTGCTCCCACCACACAGGATCAACGCGCATGGAAACAGCAAGTCGGGAAAGAAGCGGAAGAACAGAATAAAGCATGACCAAGTAGGAGTATGAAATCGGGAAGGAAGTAAAGTGGGCACAAAAGAGAAACGTCCCGAAGGCCTAGCTAATGGCTGAGGTAACCTACACGGGCCCCTAAGGGTTGCATGGCCCCAACAAGAAATAGAGAGATAGGGCAAGATATTGAAGTAGGTGATGGCGAAGGTGAAGATGCTAATTGGTACATTAACAGCAGCAGGAGGAGGAGGAGATGATGGCTCACCTTATGTAGGAATGCGGACTGTGCAGACAGGGCTGTGCTGTGGTCCTTTGTGGTGCTGAGCAGGTCACACAGAGGTTCTCTCGGGTGCACTCCACCCCAGTAGCGGCAGTATAGCCCTCGCCAAAATCTGATGAAGAACAGAGTTATTGAAAGCAGAATCGCAGAATACAAGTCTTTAAGACTCATGACTCTGAGAACTGACCTATCTTGCCAACGAGTCCGAGTCTGTTGTTTTTGGGATCCAATAAGTTGAAGTTGGAAACTACCAAAGCCAGGAGTCGCAGTCAGACTTTATCCATCCAACTCCACAACCCTCATTGAGACACACATTCACACTTCACTAGTTCGTTGTCAGGGTTCGCTTGTGCGGACGGTCCTTAACGGCTCTTACTGGCAGTTCGGCTTGTGCTAAGCGGCCAACAGTGACTGGCCGTGGCAATTAGCTGCCTTATCGGACGGTCCCACGTATCACTCGCGGGCCGTCCGGCTTGTGCTAGGCGGCTTGTATTGGCTTTCCGTGGCAACTAGCTGCCTGGGCTAGCACAGGGATGCATCCTCAGGTGCCAGACGCAAGCCCTGTTCACATTGAGGGCTGTACAGCTCGTGGCCAAACATGAGGGCATCATCACCATGTAATTTTTTCCACAATATCGTCAGTAGCCCTAATCTTGGGATTTTGGAATACGTTCGAAGAACAAATGAAATCCTGAATAAATATGATACATGTAAACAGGCTTTATATGAAATAACAATGAAAACCATTCACAGTCACACTGAGTAAAATGACCCGGCTGATGTCAGTTCCCCACTTACAAATGAGAATATAGTTTTAATTTGTAAAATGGAGATGAATTAGATAGTGGTCTCCATTTAATTTCCAATTAAATCGAGATTACATACTAACACCATTTAATTTCCAATTGAATCGAGATTACATACTAACAATATGGCAAGTATTGTGTCGCGATTAAAACAAGCGGGTAGCGAAACGCCAATATAGTATCAATCGGGCGATAGTATGCACAGCAACCGTGATTGGTTTTATCGGTGGCTTTCTGAAATATTTATCAATAGTTTGGCTTACGTATGGGTTGCTGATTGCGTATACATTGTTATCAGCTGTTTTTTTACGGCAGTTAAAAATTCCTAGCGAAGTGCTAAGCTGTTGGGAAAAATCCATAAGTAAGGCCCAACTTGCGCTTGGCCACGCGCTGCACAGCCCTCAATGTGAACTGGGCTTGAGACAGACCCTTAAAGATCGAGGTTTCTACCACGCCGTAATGGGTCGGTTGAGGCTTCAACGGAGGGATCGTAGGAAGACCTGGGGGTGCTAACGACGCCGTATTCAGTCCGCTAAGACTAGCCAGTATGTGTTCTTGGTCGTGGGCTAAACCGTAACTGTGATCTTCCCAATGAGTTACCAGTCAGACGCAGCTCATCCTCAAGAATTTGTATAGCTTATAACGTGAAGGAAGCAAGCTTTTTCTCGGGATAATGTTGATCGAAACCAGAAGCGAGTCCTCTCTCTGAAACCCCTTACAAGCGAGCAATAAAAATTCCTTCACTCAGGAGAGTTTTCATAGTTACTAACTGTAGGAGGAATCCCTACGGTCCGGCAGCGGTCGCGAGCGTAGCAGAGAAGAAGCACCAGAAGTCAGGAGCAAGTTAGTCATTAAGCCGTTTTTTGTACGATCTTTACCCAGTTTTCTGGGGTATCTTTAACCGGTGCCGTTCTGGAGCCTTTTATCACTCATAAGCTTCCATAATTAATGCGCTGTCGTCCTAAGTCAGCTTTTTCCAGCTCTCTTAAGTTTCACCGCCGGTGTTAACGGCCTGTGGCAGTAGACAGCCGCTGCAATTACCTTAGCCGAGCTTATCAACTGTACATCGTTACTGGCTGATATTGTGCAATATTAAGTGAACTTAACGAACACTAAGTAACGTTGTTTAATATGCCACGCAACATGAGTTCGACAGCCGCAGTGCAATCTATTAAAAGGGCGCACCTCGGAGTTCTCGCTTCAGCTGCTGGCACCATGTTTCTTCTCTTTGCTGACTGCCCTACGGCCCAACGTCCTCTACTATTAATTGCAATGTAAGTGGCTTTATAATTAGTTTGATTGAAGATACCAGCTAAAATTTGGGGATTAATTTCCCTATTTAGGCATCTTTCATGCTCTTCCTATAAAGTATTATTGATTTTAAGCCCTATTCCCGTTTATTTCTTCTTCTCTTTCATCTAAAGGTATTTAGAGTCACTTGAGGAGCTAAACTCACAAGGTGAGCTGCAATCTGTGCACGACTTAGTTAAAAGAAGTAAAGTGCCAATTGCCGCCAGAGATGGGCATGTACTAACCAGTCCTATACATAGCTTAGCATCTTTCGGCATTGTAGACTGAATGGAGCTGAATATTGTGCTGCTACGATGGTACAGTATAAGCGTATAGTGGATATTACAAATTCAGTTTAATTAATTCCTAGTAAATTGCGGGGATGATGGGCGGGAAACAGAATTTTTCTGTCTGTTTACCACTGTTTATAAAAGTTGCTGACAAGTAACGGCGAGTTGTTGATTTTCCATTACGTCATCCTTGTCTAAGCGGGCGCTGTCAAGTACCTAGCTTCGTGCCCTACCAACATTCTCTTCTATCCACGCCGTTGACTGTCTTCTTAATTCGGAACGGAGTTGGACAGCAGCGCTGCGAGGAGTCCGTGATATCCATTTGCGACAGTTCAGCAGGAGCTGCAAGTTAGTTCTTAACTACGGTTGCGCTGCCATCCTACTATGCGATTCTCACTGTTTATTAACTTTACGTATAGTTTGACGTTCTTAGCACATCAAATGCTCTTCAATTCTAGCTGCTTCAGCGTAATTGTTATCAGTAATATTGTGGTATTCACGCTTTAATAATTGGCGAAATAAAGCGTAGTGTAAAATTTCTATACACAATTGTAATTCTCAAAACTCCAAATGTAAATGTTGATAGCCGACAAGCATCAATAAACATGTGCTGCCACTGTTAATTGACTTTAAGAAAAGGAAAGTCTATCTTTAAACAGCATGTTCCTCATTGGGAAAGCTTTTGTGTTTTAAGTAGAATTTTTTATTGAACAAGAACAGTGATCTTAAATCAGTACACATCAGTTCTTTCAGAAGGATATTAATATATATTTCCCAAATCACCCACATAAATAAGACACATATAGATACACCGAGCTTGCATACATTGCAGCAACGTAATGCAGAAAAAAAAACGGGAAACACAAACCGCAGAGGCGGCTAAACTAGAGCAAATGTACGCATTCAGCGGGCAGCCCCTGTACGGCAAGGTACACTACAATTATTATTATTATACTGAGTAGCTCAAGTCTCCATTTCCACAACACAGTCGATCTCACAGACGACGAAAAAAAGCGACATAGAGTAAAGCATGTCGATAGTCACGAGGAACCCGCACACGAGGATGTTCCCACACAGGATCAACGCGCATGGGAACAGTAAGTCGAGAAAGACGAGGAGTAGGAGCATGGGAATGGAAGGAAGCAAAGTAAGAACGAAAGACAGACGTCCCGATGGCCTAGCTAATGGTTCAGGTAACCTAGACAATCTTCCTGGAGCGCTGCTCCCTATAATATGGGAGGGCGAATCTAACTAAGCTAACCTTTGGCCCGTCCCACGACCCCTGACGGGAGTATACAAAACAAGGTCCGCTTCACGCTAACGAGTAACTCAATAGCGGGAGTGTATAAGTTGGCGAGCGGGAACCTGGGGCCGGATGGACAAATGCTTTGTTAAAGTTACGGCGACGTAAACTGTCGAGTTCCTAGAAAAGAACAGATATCGCGGCTCAGATCTTGTCAGTTTCTTACACTGTTCTTCACAAACTTATGATCAGAGGGGTTTAAGCCTCTAAACTATGCATATCTAAAGATGTAATCGAGACACAGATGTTGGATCGGAGAGTAAAAATGTCAGCAGTTACATGGTTGGAGTCGTGGCTGCAGTTATACAGTTACAGTAGTTGTAAGTTTACAAGGCGTTTGAGCATGCGGCCCCTGGTGCGGCCTGACATTAGTCTTTGGACGACAGCAAGGTGGTTTCATCCCTACTACCCCTTTAGTAAAGAAATCCTGCTGCCATTGTCTTCATCCGAGTAGTAGCTTTTCCATAACAAGAGACCAAACAGTGAGTTATCCTCACAATACACATTAACAGCAAAAGCTGGTTTATCCAGTAACCATTCCAAACTTTACAATTTTTTTTATACATCAGTTAAAAGTACCACCAATTATTACTGGCCATCAGCTTCAGTTCTATGAAACAAAACAATGAAGTTAATGAAGAGTAGCTACTTCTTTTGTCATGCGGATATACCGGTAGTACTCTAGACGTTTTTTCTTTTCTAGGAGTAAACGATTTTTGTTCCCAATAGAGCTTTTTAAAGTTAGACTGACTCATTACTGATTTTCTATCTTCTATATTTGAGAATCACAGTGACAGGCATAGAAACAAAGAGGAAAAAATCTGTAGGAAATGCACATACTGTAACAGTAACCAATGGTCATGGCAGATGGTGTGATGACGTCGTTAACGTAACTTGGCCACGTATGCAATAGTAGAGAATAGCGGAGCAAACCGGAGACCGACAGTCGCACCGGAACACCTATTCCGACTGCCTTTCATCACACAAGATGTGGAATTCCCTCTTTTCACCCGTTTACATCAGTTTTGACCAATTAGCATAGTCACCATACAGATAGTTTTCATCGGACATGAAACTCTCTCTTGGCTCAATCTCCGACCATGGTTCTAGTATCATTGGCTATGAATTTAGAGCTAGCTAGGTACGTTCATCAGGTATCACAATTTGATTGATGGTCTACAAGTAACCACCGCAACATTTATGGGCTGACATTCCTTGACTTATAAAGCACGCAATACAGCGCTTACGATTGATACACAGCCCAAGAGTCGGTTCATAGATAGGATCTCTCGCGGCACGTTGGCTGCAATGCTACGTTAGTAAACTTGGAAAAAACCTGAGCAACATTTTAGAGAGATAAAGAATAGTACAGGTGACACGGATAACATTCCAGTCATGACAGCTCGTCACTGTTTTCTTGACACGCTAATTTAGTATTAATATATAAGGGGACGGGTTTCTCTTGACAGGTCTTTGAATGAATGTGGAATAATAAGTAGCTAGGGTCATCATCTGGATTACGACACATTTAATAGGAATTTAGGAATTTTCCTAATTTGTGACTACAAAGCATACACATCAACATAGGAACCTGAGTATATTTTATGGAAAACAACTAGAGCAGCATTTAGCAGAACTCTAACCTTGATTGATTTTACTCAAATTGTGTGATAGATAATGTCGCCCGTAAACATCCTCCACTTACAGTATAGCCTGCGGTGCTAGAGTAGGTGTGAGGTAGGGCAGCTCGGTCTCCCGATAATACAAAGGGTTGGTGTGCTCCATGACTTGACTAGACAGGAAGGACCACAGCGACATCGTTCTCTCCGATAGTCTGTAAACAAGACGCTCAAGTAACGACAAGAAGGAACAGCTGGCAGTTAGAGCGTGGGACTTTGTTAGGGATCATCTAAGCAAGTGGATAACCGTTACCAATTGATAAGAGGAGCCTTCCTAAATAAATATTAAATAAATACGTTTTATTAAGAACACAATGGGTTCACAAAATACGCTTACAAGCTTACAAGTACAAACAAAGTAGCCCAATTCACTTGGAAACAACACTAACTGCAATGAAAATGACCTACTGCGCTTCCACTAGGTTAACAAGCTCATCAAACGTCAGCTGCTCCCATCAAGAAATTATTCGTTCGTTTGACAATAGTAACCGCTCGGAAAAGTTTTATTGGCAAACTTTCAGTCACTAAGTGCTTTTGTAAGGACAGTAAGGACAAAGTCAGCAGTCAAATAGCAATTATTTCATATCAGTATTTGTGCCAGATTCTATGCATTTGGCGGCGATGCGACGTAAATAAATTGTAGCTATGAATCATCTCAACACTTAGCTAGCCCGCTGCTGCTGACCGGCAAAGAGGTGCACGGCATACCAGAGAGATTGTATAATCTAGTGAGATAGACGATGCCCTGCGGGCCCAGATGCCTAAGGTGTAGAATGGACAGTTGGTCTGGGCCCACAGCTGAGGAGGACCCTGAGGCGACTATGGCCTCTCGGA
>LQNS02278096.1:1764716-1778025 GCA_001587735.2 Parhyale hawaiensis | reverse complement strand
ATCGTCAGATGATTGACAAAAAAATTATGACCTGCGAGTGAATTTTATTACTTTTTATGACTTTTTTATGACCAACCAGTTTTTATTACTTTTTATGACTTTTATGACCTAGTAGACACCCTGTAGCCCTCCACATCCAATTCTAAAGCGACACATTATTATTATTATTATCATTATTATATTGGTATTGTCCCGCTATATCTGAAACTTAGACAATCAATAGCAATCTAAGATGATTTACTCGGCTTATAGCCGGAACCAGAACGTTGTGCTCAGGTGGCAAGAGATGAAGGACGAAAAGAGAAGAAGACAGAAGCGAACGTGCGGACGGTCCCTTCTGTGGCCCTCCGCACGGGCGAGGTAAGACTCCCGCAGAAAAAGTCGGTCACCTCGATCGTCGGCCCACCTCGCGGGACAGACAGGAAATATAGAGGATCTACCTAACTCTACAAAACTAACCTTCTCAGCAGGAACTGCGGCCAGATGCTACATCCCCTGCGGAGAAGGCACTCGGGACCCTTGGCTGAAGCGACACATCACTAGGTACATTAGCCATCCCCATCCAATTGATCAAAATTAATATTGCCTTTTACAAATGGCCAATGTTTTAATGTTTATTACCACAATGAACAGTTTATTTTTGTTTGAGGTCGCTGTGGGGCTAATGGAAGAAACTTTATCGACGTTTCATCCATTAGCCGCAGAACCTGCCTGGTTGGAGTGGTGCGTCAGGTACAGCGTGGTCTATGGCTTCACTCAAATTTTATCAGTCTTTGTTCAGTCACATATACTATGGCTTTTTTGTTATCACTTTCGCGACGAGTAATTCGCGATCCCAAGCCATGTTAGCTACACATATCAAGCTTCTCTTTATCTCCTTTACGATAGGTATCGTACGAGTTCTCAGGCCTGGGCTTTAAAGAGTTGGTAACTGTGCTCAAGGGAGCTCGTGAGCGCAACCATTAGCTGCGCTGCGAATTAAAACTTGGATGCTAATGAGCAGGAGCGTGAGCTGACAGGGCCGCGTGTGAGCGGCCGCTGGGGACCCGGGCAGTGCTGAGGTGTGGCGGGCGCACTAGCGGTGCGCTGCCACTGCTCTATGTACTATCAGGCTGCACTGTCACATGCCACTTCCTATCAACACATTATCGGTATCAATAGCAGCGTACTGGTTTTCATGTTCTACAAATCTTGACCGTACATATCTAAAGTTCATTACTCATATAAATTTTAAAATCAATAGTAGTGAGTTGTATTTTTCTAAAAAAAACTACTGAGAGCAATTCTGCCAGCCAGACCACAAGTATTAAGTATTATAAGAAGATTGAAGCCTCCCTAAATAAGTACTAAGCTCTTCTAAGAGAGGAAAAGGAAGGGACATATAGTATGTCGACAGAAAAACGGGCAACCCATGCACGAAGGTGTTCCCACACAGGATCAACGCGCATGGGAACAGCAAGTCGGGAAATAAGAAGAAGAACAAACAACAGTAAGATCAGTAGGAGTATGAAAGTGGAAGGAAGCAAAGTGGGCACGAAAGAAAGACGTCCCGAAGGCCTAGCTAATGGCAAAGGTAACCTACTCAAACCCCCTGGGGGCGCTACTCCCCATAACACAGACCACAAGTTTCGGTGCCGCTTGTTTATTAACAAACATCAAGGTATCATTAACGTAAGCGACTGTAAGGAATACTAAGTTCTCAAAAAACCGGTAGAGTCCGTTCGGGCAGACACAAACAACCAACTTATACGGGGAGACAGATTCGGATACACAGACTCACGCAACAACCAACAGACGGTTCCCTCGTACAGCCAGCTTTGCTAACACTACAGCAGTGAGTAACATGGGAAGCGGTGTAGGGGCGTAAGTCGAGGTATAGAGAGGCTGCCAGCGGTGTGGCTCAATACACACTGCACCCGCCGGACAATACGTAATAACTTTCAGATCAATATTGCAATGTGCGCTGGTAGGCCAATCATGTATTGTCGACGGCCAATCTTTGTTTGCACCTTGCGCTTAATTAAAGGCAACAATCACTGGTTGTTATTTCACATACACAAGGTTAATAAACCGAGCGATCACTGAATTTATCGCATCGTACATGCACACAGCAAGTCTCTTTGAACATAGCAGTCGCTGCGAACAAAAAAAAAGCACAGTTAAATGTAGCCTGGAGGTAGCTTAAGTTAGTGGTTGAGTTGGAGAGCAGTGACCTATGCCATTCGGGGAGCAAGCTCCGTCACCAAACCGAGATTATGCTCGTCTAAGCCTCCTTACAAACAGCGGTATCTTCACAGAACGAAAGGAAGGCAAATGATTTAAGTCGACAGAAACACGGGACTGATGCGTCGTGTTCCCACACTGGTGACACGCGCATGGGTAACAAAAATCGGGAAACAAGAATAGAACCGGAGCAAGAAAATGATAACAAGCAAGGGGCACGAACGATGTTCAAAGGGGCTAACTTGGGCCGAAGTCGCGACAAAGGACGGGCGACCAAAAAGCAAGTAGCCGCAGTGACGGAAATCATATAGCCGGGGCGGGGAGTTCCTTGCACTGGCAGTAGTTGAAGACAGTACATTGATATGATATTGGTTAATCGTCAATCATAACGAATCAGTTTACACGAAAAAAATTAGCTTCCCTCAGAAAACTCGTCTTAGTGCGTGTTAAGTGATGTCCCTCCCCTAAAAAAGCCCAGGCCAAACCCCCAGTTTTTACAGTTTGAAAAACCGGGGCCGGAGCCGTTATCGATAAACCGGGGCCGGGGGCTGAAAAAGGCCGGGGTTTACCCGGGCCTCGGTCGGTCCCTACTACAGTCCTCCTGCGCCCTATGACCTATTTTGCGCCCCTGCGATCCATCCTGCGCCCCTGGTCCATTCGCAGCTCCTACGGTCCATTTTGCGCCCCTACAGTCCTCCTGTGCCCTAAGGCCTATCCTGCGCCCCTGCGGTCCATCCTGCTCCCCTGGTCCATTCGCAGCTCCTACGGTCCATTTTGCGCCCCTGCAGTCCTCCTGTGCCCTAAGGCCTATCCTGCGTCCCTGCGGTCCATCCTGCGCCCCTGGTCCATTCGCAGCTCCTACGGTCCATTTTGCGCCCCGCCAGTCCTCCTGTGCCCTAAGGCCTATCCTGCGCCCCTGCGGTCCATCCTGCGCCCCTGGTCCATTCGCAGCTCCTACGGTCCATTTTGCGCCCCGCCAGTCCTCCTGAGTCCAAAGGCCTATCCTCCCCTGCGCTCCTGCGGATCATCCTGCGCCCCTACGGCCTCTACGGTCTTCATGCGCACCTACGGCCTATCCTGCGCTCCTGCGGTTCATCCTGCGCCTCGTACGGTCCTCCTGCGCCGTACGGTCCTCCTGCACCCGTACGGTCCTCCTGCACCCGTACGGTCCTCCTGCACCCGTACGGTCCTCCTGCACCCGTACGGTCCTCCTGCGCCGTACGGTCCTCCTGCACCCGTACGGTCCTCCTGCGCCGTACGGTCCTCCTGCGCCGTACGGTCCTCCTGCACCCGTACGGTCCTCCTGCGCCGTACGGTCCTCCTGCGCCGTACGGTCCTCCTGCACCGTACGGTCCTCCTGCACCCGTACGGTCCTCCTGCGCCGTACGGTCCTCCTGCACCCGTACGGTCCTCCTGCGCCGTACGGTCCTCCTGCACCCGTACGGTCCTCCTGCACCCGTACGGTCCTCCTGCGCCGTACGGTCCTCCTGCACCCGTACGGTCCTCCTGCGCCNTACATTAGCCCTCCACATCCAATTCTAAAGCGACACATCACTAGGTACATTAGCCCTCCACATCCAATTCTAAAGCGACACATCACTAAGTACATTAGCCCTCCACATCCAATTCTAAAGCAACATATCACTAAGTACATTAGCCCTCCACATCCAATTCTAAAGCGACACATCACTAAGTACATTAGCCCTCCACATCCAATTTTAAGGCGACACATCACTGAGTACATTAGCCCTCCACATCCAATTTTAAGGCGACACATCACTAGGTACATTAGCCCTCCACATCCAATTTTAAGGCGACACATCACTAGGTACATTAGCCCTCCACATCCAATTTTAAGGCGACACATCACTGAGTACATTAGCCCTCCACATCCAATTTTAAGGCGACACATCACTAAGTACATTAGCCCTCCACATCCAATTGATCAAATTAATATTGCCTTTTACAAATGGCCAATGTTTTACTGTTTATTGCCACAATGAACAGTTTATTTTTGTTTGAGGTCGCTGTGGGGGCAATGGAAGAAACTTTATCGACGTTTCATCCATTAGCCGCAGGACCTGCCTGGTTGGAGTGGTGCGTCAGGTACAGCGCGGTCTATGGCTTCACTAGTATCAACGTTTCATCCATTAGCCGCAGGACCTGCCTGGTTGAAGTGGTCCGTCAGGTACAGCGCGGTTTATGGCTTCACTAGTATCAACGTTTCATCCATTAGCCGCAGGACCTGCCTGGTTGGAGTGGTGCGTCAGGTACAGCGCGGTCTATGGCTTCACTAGTAAACGGAGCCACGCAGTCTAATTTTATCAGTCTTTGTTCAGTCTAAGGGCACGTCAGTCACATATACTATGGCTTTTTTTTATCACTTTCGCGACGAGTAATTCGCGATCCCAAGCCATGTTAGCTACACACATCAAGCTTCTCTTTATCTCGTTTACGACAAGTATAGTACGAGTTCTCAGGCTTGGGATTTAAATAGTTGGGAAACTGTGCTCAAGGGAGCTCGTGAGCGCAACCATTAGCTGCGCTGCGAATTAAAACTTGCGATGCTAATGAGCAGGAGCGTGAGCTGACAGGGCCGAGTGTGAGCGGCCGCTGGGGACCCGGGCAGTGCTGAGGTGTGGCGGGCGCACTAGCGGTGCGCTGCCGGCTGCCACTGCTCTGTGTACTATCGGGCTGCACTTTCACTTGCCACTTCCTATCATCACATTATCGGTATCAACAGCAGCGTACTGGTTTTCATGTGCTAAAAATCTTGACCGTACATATCTAAAGGTCATTACTCATATAAATTATAAAATCAATAGTAGCAAGTTGTATTTTTCTAAAAAAAAAAAAATACTGAGAGCAATTCTGCCAGCCAGACCACAAGTTTCGGTGCAGCTTGTTTATTAACAAACATCAGGGTATCATTAACGTAAGCGACTGTAACAAATACTTAGTTCTCAAAAAAACCGGTAGAGTCCGTTCGGGCAGACACAAACTACAAACTAACCCGGGGAGACAGATTCGGATACACAGACTCACGCAACAACCAACACACAGTTCCCTTGTACAGCCAGCTTTTGCTAACGCTACAGCAGTCAGTAACACGGGAAGCGGTGTAATGGCGTAAGTCGAGGTATAGAGAGTATGCCAGCGGAGTGGCTCAATACACACTGCACCCGCCGGACAATACGGAATAACTTTGAGATCAATATTGCAATGTGCGCTGGTAGGCCAATCATGTATTGTCGACGGCCAATCTTTGTTTGCACCTTTCGCTTAATTAAAGGCAACAATCACTGGTTGTTATTTTACATACACAAAGTTAATAAACCGAGCGATGACTGAATTTATCGTACATACACACAGCAAGTCTCTTTGAACATAGCAGTCGCAGCGAACAAAAAAAAAGGCACAGTTATATGTAGCCTGGAGGTAGCATAAGTTAGTGGTTAGTTGGAGAGCAGTGACCTCTACCATCCGGGAAGCAAGCTCCGTCACCAAACCGAGATTATGCTCGGCTAAGCCTCCTTACAAACAGCGATATCTTCACAGAACGAAAGGAAGGCAAATGACTTAAGTCGACAGAAACATGGAACTGATGCACGACGGTGTTCTCACACTGGTGACACGCGCATGGATTACAAACATCGGGAAACAAGAATAGAACAGGTGCATGAAACTAATAGCAAGCAAGGGGCACGAACGATGTTCAGAGGGGCTAACTTGGGCCGAGGTCGCGACTTCACGTAACAATGACGGGCGACCAAAAAGTAAGTAGCCGGGGCCGGGGTGACGAAAACCACATAGCCGGGGCGGGGGGTTCCTTGCACTGACAGTAGTTGAAGACAGTACATTGATATGATATTGGTTCATCGTCAATCATAATGAATCAGTTTACACGAAAAAATTAGCTTCCCCCATCAAACTCGTTTTATTGCTTAAGTGTTTTCCCTTCCCCAAAAAAGCCCCGGCCAAACCCCCAGTTATCACAGTTGAAAAGCCGGGGCTGGAGCCGATATTGAAAAACCGGGGCAGGGGTAAACAATTTTCGATAAACCGGAGACGGGGGCTGAAAAAGGCCCGGGTTTGCCCGAGCCCCGGTCGGTCCTCCTGTGCCCTAAGGCCTATCCTGCGCCCCTGCGGTTCATGCTGCGCCCCTACGTTCCTCCTGCACCGTACGGCCTACCTGCGCCAATGCGGTCCTCCTGCGCCGTACGGTCCTCCTGCACCCGTACGGTCCTCCTGCACCCGTACGGTCCTCCTACGCCCTACGGCCCATCCTGCGCCCCTTAGCACGAGGTTCGTACGACAATTCCGCGACGCTCGACCGGTTTGCTTATTTTCCCGTAGCTTGCTAGCAATTTTCTGCCATCACAGCGCCCCAAGGGCTGAAGGAAATTAGTCTTCCAGATCGAGGCAAAACATCAAAGGGAAACTTTCCTGAAGAAAATTTATAAATTATCGTTGGCAAGCTTGACCAATCGAAGCTCTGTGTAGACAGCATGCATCAAAGTCAATAAAACCACGAATGGGTTAGAGCTGTTGTTTTTTCTTCGCACAGCCAATCACATTCTACAGAGCATAAGACACTGCGTAAGTTTACCTATCAGAATAACATGGACAATTATCCGATCCGTTATGCATATGAGCGGCCTCGGCTAATGTTAGGTAAGCGCCTAATTCTTAGCAATAGGGAATATCTATACTATTTGATACTACGCATTGTGTGCCTTTCCTACAGTTATTTACTTAGCTATTTCCTTGTTCACAAACACGTGCGTATTTAGTATAACTCGCTATTACGATGCGAGTTTAAACCAAGAACTAGCAACAAAAACAGACGTAATTTCAAGTCCAGCTCGTTAATATAAACGTTTCAAAGACGCGTAATTATATATTGTTCTCTCTTCACAGCGCAGGCTTTCATCTTTCTACATGACAACCAGCAGAACAGAATAATAAAACTCATTCGGTTGGTGCAATAAAAGTTTTCGAAGAAGCCTATTACGCCAACATGCAATGGGCTTAGCATTCAAGGATTTCAACCCCATTTACGAGGGTAAAGCAATCATTACTATAGATTTGTAATAGAAAGTAACGGAAGAATACCCTGACTTATCAATGCATTTTTTGTACAGAAAGCAGGCAAGACTTGGAAGGTTGCGCATACTATACCGTATGCGCAAGTTAATGGTAACAAAAATCCATCCACGTTAGGATTACGAGCGACGTTTTATAGACTCCACTACCATTTGAAGGTCAATTGATCAGCAACAAACTTCAAATTGTCATTTCTAAAATTTAATTTGTGGAAAGCGAACTGCAAATTGCCCTCAGCAGCAGAGTAAACATCCTCCAATTAATGATAAATTTAATTTCGCCATCGAGAAATTCAGTTTTATAAACGGCAAATTGTTTTTCATTCGTGGCACATTGACCTGCCAAAGGCAGAGAAGTCTTAAGGTGAGTTCACACGTCACAGTCTTCTGCCCTGAGTTAAGCCTTCACGCACCATTCGCATGCGCTGCTCCGCCTGCTTCAATAATGGAGAAGTGCGCAGCTTACTGAGTGCTACTTCACACAAATCTGTAGATAATCAGAGACTTTACTGGGTGCACGTTTTGCAAAGATTCCAGAGGGCGCGCACAGTTGTGCCTGCAAGAGACGCCGGATCAGTCGGAGACTTAGCAGCAGGAGAGTAAGGCAAGACCGTCCTGTTCGCACTGCCGTACACACGACTAGGCTAGAGACGCAGAAGCGAATGTCTGCGGGCATGAGGCGGGGGAGAGGAAAGGAAGAAGACAAACATAAAAGTGCTAAGGAGTTCCTGCAGTGTATTTTCTCTTCTCCCAAGCCGAGAAGTTTTCAGCACCTCGTCGCGAGCGGCAAAATAGAAGGGTGCCTCAAAAAGTTTGGAAACTTGCAGAAAGCGTCCACTCGCGCTTTTACTGCTCTCGGGTTCTGCAGACGCGTAGCCCTGACACGTGTGAGAGCTTCAGCAGCGGAGACTTCTACCAACTTCCATTACTTGATAGGAAAATCTGCTCTCTATACTCGGCGTAGGGCGTTTGGCACTAAAATAAGGGGATGTTCGTTACTTCTAAGCAGTCCCTCAGTTTGCAGCCAGAGTGGGGAGCGCCCCCGGAGCGTGCGCTTGGATGAAGGATAAACAACGCCAGACCTCGGCTCACATACATTCAACGAAGTAAAATCCTATTACCCCGGGAACTGGCTCGCACTTTACTGATCAGATGCTATTATTTGCTAGTTACGATCTTTTATCTAATCGACTATTCCAAATCGCAGGTTTAGTGACGACGTTTTGGGCAATATTTTCAGAGAAATTTTGCATAGAAATGCGATGTGCACTTATGCGAGTGCCACCAAGCCTGCAACACGGCGGTAACTAGGCCAAGGGACATCATAGCTCGTATGCAACAGCTCTATGTAATGACGAGGCGTGTGCCACACGGCAGCTGGGGCGAACGTTTACAATAAACGCGAGAAATTATGAGGGTTTAGATCATTTCTGTTGGGTTAGAAGCTGAAATATAATACAGTTCGAGTAATCAGTGTTATAATGGAAACTGTCCTGCCGACATGATCAGCAAAAATTCATTATATTGTTCTAGAGAAAACTTTTCATTCAGTGCCACTGAAGTTGTATCCGGTTTGCCACATTAAAGGGCAGCTCCATGTGAGGGGATCTCAAGTGCGTTCTCGCGGGCCGTAGTCGACATGACGTCATTTCGATCGTAGTCCTGATTTAGAGCGAAGGCGCTCTCGAGTGGGACATCGCTACCGACCTAATTAACTGCGCAACTTGACTTGTCGGAGCAATGGAACAAGTTCGAATCGAACGGTTGCTAGAGCTAGGCCACAGCCAAGTTACGACCGGAAGTTGCTGCATCCAGATACTGCTGGGTCCAATGAAACAGCTAACATTTTAGCAGAATGTCTGCAGGCACTGAGTTGGGTGCGAAAATGTTAGCCGTCACGACAGTTGGCTCGGCGATAGTATTGCAGCAGCCACAGCTGCACGTGTCTTTTCAAATTTGGTGCGCATTAGAGCTCGGACAGCCACAAATTCTCAACGATACCGAAAATATGGAGCACGTGCAGCACATGAAATCCTCACTTGCTACAAGAGAAGTAATCATGTGCACTAGAGAAGTGCGAGACAATTTTTCTCCACTTTCAAGGAAAATAATCACTCAGTCACTAGAAATACACATCTTTCGGCGTAAAATCTGTCCAACACGGCACTGGAACCTCAAGCTTACTGGCGACATTGCCATATACACAACAAAATTGTTAGTGCATTGAGTATATAAAAAACTCCAACTACTCCAGGAGCAGAACTGAGTCGTCGGCCCAGCCGTTTGCTTAATTAAGGCCTCAAACTCAAGTCAAAGTGGCGAAAGGAAAGGTCTGAATAGACTCTGCAGGTGGAGTTAAGATAACTTAAGCACCAACCGAAAGCACACTTAGTATGATGAACAGTAAATCAAAAAGGCCTTGCAAGTGATCAATCAGTGCCAGTTTTACGCGTACTATCAGCTTGCTATTATTATAGCTATTGGGTTGGGTTACTAGCGCCGTATCAGCTTGCGAACTACATTAAAATTTTATACTATAGAAAACAGAGATCGTGATTATTGCACGCAGAAAACAGCGATTGTGATTTAAGTACAGAAACCTTTCATTATCACGTAACCGACCGCACTAGAGAGTAATCTCAAAGAACAGTCCGTATCACTGTGGCATATCGAGGACGCTTTCCATACGAAACACTCAGAGCAGTATCCGGACCCAGTTACCAAGGTCTCAACATTTTCACTTAGCTACTATCTCACAGTAAACATCTACACGCAATAATGCCACAGCATAGTTTGTTAATTGTTTGGTTGGATGGTCTCTCCGTCCCGGTGTGGATTCGATAAAATTCGGCTGCTGAACGGCAAGATGACCATTACCGGTACCTCGTCAGAGTTTTTGAAATCTTCGAATTGTAGACGACTGAGGTAGCTACCTCAAAATATATGTACTAGATTTTACTTTCTCCCATGATGCATATTTTTTCTCAGGGGTCAAAACAAAATCGAATAAATAAAAGCTCAATGAAGGAAACAGGAAACTACAAGATGGAAGAAAACGGGAACTTATTTTCTGCCGTCATTTAAATACTGTGCGGGCGCTAGTATGGAACTAAGGGCGCGGATCCAATAGATAATAACAGCACACGTGAGTCGTAAGTGCTCGTGTCTCCGCAAGCTCGCCGTGTAGAGCGCAACAACATCACTACCCTAGACAGAGAGCGTGTGGCCAGAGCTGACAGATCTGCATCGCTGGACAAGTAAACTTCCAGAGGGTCACACAAGCACATTACCCAATTTAGGAGGTACACGTGTTTTAGCTGTTCGCTACACGCTGTGAGTACTACAGCATTTTCAGCGATCATTGCCTCTACTTATTGATACAGAAGAAACACGAGAGGATAGCAACAGCTGTGAAAAAACAGGAGCACGAAACGACGCACGTGTGCCTCAGTCTTATGCTGATCAACAATACGTGGAGTGCACGTTGCTCGTAGTAGCCGTGTCGCCTGCACAGCTATAGAATGTCCCTGCATGGTTTTAGCAGTGACTCACGCACACGAACCAAACGCTATGCCGGGACCACAATATGCATTCGCAAGCACAGCTTGAGGCGCGGATGTGCAAGTCACATGTTGCGCGGTTACATATTTAAAGTCGGTAGCATAGATACGGCAGTTTGAACGACATGCGAGTTCTACATACTAACAGCAGATTGAATGCGAAAGCGTACTGTAGCCCCGGCATTATACGACAGCAACTGTTTCTGTGAAAGAATTTCAGTCGACAGGCTGGCTGCATATGACGACCTTCAGCCCCAGCGCCCTCACTGCCGCTGCCGGCACTCGGCAATTAAGCGGCCGGTGTTGCAGTAAAAGAAGAGAAGACAGCGCGAGGAAATTGCCGTCGATGTCAGAAAGCAAATGAGGAGTAACCTTGCAAGTATTTATTTACAGCTTCATGGAGACTTTTTGATGCACAACACGAACTTAGACGCGGAGGTGCCATTGCATTCTCGGTTACAACAGTGCAGTTCACTTGCCTATATGTTCGTTCTATACAAGCGAGTGTCTGGTCGACAACGCACAACCTTATGACTTCTCGCTGCCTATTCTTTTCTTAGAATTAAACGGATCTATTAACGGTTCTCAGACTGCACTCTAACACAAGCTTTTCACTGAGTGCAGAAGAACTCCTCAAACAGAGACTTTCAAAACAAAGAAAACTCCCGTAAGGGACACTGTACCGTATACAACGACATATGTTATGATTTGTAGCGATGGCCACGTCGTGTATTGACTGAGCACATATGTAGCCTATAGTAAAACTAAATACTACTACATATAGTCAACTGTACGATTTCACATTGCGTTATGACATGCATTACGAATGTAGGGAAAACAAGCAGGGTGTGGAACAGGTTATCTCAAGATTGAGACTTCACCCAAAACGTCGTCAAGTTACCTAACTGCGTTCTAAGAGCTTCACTCTACAGTACGAACTAACAGGATACAAAACATGTGTCAGAATTCCCCGCGGTTGAAGAAATCGGCTGGCTGGTGCACAAGCTAAAGAGGCACTTCTTCGAAAACGGCAGGCAGCCAGTCACCGCGGCACATGCATGAGTGTTTCGTGCATGTGCATATCTTCTTCGAAAACGGCAGGCAGCCAGTCACCGCGGCACATGCATGAGTGTTTCGTGCATGTGCATATCTCGTATCTTCTCGGTTTCATTGATGTTAAAAGGTTCGTGAACGCGAGTTGAGTTGTTTATTAATCTCACTAAACGAGACGTTCTTTATGTTAAATAGTTCTCGTTTTTTCTCGTTTATATATCGTTAGGTGTTGTTGTAGATCCAACGCCGCAGACAACATCTGCCAAAGCCACACACAACAACATCTGCCAAAGCCACACACAACAACATCTGCCAAAGCCACACACAACATCTGCCAAAGCTGCAGTCAATAACATCAGTCAAAGCCACAGTCTAAATCGACAGCTGCACACGCTTTACCAGACAACCCAAAAATCCTAAGCCAGCAAGAGCTCGGACGCACTGGGCATTACAACAAGCACAGGGGGCGGGAGGCCACAGATTTACACGGGCGCAGAGGGCGCCGCCGGAAAGACAGAACCAAGATCCCCGGGCAACTAACTGACATAAAACTGAAGTGGCGAGCAAATGTCAGGCACTTACATGGTTGCGAGAGTTGGAGGAGGGCTGTAAATATTTCATGGCAGTCTCGCTCTTTGGGGATGATGAATGTCACCGAGAGGAATGTCTTGCAGCGAATGTGCAGAGGCGAGCCTTGAGTGGAGAGTGGCAGCTTCTCTACAGTCGAGATGTGCATGTGCAGAATCTGCACATGAAAAAAAACAATCACGTTGGTGTTTTCGCCAAATAATTCGACTTTCAAAGAAAGGAGTTTCATTAATTACATCTGCAATTAACCACAAATCAACTCTTATGAGACATAAGATGAGCTGCAAATTTACCTAGTCCATTAGCTAGCAATGATGTTAGACAGACAACATTCTGTTCGAATACTAACGTCTACATCTGTTTCATATGACACACGTTTATCGCCGGTCGAGGCAGGCGCTCTGCGCCCGCGCGCGAGATAAAGCTGGAACTGAGCGGTAGCAAATTAACCTGAGCGTACCCAGGCTGCACCACACGGTTGCAAGGGTTCTCTTTCTTATAGTAAGTATTCCTTGGGGAAACTGAGCCCTAGTAACGCGCTAGCAGAGCCTGCCAAGCGGGCAACGAACGTGCAGAGGCGCCAAGTATCATTAGCGTTCACGCCACATGCTAATGTAAGCAGCCAATTTTCTACACTTTCGCCAGATCGTAACGTAAGTGGCGTTTTCGCCAAGTTCTGACCTAGGCAGCCAATTTTCAAGATTTTCGCCAGATCGTAACGTAAGTGGCGTTTTCGCCAAGTTCTGACCTTGGCAGCCAATTTTCAACACTTTCGCCAGA
>LQNS02278096.1:1636459-1647854 GCA_001587735.2 Parhyale hawaiensis | reverse complement strand
CCTCTCTTTTGAATTAAAATTAGAGTCCACCTCTTACTCTCTCTAGGGATACCTGACAATTTTCTGCTACCCTTGCAAAGACAACAGCTTTGTCATTTCACGAGAAACAACTCGGGGAAAATGAGGACGATGAAGTAATCAAAAGCAGTAAATGAGTGGCAGGTAAAGGGATGAGATTGGGCGCTCTGGCTCGCCCTATCTGTGCCAAATTATTAGGCAGCTTCATGGTTTTCGTAGTCGTAACAAACTGACTATGCGTTCGAATTAAGATAATTATCGACTGAAAGATGTCATTATCCACCTACACAGAGATACTGTAGTAAAATAAGTAGGCTCGGAGCAGATGAAAAAAAAAAACGGTGGCATTTTCGTTACACCATTTTGCTATGCTAAACTATCAGCCAAGCGCCGAATCAGAGTCCTATTACGACTTGAGACCAAGGCTTAACATCATATGAAAAGGCTACCATTGCTTCAAAGCTCTGAAAAAGAAAAGCGACATAGGAATATCAAAGATCGTGGCAAGAGACCATCGAACAGCGAAGAAATTTGTGGACTTCTGCTGGCGGCTCAAAGGCTGACCAGGGCACTTCAATGTCTATTTCCAGGCGTAGCGTGAAAAGTAGAACGAGGGAAGTCGTGGAGAACCTTGGTCTCATAATGGAAACGTGTTCAAACTTTGTGATAGAGAAGATAGGCATTTCGAAGTACACAGGGTGTCGCCTCCCGCATCAACCTGTAACAAGGTCCCTAGTGCAGGTTGCTCTTAAACAAAGTAAAGTCAAGGGGCAGAAGGCAACATAAGTCAAAGTTTTCAAGTCCTCTTACTGATTAATACCCTAGACGGATGAAATGGGTGAAGGATAAGATAGGTTTAAAATAGTAGAAATAATCCTCATCATGTGAAACGCCAGCAAAGGAGACGGCGGAATCTTGTTTTGAGCTGGCATAATTGGAGAGGAGTTGGTTAGTCCTAGAAAAGGTGCAGACGTTATTAAGGTGCACTGTTGCCATTTGGAGAACAACTGTAAAATGCAGAACGTACTACTGAATAAACTGCTAATATTGCGGGGAGATACTGTAGCTTCCATGCAGCTAAAGAGCCGCTGGACTACCTATAGCCATGAAGGTTCTTCGGACACGCGGTTTCATGAGGTGTCCAGCGTGCTCACCAGACTTGAAATCTAAGGAATGTTATGAAGATACGGAGGACGCATCAGGATGGAAGACTGTTTTGAAGGCAAGATGCGCTCTAGGAAGCAATTTCAGATCCAGTTACCAGTGTAGTACAAGATATTGACGAATTCAGAGGGTAAACGCGTCAGGAGAGCTTTCACATGGGGATCATACATCCATGAACAATAACTTAAGATATATTTTCCTATTGCCTCAATTTAACATATTTGTGTTCATTGCGGGAGTCGTTATAATTATATTTGCTTCTCTGTAATTTTCTGTGAAATAGAGCTTTCTCTGACCTACCTTATAATTTAGGGCGATAAATATTATGCGTACGAGGATGAACAAAATGGCCGTTTTTTACGTATGAGTGAATCTCACTCATTTTGATCCAGTGCATGCAGATGGGAGTTACAAGCATTCAAGACATCTGGATGAGACAGAATAAATAATCTGAGATTACGAACAAGTAGCTAAAGATTATCTCAGAGGTAAAGTTAGCAAAATAATTTCCTGGTGTTGTGCAAACAAGTTCCCATATCCTAACAAATGCCGGTGCAGTTGTTAACTTAACAGCAGCGTTAGAATCATTTAATAGATCTGCTTGTAAAGTCCCCCACAACAAATTACGGACAACACACATAAGCACTGGAGCTGCGCAGTCAGTCGCTGCTGAGCAACACTCACACCCTAAATACTAGACTAATTACACACAGTATTTAGCTAGGTGGCCGCAGCTGATCGTTATTACCTCCGCCAAGGAGGTTACGTTTTTGTATCTCTCTTTGTTTGTCACCAAGATTACTCAAAGTTACGTACGGATTTTGACGAAATTTACAGGGATTATTAGGCATGTTAACAGTAACAAATTAACTTTTGGTGAAAATGCATTCATCTGTTTGTCTGCCTATTTTTTCTTAAGGCTATAACTCAGAAAGTTATGGCCGGATTTTCAAGAAATTTACACGAGTTGTCAGGTATATTACGAAGAGCAAATGATCAAATTTTTGGTATGATCTGTTAGTTTGTTCGTTTGTCGCTGTTTAGTTTTGAACTTGGCAGCACAAGAACTCAAAAAGTTAGGGATGGATTTTTATGAATTTTACAGGAGTTGTTAGTAATGCTAAAAGACCTAGATGATTAAATTTTGGTGATGATCGGTAGGTCCGTTAGTGTGTTTGACTTATGTTTGTCATAATGTTTGTTAGCAGTTGAATTCAAAAAGTTATAAACGGATCTTTAAAAAAATACAGAATTCGTTAATACTATCAAAAGGCACAAATGATTATATTTTGGGGATGATACGAAGAAAGTCACAATTTCAGAACTAATTTGAATTTTTCGTCAAGGTTGCCTTGCTTGGCAGAAGCATGCGCTCTCTGAGTGCTCTCTAGTTTTTTATGCTTTTCACCCTTCTCTTTCCAATGTTGAAAACCACCAACAATTCGCATGGCATGGATCTCGTGAAGTTATCAGCTTAACTATAAAGGATTCTATTATATTCTATTTATATATGACATACGCAGGATAGAGCTGCATTGGTGGAATCCCTGAAAAAAAAGCGAAAGTCATGTAACAAATAGCACCTGTCTGAGGAGAGGACGTTCTTGGTACGTAGACCCAGGCGGCGGGATGTCCAGCATGGCCCACACCCTGAAGCGGTGGTACACTCGGTCGGTGGTAACGGACTGCGCCCGACGCAGGGCCAGGGACGCCATCTCTCCAAACGAAGGCCCAGAGGAGTCGGCCGCAGGATCCTCTGCAGACACCGGCAGCCAGCCGAGCTCCTCCACACTGTCGGATCCAGAAGAGGACGGTTGGCGCAGCTGTTCAGGGCAGCTGTAGCGATGCGAGCGATGTCTGAAGCGTAAAGAAGCGCCTGGGCGTAATGCAACCACCGGCGGAGTCTTGCTGGGGACGGAAGGGGAGGACGCGGCGCTGCGGGACTGGGTGCTGTCCGCAGGGGATGGGGATGATAAGGACCCAACGGCCAGTGATGATAAGGAAGAAAGTGTAGAGGAAGATGGTAAGAGGGAGCGAAAGAGGGAAGATGAAGTCGCTGAAGAAGCGTTGGAAGACTGCATCGTCGACATTTGTACACTACACAATAGATACTAAATTCTCATGGAACAACACAATTAGCGTTAACAACGCAGGAAGGAAAACACGTCGTGACCTGTTCCGGTCACCCTTGGGTAGAAAATTAAGTTCCGTCACATTTGCCTTTGTTTACTGCATATTTCTTGACACAAAGATTTGAAGTTAGTCATATTTACCACGCGTAACGGCACTCTTTACACTGGTATCCGCATCGAGTCACATCTTTGTTCATGATTTAGTTGAAGTACGAATATTTCACCACTTTCCATTGAATAGATTTCGATGTAGGACCACTTGAGTGTCTACACTTTGACGCTGGCCTGCCTAACGACGCGCCGCGGCTGCAGCACTTTGAGTGCCAGCCATAAAAGCGCCACTAAAGATCGATCAAATTCAATATCTGGGAACGAACTCATTAGATTCAGAGCACGCGCTGCAGCCATCAATGCGCTAACAGCGTCAGACTCTTCTTGAATGCACGCTTCTTTAGCTCAATGCCAAGTCCAGAGTTTGGTAATGACTTGAACTCGATTTCCTCCAGGCAGATCGAGTAATGTCATTTAGTAATTATTTAACATTACGAGCAGCTAACGTTTGAACAAGCGAAATAATGACACAAACAAGCGGGTTAATAACTGATTATCTGGGATACTTGTTTCATGTCATCTAACCACTCCGTGGGCACAACGCACATAATCATGTTACCTTTTTTCAACAACTAGATTCAACTCAAACGCGCGACTAGGCAGATGTACAACCACACGACGCGAGCGGTATCGCATCAAGACGTGAACAAAAAATTCATATTGCATATAGGGCCAATTGAGCACTCAACACAGCATTGGTCACGTTACACTTGCGCTACAACTGGAAGACCATGGAAGGCATGGGGCACATGCATAAATGCTCACAATTAAATCTGTTCCAGAGTTCAAGAGACTCTCGCTGAAAAAATAAGCAAAACTTTAATAGCAAAGGTAAACTGCAGCTGCCAACGACTGGGACAGTTTCATCGAGACAAGCTGATTTTATTTGACGTTGATTTGTCAAGAACTTCAAGCGTGAGCGTTGGCTTCGCTCCTTTCGGTCGAATTTCAGACACGCATCTCAAACCGATCACCCATGCGATGGCCTCAATCCTGCTACGCCGGCTCAAGGCTAAGCGGTTGGTGAAAAACGCCTGAAAATCGATCGAAATGGCGATACCAACGCTCACGACTTTTGATCTCCGATCAAGTAGAAGTTAATAATATTATTTAAACGCGATGGAACTGTCGTATTTGCTGATACCTTAGAATCGTATACGTTTGCACTATGCAAGGCGTGGTGAAATATTCCAAGCTCCGAGGGCAGAACTGCTTATTCAGGTAATGTAGGACAACTGTTAAGGAAAAGTATGCAACAAAGTATCAGGCCTCGAGGCGTGATTGCTGTAGTGTATGTTCTGTTACCCCGAGGGACGAATATTTCAGCATTTCGCTGATTTAGAAGGAAACAGAAAGCGGCCATAGGAAGGAGCTTCAAAGCACGTCAGCGGGAACAATTCAGGCGGTTCCAAATGACTCAGTCGCTTCTTGTTAGCAAGTAATTATAACGACACCTTCAGTCTCTTCTTTTGTAAGCAAGACAAAGGGCAGCTGCAGCATCACCATCTCAGTAAAAGTACTACAAAGAGCCGCTCGCCGAGATGTTGTTATCTATCGTAGGCAAATTGGACAGTGGACGCGTTATGTTCAAGACGGATTAACGAAACGAGGACCGGCAAGAATAAAGAATTGAGCAATGAAATGAACGCAGAAAAAGAACACCTGCACCACATATCTCCACAAAGCCATTACTTCTTCGAATAATCTGCAAATCCATCGGGTGGACATGTTTACAAATAAGACTATCTTCAACCAGCACAACCAAACTCAGGGGAACTTTCGCGTCTCCGCAGACCAAGAGCAACTCATCATGAGGTAACTGCCAATTCTACGGAGATTGTAAGATTGCCTTTTTCCTCACTCTTGACAAGATGAAAAATACCTACAATGGAATAACCATTTTATGACAGCGCGGGCCCTCTAGTAACTATATAAACATACACTACCAAAACAGATATCATTCACCGTTAAGGTAGGATATTGAGGGTCTGATGCAATAGCTATTGCAACAAGCAAATTTTGATTTTACCGCTCCAAAAGCTAAAAATTCTTGAGAGTTCCACTAGAAGGCATTTACTACAGCCATTGCCACAGCTTTAAACAACATAAGAAACGCTAGCAGCTGCGGGCCGTAAACGTCTCCATACTAGATCAGACCAGACTTCATATGTCAGGAACAACAATGCCACTAGTATAGTACAACGTACAAGCACAAATGGGCGATAACCAATGGGTAAGGCCACACCATCAAAAAATATTAAATTCATTTCTACAGAAAGGTAAACCAAGGAAACGCGTACCTATCACACATTGTGGTATACATGCACTATGAAGCGACACTGGCCCACTCTGCTGCGTGTGGGCAACATCCCGCGTCCACACGGCATGATCAGAAGACGGAATACTATGAAACACGTCAACATACGCTCAGGATACCAAATACTGCCAAGCACTTATATATGACACCCAACAATTTAATCGAAGGCAAGGAGAACAACACTCGGAGATGTTGAGCAAACAAGACGAATTTAAACAACAATTTATACGACTAAGTGGCACACTATCGCGGAACAGTCCATATAACGTAGCTAACATTGTTCCCGCATACGCTGAAAAGGGGAAAAAACTAAGCTCAGTGACGTATAAGTAATATGAGAAGGAACAGTTCTCTGTAGCACATTTGTCAACAGGGTATTCAACACATAATACGAGAACTCTCTTCTCGTTCTGGCACAGAAATCCTTTCAATTTCACAGTAGATTAAAAGGAGCTTTATTGTGAATATTGTGAAGCTTCGAGAAGCAAAGTTGTGTCCTATTGAGGAGCAGGCAAGCAAGCTATAGCTGAGCAAATCAAGCGAGATAAGGGGAGCATAAAAGGCTGCTGAAGGGATGCCGGCATCAGGCAGGGAGGACAATGCAAGTAGGCAGCCACCAGGCTCCAGGGACAGATCGCAGCCACGCAAATAATGCGCTATATTTGCTATTAGCGTCGCACGGAAGACACCCCCGGCGGCTCAGGGCTGAGTTGCGGCCTCTGCACGGCTCAGCGAGCTTTGCAGAGACCTTAAAAGTGAGCGTAGGGCGGCCGTGGGGCCGGGGGACTGTAGCTCTGCCTGTCTGCTCGCGCTGTACGGTGTACGGGAAACTGTAATAAAATGATGTGTTAGCTTGAACATCCCGGGACTGTACGAGGTGGTGCTTCAAAGCAAGGAACGAAGGGTACTCTGTACGTTAAACAGCACGGTTACTCGTTCACGAACAGCTAGCCGTGCTCGGCACGACGAAGTTGAAACCCTAGTTAGGCAAACGCGAAGTTAGCACAGAAAAAAAAAACAAGACGAACACCGAGAGAGAGTCGTTCCGAAGGTTCAACTTACGCAAATTAAGTTACGTAACCCTTCTGGAGTAGAGAGGGTTGCTGAATTAGTACTATACCAACTCCATATTTACGGCAGTGCGCCCTCCCATTTCTGGTGGTTAGGAAGAAGCTTTTGCCCTTCGGTTCGGTTCTTATCAGGCTGTTTGGAAAATATTGCCGGTCGCGAGTCTACGTTCTAAACTTCTAATGACTCCATTTAATCAAGTTATTTTCCTCCGAATACAATTTTGGACTATATAAANGCGCCCTCCCATTTCTGGTCGTTAGGAAGAAGCTTTTGCCCTTCGGTTCGGTTCTTATCAGGCTGTTTGGAAAATATTGCCGGTCGCGAGTCTACGTTCTAAACTTCTAATGACTCCATTTAATCAAGTTATTTTCCTCCGAATGCAATTTTGGACTATATAAACCACCAATTTTGGAGAAAAGAAAGAAATGCATTTTCTTTCCTCTCGCACGAGCTCAAGCCTGTCCTTGTTATGCGCTACAGCGTCCCAAGGCTTAACACAACACCACAGCTGGCGCGGGTTTACTTCAAGCAGCGCATAGCCACAGAACTTGCGTTGCTGCACCAGGGAACTAAGAGCTGCAGGGGAGTGAGGCCCTCCAGTCTCCTTACGCTGCACCATCATAACCATGCGCGCCTGCAGGTTACTGCCATGACGTAACAGCAACTCGACTTGTGATAACACGCACGAAATTATTCCGACTTTTCAAACATTTCACCCACAAACAGTCATTCGTCGGACCTGGACAGCTTTAGAGCAACAAAACTTTTCTTTCCTCCGACAGTTTGACAGTTGGATTGAAGGAATATTTGCCCGAAAATCCAAGTAATTTTTATTTCAGAGCCATATGAGATAAGCGTAAACAAGACAGGGAGCCGCAGACCCCCAGCCTCTTGCTAGTTCTACGGTGGGATCACCAGTTCCCACTCCCGATGACTTTGTTGAGCGCTGGAAGCGATGCGCGGATGTTCAGAAATTACTCTGTGATCAGGTGAAACATTCATCGAGTGATCTTCTTACCTGATTAACGAATTATTTTTGAAGTCGGTTGTAAATTTCTGAAGAAACCAATATATACTGTAGTTGGTAGTCTCGCTTATGGTTACCAGGAAGAGCTTCATTAAGAAGTGATCCGTGCAGTACAGCGCCAGTGAGGGACGTGCGTACAGAGCGAGAGAGGCCGCATTTGAATATCATTTTCTCATGCTCCTATAGACATATTTTGATTATGATATTGAGCAGTGTTAGCCTCCGATTCCACAACTAAGGCAATCTCACAGAGGAAAAAAAAGGGACAGATAGTATGTCAATAGAAACGTGGAACCCATGCACGAGGGTTTTTCAACACAGGCTCAACACGCATGGGAATAGCAAGTCGGGAAAGAAAAGGAAGAACAGAGGAACGTAACATTAGCAAGAGAATGAAAGCGGAAGGAAGCAAAGGGGGCACAAAGAACGAAGAACGCAATCCGAATTGAGATCGTAACGAGAGGATTGAGCAGTAACATCAGAATCGCCATTTGCAATAGCAAAAATTTGTACCTAGTTAAGAGTGCAGGGACGCTTGTACAATTACTGCGCAGCTGCTGGAGAGCACCTCTGATTTGTTGCTGACCAAACCAACTCCAATTCTGGAGCAGGCCTATGATGGAATGAATATGGCGTCTCAGCTATAAAGGCAAACTGAGCGCACTCTGAACAGGCACACAGCAGATTACGATTCATAGTGGCAAATTGAAGACGCCTTGATTGGGGAAGTGGTGCGGTATGGAGGACACGGTGTTTACATTCTGCGCTTGAGGTGTCATTTCCGCGCCAGCGGCTCAGCCAGGCAGTACCTATCTAACTACTGAAGCAGGTGCTGTGCCTGGAGATAGCGGGACAGCATGAGGGCCACAACAGCTGTGTCGATACGAAGCGACAGCGAGCACCATTGACTGGTCCAGTGAACCTGTAAACGGCAGATTGCAGCCGCAAAATCTGAAAAAAACCTCCCTGCTAACAATAAGGGTCGCTCCAGCAGCTAAAATCGCCTTTCAGCTTTGGGTGGCGCTGCGGTGGCCCCAAATGTTGCTAGGGTAAGAACGCGATAGAGCGAATAGCCAGAAAGCAGGGAACCACTCAAGGGTGTATTCTGGCGGGCCCTTTCCCTGCCAGAATATAACGGGCATCACACGCCCAGGGGTCCCGAGTGCCTTTTCCGTAAGATATATTATAGCTGAGCGCAGTTCGTGAGGACGAGGTTAGTTTGTCGAATTAGGTAGGTCCTCTATACTTCCCTAAGGGCGCCTCACCTCCTACCAGTATTAGCACGATGGACTTGCAACTATATATACATCTCCTCTAAGTTCGCATTAAACTCAAGTCCTTCCCGCACAGAAGCCGAGAGAAAAAGTACTGAGAGTCTGGCGCGATGCAACGTCGCATTTCTGCGCTAGTAACCTCCTCCTACTACTGCTGCTGCTATTAGGAACAACTCAAGCACGCTGCAAGACAAGGGAAATGAACAGGCAGCATGCCAATGAAAACTGGGTACCAGAACATGGAGGTGTTCCCAAATATGACCGTTGTGAATATAGCCGAAGCAAATTTGGTACAGAAAGAAAGTAAATGCAAGATTACACTAAAGATAGTTTTGGCGAGCTCGACTGGCTGTGCTACCCCTCATCATAAATCGCTGACAGACAATAGGAAGAGCGGCGATACTCGGCCAGATAACACAGCAGAGACAAGACGAAATGTGACCTGAGAGGGAAGACCATCAGCCTGAAGGGCTTACGATGCCGGTGCATTAGCGTGCACGCGACGCTGCTGCCATTTGTCATCTGGGCGCCTGTACAGGGACAGGTCGATATCTGCACCACTGACACAGTGGCCATTGATTAGCGCAGCGGGGCCTGCACACCCACGAGTCGGCACCTGTGTGCGGGCCCTGGCCATGGCTCGCTCACAGACCCACAGCCATGATTAGTAACATTTCCAGAAGGATTTATTAATTGCTTACAGCCCGTAGAGTAGGTATCCGGGAGGACGTCTTCTTTTCAGCGTTTCTGTGAGTGTATCTGTCCTCCACACCCAGGGCTGCCAAAGCTTAGGCTTATCCGCAATTTTCTGTTTTTTACTAAAAAAATTCCACGGGCAGGCCTGACAGCGGCATCTGTAGCGAGGTGGCCGCTGTCTGGTTGGGCGGAGGTGTATCATTGCTACAATTGAGGACCCTAGAACAATAGGGGCTTAAGCAACACTTTTTAAAATATACAGGAGAGCCTTGTAAAGACGTAAAGACAATGCTCTGGTGTTATAAGGTACAAAATAATCGATTTTACATACAATTTTCGACCGTTTCTACTCGGATTTACGCCTTTCTTACTGCAGAGAACGACAGGTCTCAATCTGTACTCTCCGATGGTGCAAAAAAAAACTACCTTCGAAAAAACCTGTCGTATACGCCCTTATAGTTCTAGAGCCCTCAATTACAGTCGTTGACTAGGCTGAAAGAGCAGGCACGAAAAGTTTCATTACATTATTGCTGTGTGCCACTCCAGGGAGCTGGGATAGAACTTGGTGAGTCGCGGGCTGGGGGTCCCGATGCGTTGACGTCGGTTCTAGTAGGCGAGTTGAGTTTCCTTGGACGTGCAGCTCATGACTCGACGAGGAAGTGACAAATGGTATGGCATGAGAAATGACGAGCCCATGCACAAGAGCATTCTAACATCAATTTACAGCGCATAGCAACAGCAAGTTGGGAAAGAATAGGAAGAACAGAACAAGACATTAGTAGAGCTATGAAAAAGGAACTCCAATGCGCACGATAGAAGGTTGCTTCTTATGTTTGAAGGATGGAGTACAACTATCAGTTATTGAGAGAGCGTGAAACAACTCGATAGAAGCAGTTAACAAACACTAATAAAAACCTGAAGTTGTACATAATGACAATGAAGCCCACAGATAGTTAGAAGTTAAAAGGGACCGTAGGTGGTCGGCCGTGGGCCCTACTGCCCACAACCTAGGATGAGGCAACCAAACAAACCCAAGCATATCGCTTCTGTGAGAGATTATACTTTTTCCTTCAATCCCTGTATTGGCAAAACAAATTATTCACCTTGCGCAACAGAATGAAATTCGTCTTTTACAAGCGTCTGTGATTGATTGCATTTTTGCACCAACATTACGGCTGCCACACAATTGTAACTCAACAGAGAATCGTCAATAATATAGAGAATTTGCGAATTTTTGGAACGGCAAAGTAGACGTCAATGTTGTTAAGACAGAGGAGCGACGAGCTCAGGGCTCAAATAAAAGACAATTGGTGGTTGCAGAGAAAAATGCCCCTAATAATACGAGGTGGGAAAATATGTGAAGGGACTCGAAAATCGGAGAGCACGGGCCAGCACAGGCCTTAGCGCCCGGGATCGGAATGCTCCAATAATCTCGTTTAGAACATTCCAGTTTAATTTAAAATTTCGACGTCGAAAATGATCCGAGCTCTAGTCGACATGGCGGCAGCACAGGGCCAGGGAGAGCCTTACAAAGTCTATTAGCAAATTCCAATGCATGATAAAACATGCAGTGTAAGCTCACGGG
>LQNS02278096.1:1606823-1618302 GCA_001587735.2 Parhyale hawaiensis | reverse complement strand
GTTATTGCGTGAATTTTTCACGCATGGATCCACTAGTTTATAAGATAGTTTGAGCCTCCCTAAATCAGTAGGTACTAAGCTGTTCTAAAAGAGGAAAAGGAAGAGACATAAAGTAAGCCAAGATAAATGCGTAACCCATGCACGAGGGTGTCCCCACATAGGATGAACGCGCAAGGCCAATGCAAGTCGGGAAAGAAGACGAAAAACAGAAAGTATGATCTGTAGAAGTTTGAAAGTGGAAGGAAGCAAAGTGGGAATGAAAGACAGATGTCCCGAAGACCTAGCTATGGCTACAGTAAAATACACATTCCCCTTGGTGTCGTTGCTCCCCATAACATAGGGAGGGCAAACCTAACTAAAAGTAACCTAAGCTTATGGCCTGTGGACCGTCCTATGCCCCTGAGAAGGAACATTGATCTAGCGTTATTTTGACTAGCTGGAACCTGTGAAGATTTCACACAACAAAAACACCGCTCTTCATCCTAATTTTCCCGTTCCTAATATTATACGAACGTGTGAAAATTCTACAGAACAAAAGCATTGGTCCTCAATTATGATGCTTTCCGACCCGTATCATACACACGAAGGGACAAAAATATTCCAAGTCAGGAAGTGAATCTTCTACCTAAGACCTGCGAGCAAGCAGCTTAAATTTGAACTTGACTCATTCTCCTATTGATTCCCCCCCCCCCCCAGGTCGTATCAGTGATACCTAAAAGATGCCCCAATTTCCTCCTATCTATTCCTGAAGAAAGCGCCACGGTCGTACCAAGTAATTACGACGTGGAGAATTATAGTTAGAAGGCACACAACTGGCAATCATTACACTGACAGCAAATTACAAAAAGCGTAAAGCTAGTGAATTCTCAGCGACTTCGAGGCTATAGGCCTTGCAGAAAGTTTAATTGAGTAAAGAAATGATTTTGCCAACAAAGCAGTTAAGAGCCCAGCAGTGGTGTGTTGTGTGCATAAGCTGGTGTTGTATGCGCAGACGTGATGCGTAGGAGAACAGGTCGGGCAGATGTTGACAGAGGTGTGTCGCAATCACGCCGGAACAGGGCTACCACAACCTGAAAAAAGGTTACCTTAATCCGAAAAGTGGTTGTGAGAGCGCCACCTAGCGACGAATGGTGTAAGCTCAAGGAAATTCTGCTTTATTCGAAATTTTGTGAATGGAAGTTTCAAATAACTCATCTGATTTACTTATTCTGGTGTAAGGAGCTTATTTGTTGCGGATTTGAATGAATTTGGTGCTCCCTTTGTTCAAAATAGACGTTTGTGCTCGGCGACTTGCATCACCGTAACCCGTGTCGCAGTCGTCATTTGAACTATGATTGCGACTGGCTGGGTCACCGGTGTTACGCGGTGTAGCACCGGTAAAAACCCAAAAATGTTGTTTGCGACACACCCCTGTTGTTGGCCCCCGGGCTGTCGCTCCCCTTGAGGGAAAACAAATGCCTCGGGTAATCAAGCCAATTAGCCCAAATGACGGAAGCCCATCAAGAGGTGAGGTGCCCGTCCAGGCCCCTGCAGCAGGGCGGGCGTGGGAGTAACTGTGCAGGTTTGGGTTTCTCAAGCCCAACTTCCACAGCATAGCAGCTATCAACGCCAGCAGAGCCTCACAACCACCAACGGGCGACCACACTAGCCGGTGTACGATACACGCACGGGTAAATCCGAAACTTTCCGATGGAATACATGAAAATAGGCTGGGGTTCTGTAAAAAAAAGTTTTTTTTTTCACAAATCGGAGCAAAAAGTGTTATGAGGCCAATACTAAAAGGCTGTTAAAGACGGCTGGCGATATGTCAAATGTAGCATGAAGTCCAAAACACGATTACTGGAACATCGAGTTAAAATTCGGTAAGCGGTAAAGTCCATGGAAACTAGTACCAGTAACCAAAGGATTTGCAACTTGAAGAGGATCATGGAATGTTTTCACACATGGTGCAAACGCCGCCTCAGAGAAAGTGGCCAGCAGCTGGAGAAGAGCTTCAAATGCTCTGAAATGGGAAATTCCCAGGTGCATCGGCCGCACTGTCAACACGCTGTGCCTTCCTTGTGGCTAACTCACGAGCGCTCTCCACCTGACGTGCGAGCAACCATCCTTGTCGAGTCTGCATGCAGAAGTCTTAGCTCAATTCTCCCTTACTGGAAGAGAACACATTTATACTGCCCGCGGGGAGAAAAAGATAGTAAATTTGTTACGCATTAGCGCAGGATTTACTAAAATAAGCCAAAAGAATTCGAAAAACTAGAAACAGCGCTCTTTCTTCCACGATATACGTAGAACATTTAAAAAGTTTTGGTAAAAGGGAAGCATAAATAATATTAATAGAGATACACATTTCTTTAGCATCACACTCTTTCAAGCCTGGGCATACGATCATCTGGAGCAGCGCCATCCACTTTAAAAAACACTCAGACAAATCATAAGCATCTTGATTGTCTAGCGCTAAATTTATCCATCTGGTAATGTCCTTTGAAAATTGATCACGATAATATTTTCAGATAACACTCGCCAATTTACAGCGGAAAGCGAGCTTACACTCACTGACCATCCACCTTACAGTCCTGACTGTGCACTATGTGACTTTTGATTACTCGCAACGTAGCCAGAAAAACTCGCAGGGACCTGTGAGGTTAAACTCAGGGCGCTCCTGCTTGTCAAGTAGATGGCATGGCTCCAGATGAGCGTAAGCTTAGAGGAGAGCATGATGAAGTGTGAGGCTCCATAAAAGTATATCTCTATCAATATCATTTTTAGTTATTTACCCTGTTGTCAAAAGTTTTTGAACGTCCGACGTAAAAATGACGGTGAACTGAGGCAGCGGGATTCCTAGCGCGGGCTCATTTTTCTATTCATTTTGCTAGTGTAAAATTAAAACCAGATCGATAACCCAATTTCATACTACTGTAGAGTCCCAGAAGCAAATACAATGAAAAATTCATGTAGCTACAAAGCACAGTTAAATAGCTACCAACAGTTCAGAACAAAGAAAAAGAAAGATTTTGCCACGAGTCTTGTGGGCAATAATGATTATACTGCGAAGCCGATGGCCATATCTACTGATGTCGCACCTGAATTATGCGAGAACCAATAGAAAGTATTAAACTTTCAGCTTTTTCAGCCCGTTAACTGAACCAAGGTCAATAGCTGGCACCATAGACCGCAACAGTACTTGACTCTTAGGTCCAAGTGGCGCTGACGCTGGCGGCCAAAATGGGATTTTCTCTAGAGCTATTTTGAACATGTCCAAACACGGTCATGCAGGCATGCGCCCAAGTGCGTCCCCGCCGTATCCGAGATACCTTCTCCGCAAGAAAAATGCTGGGTACATTGAAATTTTTTCTTCAGTTTTCGATAGGGGGAAAGAATAGCTCTTGAGAAAATTCCATTTTTCCGTTGCCGATTTTTGGCCATCAGCGTCAGACCTAAGAGTAAAGTATTGTTGCGGTCTATGCTCGCATTTTCATTCAAAAATGTAAACAGAATTTTCACAGGCCGCATCTTCACTCCACAATACCAACAGATGTCTCTCAGTTCGCATATGCATTCTACCATGTAAATAGAAGTCTCACGATCCGCATCGTCTTCGCACGACATGTGTGACCACACGGTAGGTACTCGTGACTTAGCCTGAATTGCTACAACTGACAGAACTCCAACTATTGCATCTGTGAGCAGGCGCTGAAGTGAGACACAGATCTACAGGTCAAGAAGTGTGTTCGTATCACAAGCGAACTGTCGGCTCCCGAACAGCGGCCGGCGCCACAATAAAGATCAAAGATGAAGCTAGCAGACCTGAAGCCAGCGACCCCCTCCTCCTCCCCGTCCGCCCCGGCGACGTGTGCCAAGACGTCGGCAGTGAGCCAGCGACGCTGCCCCTGGAACTCTCTTGGTCTTTGCTCGTGTCATTTAAATACAAATATTTATCCCTCTACCGCGCTCAAGAGGTCACTTGCTCACATTTTAAACGGCGCTATTCCTACGAAACTTATCAGGCATTAGAAAGAGAAAAACAATTACACAAGCGAGCAGAGACAGAAGGTACCAACGTCGTAAAAAGATAAACAGGCAAGGAAAACTCCATGCAAACTAAACTCATAAAAACAAAGCGCCTATTGTGCAACTGAGAACAGTCCTGGATTCAAATACATGCACGTTGCCAAGGATTTCCATAAACTTCCCAATATTAAGCTTAATCCTTTACGGACCAGCGGACTTCATAGAACAATGCTAGTCCTAAAAGAACCGACCTTTTATTTGGTCGGTATAGGAACAGAAGCAACGGCGTTTTTAGCACGTTACGAAGCAAGGCAACACTGCCCTGCCTTTAATAAGACCGCTCCAGTGAAGCTGCATCAGGCAAATTAGGAGTACACTTGTAAGCAGGGAAACTGAGTTCTATCTAGCCAGCTAGATAGCTAGAATATCGGGAAGCTTGTATCAACACAATAGCCGATCAATTCACTATGCAACGCAACCAATTTTATTTCTGCCTAGAGATGGTAAGGAATTAGTACTAAGCTGTTCTAAGACAGGAAAAGGAAAAGACATAGCTACCTACAGTACAACTAGATAGACGTACAACTCATGCACGAGGGTGCTCCCACGCAGGATCAAAGCGCATAGGTAGAGCAAGTCGGGAAAGAATGGGAGGAACAGAGAAACGTAAAACCAGAAGGAGTATGAAAACGGAAGCAAGCAAAGTTGGCATGAAGGACAGACGTCCCGAAGGCCTAGCTAATGGCTAAGGTAGCCTACACAATCCCCCTGGGTCGCCGCTCCCCATAACATAGAATGAGCGTTTTGGGCTTCCCGGTGTTGCAAATGCTTCATTTGGGTTGTATTACCTGTCCGTGGGAGCTAAAGCGTGAAGTTTTAATAATAATAATAATCGTATGGCCCATTTTATGCCCCAGAGGGGCTGTAGCCTGATTTACCGTTGCACGTATTTTAAGAAATGAGTAGCGATAGACTAGGCCACTCACTAAAGCCAAAGCTACTCTAGGAACGTTAGCTACACTCGACGACAGTATCTTGCTCACAAGAAAACGAGCAGCTGAAATTTTTCAGTAACCCCCCCGATGATTGCAGCCCTGTTAACCATGGACCCTGTCAAGTGAGCCCCACGGCACCAAAAGCCTTCGGCCCGATTCACATAAGCTTTGTATTGTTACAGTATTGGAACTGTCCAGCCAGTTGCGGGGACGATTATATTGAAATAGCGATTACAGTTTTCAATTTTTCTCCTCAAAACCAGTGAGTTTCATTCACTATTTCATTTCTAACGTTTGAAGGTTAGAGCAACTTCTGATTTTAATTTTTTCAAGGTCGATATAACGAATCAAAAAATTGGAACGGTGATATCCGCAAGTCTGCACAAAACCGTACAACTTGTGTTTCCTTAACTATACGATGCCTACGTATTGTTTATTTAAGGTAGCTAAGACAAATTTTAATTCAATGACGAAGTCGCTTAGTAAACAATCAAATATGAACACGAGCGCACCTCAATACATCAATTACTTGATGTGCTAAGCCGAGATCGTCCGTGGCCTGCTGTTGAAAACTTGTTATTGCCCACAAGATAACCATAGCGTGGGCGCAGCCCTCTTACAGGCTTAATTATGTTGTCACTTGCGGTCTCAGTAATAGAAGCCCTTTTAGGAAGATGCAGCAATAAGCCAATCATTCGGCCATCTATAGGCGGCGAACTGCGCTGCGAAGAAAATCCTTAAAATTATTTTTTTTTGCAATTGGCGATTGGAAATTGCAGCCCTGCGGTCCAGTTGAAACAAAAATATTGTAGCAACTGAAAGGCCGCAAGGCCGGAGACCATAAATGGATCAGGACCACCGGCCACAAAGCTCCCACAAGAGTGCTGCAGTGCACAAAAAAGCAACAAATTATGCAAATGCTGCAGCTAAATGGCCAAGAACAGTCCTGGATCTATCGTGTCGGAGGGTGCCACATTACAGAGATTGAGGTCAGTTCTGGTGGCTAAATCATATCAAAAAGCCGCCGTTTAAGAATGCCATGTATTCAATTATTCATACCAACACAAGATCAAGTTGGAAGCGCAAAAAAAGTGGAGCAAATCTGCACACAATGAAATTTTAACCCCATTTCTTCTCCATGCAGTTCAGTGTAGGTCTTCGTCCCGTAAATAAAGTCCAAGACCGTCGCCTCACTGGCAGCGATTCCGTCTTCACCCCACATGGGGTAATTAGGCGAGCTTTTCCGGCGACAGGACCACAAGTCTCCCAAACAAACGCGTCTCAGAACTTTTCATCGCCCAAACTTGCAATTTATGAGCGTCGTTAATTTTTTTCCGCTTGGCAATGGGAGCTCACACGGCGCACATGAACACACGGACACAAATGGAGCTGCGAAAATACGGTCGGAGTGCATCCATACGGATGGAAACTCTTCGACACCCGCTGTAGCCTGTAATTGCCTCCACTGCGACTACGGATTGTGTTGATAGACTTACAGAGCTCTCATTTTTTTTTTGTTTCAAATCTTTCAATTTCTCAATGGTGAACAAAGCACTAAATTTCACAACACTAGAGAACATCGCCACCCAAACAAGGAAATTGATATCTCAAACTGATGGCGATACATGAACGACTCTCATAACGGCTTCCCAAAGACAACGGGCAGCTGAGGAGGGAACACAAGGTAAAGCTAACGCAGCTGTTTCCACAGCAGGGTCAAGGTTACCCAAACGGTTCGGCGCCAATTTACGCTCTGCCGATCACTTAAAGCTGGATAACAGGCACAGGGGGCTGCGGTACTATGAGAGCTGCCGAGCGGCGGTCGACAGCACACACCAGCTACAGCGGGAGCGGTCGCGACACTGCGGCGCGCGCTCGAATGGAACGTTGGCTGAAGGCACTGCACCTCCACGGCCAGGGGACAGCTGGCTGAGTATACCCATAGTACGCTGGAGACGGCGGGAGTCATCATAATGGTGTACATAGGTATTAGTGTTGGTAAGGGCTTCACGTTTTTTATGGCACCCCATTTCGCAAGCAACTTGTCGCGTCACAGCGGTTTTCATATTTCGTTCTAACGAGGTAACGTAACGGACTAAAATATTCGAAACAAAAAGCACTGCATGACATTGGATAAGCAGTATTCGTATCGCCCAGAACGGGGCACTGCAAGCGCTGCGTTTCGCAAGCCATCTCGTACCAGTTACTACACAAGCTCCAGCGTCCATCTTAGTTCCAAACGCATCGACCGAAGCAGGGGCAGGAGGCAGGCCGGTGCAGGGCTCAGCATTCCAGGGCGCGCATACGCATTAATTGGCAGAGGAGCAACTGCTTTGGCGAGCCGGCACGGTATGTGGGGTACAAGGGATGGGGCAGCGAGAAGACGGCAGCTCTTGTCGTCGATACAGTTTTTTTTTTACGTGTAGAGTATGGGTTGCTCAAGTCTGTGTAGATAATTCACCATTTACTGACTGACATATACGATACACGCGGCACGAGTAGCGTTCATTTTCTTGGGTGAAGAAGCTGCAGTCGCTGTGTCGTAAAGCCAGCGAATCCCAACGCAGTTGACAAAGAAACTTTATTTTGACTAACCCACGACCTTGCAGGAAAGTTCCGCGATGGTTACGTACGCTTTACTGCTTAAAATTTGGTTCAATATCTAAATGTAACGCCAAATGCACAGCTTTCTCGTCATTGTTTCATCCACTGCAATGAAACGTGCAGCAGAACGTAGTGTCATTTATTAAAAGACGATAAATATCACACGAGGCTCATATTTGCTCTCGCACGAACAGCGGGAGAGCTAAAAGTGTACATGCCAACTTTGGGCCAACGAGCTAAGCTTATGTCGATGCTTACATACGACGTTCCACGGCACCACTAGCACGATGGCTTATTGAAATCTCAAAGGAAGATGACAGTCTGGAACGCGGGCTATGAAGTACACAGGGCTTTCATTTTACAAAGTTAATATCCATTCCATTCCTGGGGCCACAAACGGGCAATGAGGAGCATCGGCAGTGCAGAAGGAGAGAAAAGGAAGCACAGAAAAGAAGGAAAGTAGAGGAGAAAGAAGGAAGGAAGAGAAAAGACAGATAAGGAAAAAAATTTAACAAAATAAAGGAAGCTGAGACGAGAAACAGCAACAAAGAAAAATGACCAGAAGCGGCATGAAGCAAAAGGGCATGAGGGGGTAGCATTTCCAAAAGCCTAGCTAGGGCTGGGTGACAATGTAGTTCTCTAGAGGACGACACTCCCTTAAAATAGGACAGACAACAATCCTATAACAGCAGCTTTTTAAAATTTAGATAAGCCTCTCCTAGCCAATGCTTAATTAATTATATTGCCCGCCCAGGTATGTGCCACTTCACAGAGGGCAGCAGGCAAAATTTTTTAAAAGCGGCTATTAGCATCAGGGCAGGATACAGTGCAGGCAGCACCCCAGCGCTCGCACAACACGTCCCTCATCTCCAACAAATGAAAGATCTCGCGAAGCCATGGCAGCAAAGAGGAGCGCTGAGAGGCACATCCGTAATTCAGTGCCGGGTGGCAGCAGCAGCGTAGAGTTCCAAAGTCCCTTCCAGTTTCGCTAATGAAAGTTAGGAGGAAACACCGCGGAATAGTTAAGTTTGGGTAATGGAATACTAGGAGTAAACACCGCAGACTTTTGGACTACGACCGCTGATGAGCATAACTATGCAAATTTTCTGCGTAGAATGCTAGTAAAAAAATACGTAGGCTTGTTGTGCAGTTGCAATTGCTTTTAAGGCGTAACCTAATGAATTTTTCCCCAGCAGGTATCGTAATTATATCCAAAACGTCATTTCTTCCCACTGGGTGCCTGAAAAAAGCTAGACAGACCGTGATGCTCAGCACTTGGTGTTAATTATCGACGTAACTTTTGGAAACACAAAAAAATAATAATGCCTAGACTGACGAACACATGTTAAGATAGTGGGCAGATAATGCTGTGCTTCATAAAAAAATTATTATCGCGACACACTGCATTTCACCTGGATCGCCCCAAGAAAAAATTGCATTAACCTAAATTTCTGTTTGTCAACGAACGGGTCCTTTTTCATAATGGCACTTCGAAACGGCGAATTTTTTCTCCCGCCACAGAAATGGCCTCCTAACGTACCGAGTGAAACCCTGGACTCCACATTTTTTACTCTGTTAAAAAATGCGTGTGGCCAGCAGACCGTTTGTCTGTTTTAATTGGAATGCGACCGCCAGGAAGTGGATGGCAGTACAACGAACTGTGAAAATATGACGAGAGGTATCGAATGTCTTTAACCGTACAAAGTGAGTCATCCTTCACGAAGATATTTTAAACAGCGATATATCTGCATGAAACAAAAGGTTCAGTTGTAAAACAGCGATATATCTGCATGAAACAAAAGGTTCAGTGGGTCTCTACAGAGTTAAGGAATGATTATTAGCGAAAATTTTGCACTAATTTCACACCTGCAACACATCGTGCATTATACCTTAAAAAATACAGCAAAAGGTAATTATAGCTTTAATCTTACTTCAAGTAATACCATTTCTACAGAAAATCGAAGTTTTAGTGGCTTTTTCTCAGGTTAACCCTGCATGCACCAGCGAGATTCATAAACAATTTATATCCTGTAATTTCTACAACAAACCAACCTTTTAGTAGGTAGTTTCAAAACTAACCCATTAGCACTCAAAGTCGACTTGTCTCTCATAAATAGCGCTCTATTTTTTCCTTTTTTGCGTGAACACAACACTGCGGCATAGAGGGGTTAACGCTATAAGCTTTGCCACCAGTTTGCACTAGTGCCCCCTAGTCCAGCACCGCCGCCATCAACAGAAAACGGACCCATTCCCTCAGTAACTGTTTTAGTTCCGGGGGCTCACTCGCTAGCGGTGGGGTAAAAAAAACACCCTAGATAGGAAACATGACAATGACTTGGACTTAATTCACGGCACAGAACTCAATTACCAGCGACTACTCTAAATCAATTTCGTGTTCCACACCATGAACTTTCGACTTGTCATGCTGGCACAAGGGCAAAATACAGAACCAATGATCCGGTTAAAATTCGATGCAGTTTTCAAGCCGGCGCACGGCAACAGGTCGATTAGGCGCCGCAAAAGGTAAAATTAAGAAAACACGATGAAAATAACACAGTCGTTTCAGACACCTGGTAACACACAAAGCGGACATGGGGACTCTAAAATAATGTGTTAGCAGCTACTGCAGCACTGGTATGGCTCTCAAGCGGTGCTAATATGTGAAATTGAGTGTACTAGCCCTAAAAACGACAACGTGCAAGTTCACGCTCTTAGCAGTAATTGTTGCGCTCAACACACGTACACTACAATTTGGATGTTAACCCTTCCTTTGAAGAATTAATCTACCTTTCTCGTAGGAATGGCACTATTTGAATTACTGTACATAGACTGCGCTATGAGAGAAAAGGTTAAGTACTTGCAACGCCTTAGACTAACGGTACATCTCCAATAACGCTACTACGCTACTTTTTATAATACAATTTCTTTTTGAAACGCCATCTTTGATAACAACAAAATGCTGCAAAGTCACGTGATATGGTTGCCCAGCCACTACGCAACTGTGCCTAGGACGAATATTAATCTACTATTGCCATTCGGTTCCTTATATGATTTTCATAAGATGCGCCCTTAAATAAAGAAGACAATACAGAAGTTGAATGTGGAGAAGAACGTAAGTAAAAGTAAATGAATGAGTTTCCGAGTGCAAGTTCGAGTATCACTAAAACTTTAACGTGAAGGAACAGAAGTATGCAAGTTTAGCTTCTAGAGCTTTGAAGTTTCAACAATCCACAGTCCGGCACACTAAAACGAATACAGAAATGAGTACTATGTTCAGCTTCGTTGAAAAGCAGCCAGAGCGTAATATCGTTAACCAAGGCGGCTGGAGGATTTGACAGTTCACACGACGACATTGGAAAACTTCAAAATGTGAAGCTGATGAACTTACAACTAGGTGAATCAGTTGTGGGTTTAGAACACAGTTATACAAGAAGATATTGTTTATAGCTGACTATGTCGAAGTTAGCGAGCATCATGCTGTCACTGAACACGTGCAACACGATAACGCAATAACCCCAGCCGTGTGCAGTGTCCACAATGAAGAGTTTTCTGCAAGCAAATATAAACCATTGACTTCTGACCCCGGTTTCACAGAAGCTAACCCAATTTATGAAGATCTTGTGAAACAAATGGGAGAAAATATTTAAATTGTTATTAGCTAAATAGAATAGTTTAAGCCTCCGTTTCCACAACAACGGTGATATAGGGAGAAGCAGGAGACATATAGTATGGTGATAGAAATGGGGAACCCATGCACGAAGGTGTTTCCACACAGGATCAACGCGCATGGGAACAGTAAGTCGGGAAAGAAGAGGAAGATCAGAATAAAGCATGAGCAAGTAGGAGTATGAAAATGGAAGAACGCAAAGTGG